>JBAJHW010000002.1:119967007-120422007 GCA_037013535.1 Intellagama lesueurii
AAAAATCACTGGCTAGCAGTCCACCCGACCTTATACCTTCTTTGGCTATATTGTGTTTATTGCTTCCTTTCATTCTGCACTCACTCACTCCCCCCAATGCATGCACACACACACATATCTGTACAATGCGTTCACTGGAGAGAATTCCACTGTAAATGCACAGAGCAAAAGGCCTCCATTCAAGCAGGGATTTAAGGCACCTATTATTCAATTTCCTTATACTGGAGAGGAAACCAGTTTGGATGTATGGCTTCTCTTATTCAACTTATCTCCTTTTAATGGCATGTCACTCTCTAATATGATAAATCCAAGGCTACTTTGCCAGTGATGAGACAGATGAGACCTCAACATTTTTAAAGGATCTTCAAACCTCTCATGGAAATAAACAGACCATATGCAAAATTCAGCTGAGGCAAACTCTTTTAAAACATAAACATTGATAATTAAAATCATACACAAAGTAATCACAAATAATGCATTATTTTTAAATGATTAGTGTTTTAGACTGTTAGACATGTTAAATTATGATCTAGTGTGATAAGAGTTTTCAATTTTTGTAAAATTCAAACACACACACACACAAACACACACACACACACACACACACACAGAGAATGCCATTATTATCATCATCATCACCATCATCAACATTGTTTTTCTTTTTCTTATGTCTTAGGTCCAAAACAACTCAATCCACCAAACTGTTCAGAGTATGCTGAATTGGCTAAGGAGTGGTTAAATTTAAAAATAATTAAATTAAATAAATTAAACTTCAAAACAAGACATAAACAAGACATACAACGTTTATCTTCACTTCATGCCAAAGTGTGCCCACATCTGTGTTATCCTGCTCGTCTGGATATGTGAACAGAGCAACAACAACAACAGAATCTTACTGGCCTTTTCATTTTAACTTTAAAGGCATGATTGTAACACAATAGGCAAAAGCCCTGGTCCATGACTTCTCATTTTGCTGCTGTGCTCTATCATCCATAACTGATCAGAGACAGCATAATGCTCTGTGTACCAGTAGGCGTTTCTCTTTAAAAAGAAGCATTTGAGCTTTGTGTGATGCTCTGTAAACATAGCCCATCTTTCAACCTTAACCTTCCACACATGGGTACGAAGAGAAATAAATTCTGAAACTCCATCAACCAAAGACCGGAATCCATCCTTTTTAAGTCAAATGTGTTAGGAAAGCCAGTATAAATGTAGAATTCAGAACAGAGGCAACTTATCAATTAAAGAAGCATGAATCTCAGCAAAGTGCTTCCAGACCAGTATTCCATTATATAGTCATCTTCATTCACTGAATTTTATGAAGGCTCCAGTAAATGACATCGCTCTTTAGTGCTCTTAAGCCCTCCATTGCTTTCTCAATCTTTCTTCCACCACTACGACCCACAAATGCATCTGTGTTTGGCATGTACAAACATAGACACAAATCTTTTAAGGAGGGAAGGACTGAAGTGGTGCACAGAACCTTTTGATTAGTCATGCTAGGAGCTGTTCATGCGGAAGCATCTCAAGTGTGACTTGTTCTAGAGTCAAAGGTTTATCAGAAGATAGAAACTGATTTATCGCTTTCGAGAATCGGGAAGATCTGTATGAAGGTACACAGAACATTTGCAAATCAGAGTTTAGAATGGAACCAAAAGGCAAAAAGTGAATAGTAGGGATGACAAACACCTCAAGATATCATTTCGTATGCACTTTAAGATGCAATAGCAGTCACAGAATGATGGATTCTATCACCACCATCACCACAACCACCAAAGAATCTTATGCCACCTTAAAGACCCAAGACTTTCACTCATTTCTTCAGTTGCAAATAGGTTACCCTCCATGAAAGCTTATGCCAAATAAAATTTGCTAGCCTTTGAGGTGTCAAAAGCCTCCTTGTATTTGCTACTTTTTAGCTCACAGTGATGAGAGGCCTATTCCCAAAGGTAACTAAAATATAATACAGAAAGCCAAGGAAATGCAAGAGACGGAGCTGAAGGTATTAAAAAGCTGATGGCGAATTAACCACTTCAGTGTATTTCAAGATGGCTTTGGTATGAATGAAAGGTAGAATTTAATACAATTTGCATTTGACACGGTACTAAATGGTAATAGCTCCTGCTTCTTCATCTTTAATAGCACTTTGATCTGCAGATGTACTAGATAATAATGTTTATTTCTATGCTAGCAAAAGAACTGCATTCTGATTTGTGATGTTCAAGCTGATTTTAAAGGCATCAGTCAGCAACCAATTCTAATTCCGAATACCATCGAGTGATAGATGCAATAGGCTTCACATAAGTGTTGATTTATCAGTGAACAAATGATTCATTTGGTCTACTCTTTACTTGAAACAAGCAATAAGATACCAGCCATTATCTTGAGTGTATGTGCGTGTGTGTTCATTGAACAGAACACACACTTATTCATTCATTTTTGCGCACACACCGGGCAAACAGCAAAGAAATGCAATATTTCAGTTGTAACCTCTTATTCAATATTGTCAAAACCTGCTGTGTATTACTTTTACACTTCTAGTAAAGGCTGTATTAAATGCCCCTAAAGAGCAGTAGCTGTCTCTAAGAAATTGCTAGGAAATATGGTAAGACAGCCCTGAAGTCATCTTTCCTGTTATGAGAAAAACAATAAATAAGATTATATCAAGTATGGTTTATGGTGATGCTGGAGCACACACAAGGATCTCAGTCTGCTTTCAGGCCAGGCTCGTATAACATGCTGTTGGCTTTCTCCATTCACTTCATTTTAGGAGGCATTGAGACCTCATTGTCCTTCGCTTGTAACCTTCCCTTGATTTCCTACCTTTCCTCCCATCTTTTTGCATACTGTCAGAAATCTGCTCAGGAGAAAAATGAAGGAAAGTACATAATGCCTTCTAATTACTACATAAGAAATATTCAGTCTTGCAAACACTCTTAGATTATTGAATTGTCATATTTCCCCCCCCCCCCCATGAATTGTGGCACTAAACTTCCAGCACCATATCCAGTATATGAATCCCTATTTCATGTTGAAAGAAAAAGTTTCTAGCCCTCATGACATGCATGAAGATTGAGTATGACTTGGAGAAGAAGACATGTCATCTTGTGGGGGAGAGGGGGGCTGTTCCTCCACTTTAACAACTGCTCAAGACGTTGACATTTAGTGGACAGAGCATATCTCTTCACTGTCATCTCTGCTACTCCTGTATCTGTGTGTCAAGTACTCTTAAAAGCAGAGAAATGGGGCTAGAAGAGGGGAAAGGAGCAAGTCTCATTGGACTTTGGAAGCCAACAACTCTCGGAAAAGCTTTGTTGTTTCGTTTTTGACCGTGACTCTCAGAATCTCCCAGCCGGCATGGCTGCTGGGAATTATAATTTAATTAGAGGAATTGTAGTCCAAGAAAGTAACTTTTCCAAACTCTGGCAGCCATAGCTTGCTTTTGGGAGACTGGCCAACAAGCAAAAAAAGTTCCTTAAGGGACCAGTTGCTGTTGTGATGTAAATGAGATACACGGCTCTCTGAAAACATATGACAAAGGAAACAAAAGAAGGGGGTACATTTTCAGGACACATCGCTATCACCTCTCCCTTGTCCATGAGTGGAACCCTCAGAGAATTTAATTTATCTTTAAAATAATAATAATAATATGACAACAATATGCCAGAAAGATTTCCCACCTAGAACACCCTGGGGGCATGACACTGTCATATGACTGAACGTGTCTGTGCCACAGTGTCAAGTTGATGCTTGATAAGTGCACAAAAGTGTGAGGCCCAGGGGCTGCTGGCACCCCCTCCCTCAGAGATGACCATTGACAAATCCCTCCCCCACCCCTCCCACCACCACCTCCTGCAATGCACAAAGATGCTTCTCCATCTGTCTCTTCCAAATGTCTCTGAGGGACAAACACCGCCCCCCCCCCCCAAGAATGACTGAGGGCTATATTCTCAGCTGCCCAACAGCAGGCACCAAGCAGCAAGAGGGAGGACCCCTTCACTTCATTCGAAGTAATTAACACCTTTCGGAAAGTGTGAATGAAAGCAATTAATATGCTAAGACACACCTGCTCTGGAAAAAGCCGAACCAATTATCAATCATAATGTGCGAAAAAGTGATTGGAAGAGGGAGATGTGCAGGCTAGCTACGCTAAATTATTCCACCAGGCCCTTAAAGGAGGGAGGGGGGAGGGATGCCTCACTTGGAATCAGCAGTGGGGAATTAAATGCAATCAGCCTTTTTCTTTTTCCTCAAGGCAGAAGGATTTGGAAGGGTGGAGAAAGAGGGAATTAGGTCTTGTGTTAAATCAGACCATTGTCAGTTGACTTAGCGTAGTACTTTTCCCTCTGATTAGCTAAATTTACAACCCTCCAAATCCCCACCCCCCTTCCATCCCAGTTCTTCAGCATCACTCACTAGCCCACCATACCACCCTGAAGATGCCTTCCCTTCTCTGAGTTTGGAAACTAAGCAGGGTCAGGACTAGTTAGTATTTAGATGGGAGACAACCAGGGAACACCCGGGTCCACTAGGTGAGGCTAAGAAAGAGTCCTGCTTGAAAGTCTGAGATAGCATTGCTGCCAGCCAGAGTTGGCAATAGGAATTGGATTTTTGGATTCCTTGGACTAGGTAAAGGTAAAGGTTCCCCTTGACATTTACGTAGTCCAGTCGTGTCCAACTCTAGGGCGCGGTGCTCATCCCCGTCTCCAAGCCGTAGAGCCAGCGTTTGTCCGAAGAACAGTTTCCGTGGTCACGTGGCCAGGGCGACTAGACACGGAATGCCGTTACCTTCCCACCGTGGTGGTACCTATTTATCTACTTGCATTTTTACATGCTTTCAAACTGCTAGGTTGGCAGGAGCTGGGACAAGTGACGGGAGCTCACTCCGTCGCGTGGATTCGATCTTACGACTGCTGGTCTTCTGACCTTGCAGCACAGAGGCTTCTGCGGTTTAACCCACAGCGCCACCATGTCCTTGGACTACAGTTCCCATAATTCACTACTCTCAAGGGGGTGCGTTTGTTCCAGTAGCGCTAAAACTCTACAAGGCCAAGACATTATCCCAACTGTTATATGGGTCATTCCTAGAGCCAGTCAGTGCACATTTTGGGTACAATCCAAAATTTTAAGAACCATTTTACAGCTCCCCAGATGTGTCTCAAATGCCAGGATAAGACTGGAGACAGGATGCCTAAAAGTAGAAGCCTGGATTAGCAACCTCTCTATATACATGTGGTTAAAGGCCTATCTTATTCCGCAAGGGCTGCTTCCCCTGATATTCACTGATAACGTCCAATCGAACTGGGACATATTTGTTCAGAGCTATATGATGAAAATTGGTGTCCATCCCTATGCCCTTTTATTATATGGATTAGACCAGGCAAAACACGCACACACACAAAACAAAACAAAACAAAAACAAAAAACCACCTGTTAAGCAGAGAATTGAGGATATTGAGCACCAATCAGATCTCTCCAGCCTACAAAACACGATGGCAAGGGCCTATATTAAAAATGTTATAGAACCAGCTAATTATCTAACATTGCTGGAAGTAAAAGGGTTTAGGAGAGCTTTTACTCTGGCAAGGTGTGCTGCCCTCCCCTCTACTATGCTGGAAGGGAAGTACAAGAATATCCCACTTGCTGAGGGGCTATGTTCCTGCTCCCTTGGCGAGGTTGAGTCCATGGAGCACATGTTTTTCCGCTGCCTGCATTATGTAGTAGCACGAAATCAGATTATTTATCCCATTGATTGAAAACATCCCTGGCCGATCAGAGAAAACTAGACTTGAGTATCTCCTCTTGGACAGGGATAGTAAGATATTATACAAGGTAGCTGGGTTCTGTCTGGCGATTTTCAAGTTTCAGAAATTTCCTCATACTTGACTCTGGTATTGGTATGGAGGGTTTTGAATTGCTTGTTTGTTTTATGTCTATGTTTGATGTTTATACATATTGCTGTGTGGATCTGGGTTGTCCACTTCTCTGTGTTAGGATAATTGTGTTTGACTTATTCAGAGAGAAAAGAACTGGCCCCGTAAAAGCGGGCCCGACCCCTCCCTTCCTTTTTGCTTTTCTTCTTGACTCAAGGACTAATGTTTCTTGAAAGACAAAGGATCCGTTTACTGAGAAACAACGCTGGTAGTAGATAGAAACAACATGCTTTGTAGTAGATAAGAATGGAATGCAGGGGCCCCAGGGAGAGAAGAAGATCCGGTTATCTGTTCTGCGCATGTTTGAAAGGTGTTTTTACTAATCCAATGAATTTTCGCCAACTAACTTTCTGACCCCTTTAAGGAGATTGTGCACCCACCCCAAATCGCCCAGAAGGGACAGGCTATAAGAGATTGTACCACTCCTTTTGTTCTTTGGAGAAAAGCCTTTGCCCCGCGTGGTGAATTGTTTTTCTCCCCGCTTTCTGCAGCAGGCGTTTTCCTTTGCAATAAAATAACCTCACAAGAAGCCTTCGTGCCTCAGTACTCTCATTTTGGGAGCTTCCTACCTGGGGAAACCGGATAACAGTTTGGGGGCTCGTCCGGGATTTCCTAACAGCCCCGGTTGGGGCTGGGCCACAGCCCAGTTGAGGCCGAGCAGAACGAGGGCGGCGGTGAAGCGAACCGGAGGGTACCCCTGTCTCCTTTTTGGCAGCCGCTTCCTTCCCGACGCTTCGGCTGCTCGGCATCAAGAACTCGGAAAGAGGCACGAACGCAAGAGGTCCTCCAAGCCGGCCGGCCAACGGACATTGGTAAGTTAAGGTGGGGAAACTCCGAATGGGTTGGTTGTTGTTGGATGAGTGAAGGATTGAGTGGGCCTGCAGTTCCCTACGGTAGCCGTTGTGTGATCCGGTACCCTGGGTCAGGTCGAGAGAGTGGTTGTTGCAATCCTATTGTGTCTGCGCTCAAGAGACCCCTTACTCTTGTCGCAAAACCCCTTTTCCCTTTTGTATTTGTCTCCCGTGGGATGGGAAACCAGGTGTCTAGGAAGGAAAAGAGGTCCAGCGGGGACCAAAAGGAGGAATTTCGAGGGGGACGCCCCGGCACCAACTCTGAGAGGCGGAGGGGAGCTAGGAATTCCTAGCAACAGCCCATTGGGGAAGCTGTTGCTAAATTGGGAATCGGTGAAAGTACAGGAGTTTCAGTCAGAGCAGGAAATGGTCCGTATGTGCACAGAGGTCTGGACCAATCTAGAAATCAGTCCAAGATGGCCAAAACTCGGATCCAATAATTTCGATGATATTAAAAGGGTGGACAACTTCTATGTTGCTCATCCGCCCCGTACTGCCTATGTCGACTCCTGGATGTGGTACATTATAAAATTTGGACCAGGAGTTAAATTGGCAGTAAGCAGAACCCTATTAGATACCAAGCCAAAGGGTGAGGAAATGTCTAAATTTGACCCCTTAGAGTTTGTTAACTATCAGCAGCCCATAGCACCGCCCACAGCACCACCAGAGGCTGCTGAGCAGTTAGCAGCGCCTCCCTCTTACGAAGAGGCAGGGCGGGAGGGTAGGAATTTAGGCCCAGCCCAGGCCAGTCCCTTAAGCGCTGCCTCCACCATAGAGTATTCCCCCCCTTTAGATCCACTTAGAGAACAAATTAATAAACTACAGAAGACCGTAGAACAGATGGGGCAGACCCCATCTCGACCAAACACCAGGTCTAGGACACGGGCAAAGGAGGCAGCTGAAATAACTGATGAATGCCCCGGTGCATCAGCTCAGTACCCATTAAGGGAAGTCCCAATGGGAACTAGGGTTGGATATGTAGAGGTCCCTCTAACTAACTCCGATATTCGGGTAATAAAACAACAACTGCCTAATCTTCCAGAAGACCCCATTGGGTTCGTGACAGGACTCAGGGACGCTCTAGGGACTATGGTTTATAAGCCCACTGAATTGTTACATATTTGCAAACAATTAGCAGGAGTAACGTATACCAACCAAGCGTTGGGTCATGCTAGAAGGCTTTGGCAGGCGCAGGATGGCGCCCGAACAGAACAGATGGCTAGGGAGAGATTCCCTGAGATAACCCCGGGGAACTGGGATTTTCAGGCTGATAATATTAGGGAGCAGTGTGGGGAAATGAAAGATTTCTTATTAAAGGGACTAGAAGCAACAGTCCCTAAAACCGTTAGCATGAAATTAGCCTTTGGACAGCCCCAAGGAAAAGATGAGAGTCCAGTCGAGTATTTAGAAAGGCTAAAACGAAATATGCGACGGTATACCGGACTAGACCCAGAGGATCAAGCAAATGTAAATATTCTGAGGCTGGAGTTTGTGTCGGGGTGTTACCCGGACATAAAGTTCAAACTACAGAAAATTGATGACTTGACAACTAAACCTATAGGAGATTTGTTAACGGAAGCTCAGAAGGTAGTGGTAAGGAGGGAAGAGGAGAAGGAAAAGAGAAAGTTGAAATTGATGGCACAGATGATGGAAAATAAAAGGAAATAACCCTCCATGGGTCGGGACTCGTGGACGGGGCCGTGAGAGAGGAGTGTATAGTAACCAGGGAGGTAGAGGAAAGCTTGTGGAAGGTAGAAAGAATGAAGAGGGACAAGGGCAGGTGAGGGGCTGCCTGGTAAAAAGTCCTGCCTGCGCAGAGCCCTTGTTAACTTTGCAGGTGGGCAAAGAGGGAAAGGAAATCGAATTTTTGGTAGACTCAGGAGCCACGAGATCTAGCCTGAGCCAACCTACCTGGGAAGGACAACTTCCTCTTTCTGGGGGACATTGTGACATAGTAGGAATAGAAAACCTAACGCAACGGGTTCCTGTTCTAAAACCCCTAGAGGTGCTAAAACCTGGGTCACATGAAAAGCTGTGGCATGATTTCGTGTGGACCCCAAATTCAGGAATGAACCTACTAGGTCGAGATTTAATGGCCAAATTAGGAATACAGATATTGCTTAAAAACCAGGTGTGTGAGGTCAGGATGGCCGCCCTCAGGACTGAGGATGAAGCCGAAATTGACCCAATAGTATGGGCGAAGCCAGGAAACCCCGGCCTTATGAAAGTTACTCCAGTGAAAATGCATTTAAAAACAGAGGTACCAGTGTATAGACCCCAATATCCCATTAGACCAGAAGCTGAAGAGGGCCTTAAGCCCGTAGTAAAGGAATTGCTGGATGATGGCCTTATTGAACCCAGCGATTCGCCTTACTGTACTCCTATACTACCTGTAAAGAAATCTAATGGGACATGGCGAATGGTTCAAGATTTGAGAGAAGTAAACAAGGTAGTGATCCCTAGGGCGCCCATAGTACCAGATCCCCATACGATCATGCGAAAGATCCCTGACACTCACGTTTGGTACACAGTTATAGATTTAAAGTCAGCTTTCTTCTGTGTGCCCGTGGACTCAGTGTCGCGCCCAATATTTGCCTTTCAGTGGCCTCACCCAGAAACAGGTAAACTAACCAGATGGCAGTGGCGCGTATTGGCTCAAGGCTACACAGAAAGTCCCACTATTTTTGGGGAAATTCTAGAAGAATTGCTTCAAAAATGGACCCCTCCTCCGGGAGTACTTTTAACGCAATATGTGGATGATTTGCTTTTGAGTGGGGCGGAAGGGAAAACGGTCAGAAAGGCCAGTATTAGCCTTCTTAACTTCTTAGGCGAACAGGGACTCAGAGTATCCCAAGAGAAATTGCAGTTTTGTGAGCCAGAAGTAAAATACCTGGGATTAATACTAAAGCAAGGAACTAAGTGCATCAACCCCGAGAGGTTGAAGGGAATCCGTAGTTTGGAAATGCCAAAGACTAAGCGACAGCTCAGGAGCTTTATCGGAACAATTAATTTTTGTAGACAGTGGATTGAAGGGTTTTCAGAAATAGTCCAACCCTTTTTGAAGAAATTATTAAAGGATGAGCCCGAAGTATTGGTGCTAGAAAGGTCAGACTATAAGCTGTTTGAAAGAATCAAAGAGATTTTGTCATCGGCCCCCGCTTTGGGGCTGGCAGACCCAAAGAAACCTAGCCACTTATTTGTAACCGTGGGTAATGGAGTTGCCAAGGGAGTGCTAGCTCAGAAGAAGGCAGGACGATACCAACCGATTGGATATCTATCTAAACATTTGGACGTTGTAGTCCTAGGGTGGCCTACTTGTCTACAGGCCTGCGCGGGCAGCGGCAGAATTGGTTAAATTAACTCGAAAACTATATCCTTTCGAGGCAATTGTCCTGCATTCTTCCCACCAACTTAGAACTATCCTCACCCATACGGCTAGGCGATGGATGACGGATAGTAGGTTGTTACAAATTGAGGCTATTCTCCTTGAAAAACCCGATCTGGTGCTAACCACCACTGAGCACTGTGGTCCAGCTGAAGGGTTATCAGAGACTGTCAGGAAAGAAATATGTAATGAGCATGATTGCATTGCCCTAACTGATCTGCAGACCAAATTTAGAGAAGACCTTCAGGAAGAAGAGATAAAGGAGGCATGGAACTTATACACGGACGGGTCTTCCAGAGTAGTGAACGGGAAAAGAATGACAGGATATTCAGTGGTAGAGGACGGAGGACTCGAGGTTGAATCTGGACCCCTTCCCCCGTCCATGTCTGCTCAGACTGCAGAGTTGTACGCCCTCAAGAGAGCTTTAGAAATTGGGAAAGGAAAATCCGTAAATATCTGGACGGACTCTAAATATGCTTGTGGAGTAGTGCATGTTTTCGGAAAAATTTGGAGTAAAAGGGGGCTACTAACATCCCAGGGAAAGAATCTAGCCCATCATCAGTTAGTACTAGAAACTTTGGAGGCGTTGAGCCTCCCATCCAAGGTGGCTATCATTCACATACCAGGCCACCAAAAAGGAAACGCCCCAGAAATAGTTGGAAATCGATTGGCTGATGAGTTGGCAAGAAAAGCAGCAGAAAAAGAGTTAAACCCTGCTCTCTTGGCAGCTCTCCTACCTACCAGTAAAGAAATATCCACCCCTTTGGTATATTCACAAAGAGAGTTGGAGTTGGCGGAAGCGCAAGGAGCTACAATGGTAAATGGCATACTGGAATTAAAAGATGGAAGACAATGGCTACCAGAGGGGGTGATCAGAGAAGTCCTCAAGGCACTGCATGAGGGAGGACATTGGGGAGTTAAGGCTTTGATCTCAGCCTTTCTGCAACGATATGTGGGGAAGAAAGTGTGGTCACACGCCAACACCATTTTGGCTCACTGCATTCCTTGCCAAAGAGTAAATAAGAACAACCCGAGAAAGGCAGAAATGGGAGGAAGACCTTTGGCCGTCCACCCTTTCGAACATTTACAGTGTGATTTCATTGATATGCCCAAGTCTGGAGCGTGGAATCATTGTCTGGTAGTAACTGATCAACTTACTGGCTGGGTGGAGGCTTATCCTACGACCAGGGCAACGGCAGGGACTGTTTGCAAAATCTTATTAGAACAAATTATTTGTAGATATGGATTGATCCAATCAATAGATAGCGATCGCGGGACACACTTCACTCAGAGGGTGCTACAGCGAGTAGCTGAAACTTTGGGTATAACTTGGAAACTACATGCCCCGTGGCACCCTCAGAGTTCAGGAAAAACTGAGAGGATGAATCAGACCTTAAAGAGACAAATCATCAAATTGATGCAACAGGCGCAATTGCCCTGGCCAAAGGTTTTGCCCCTAGCCTTATATGCTATAAGGACCAAGCCGCATAGCACTACAGGACTCTCGCCCTTTGAGAGTCTATATGGAATGGGAATTTGGGATGTTAGCACACAGAGAATTAGCCCCAACCTAGAACTTTTCAAAGATGCCTTTATAAGAAAATATCTGCTGGCCCTGTTCTCTATTCTCTCCGATAATAGGGAACGAGGCATCGCGGTGCAGCGAACGCCATTGGAGGTAGCAGTGCATTCCTTCCACCCCGGGGATTGGGCTTACATCAAGGCATGGAGGAGTGAACCGCTCGCCCCAAGGTGGCTTGGCCCGTTCCAGATCTTGTTAACAACAGAAACTGCCGTCAGGACCAAAGAACTAGGCTGGACTCACCACACTCGCGCCAAACACGCAACTAATCCTGAAGGACGGTGGGAAGCCGTGCATGTGTCTGAGGACGGACTAAAGACTATTTTTAGGCGACAAAAGTAATGTCCAGCAGGCAATTGGCGCATAAGTGTTGCCCCTTCTTTAGTGTGTTCCTGGAAGCAAGGAAGGTCAATAATCTGGTTCAAACTTGGAAGGTATCCTTAAAAATTAGCAGGAGTCGGTGGGGGTTCTATTTCTTTAAAGGGTATTCAATTGGAGATCAAGTAGTATTGGAAGACGAGGAGACAATCGATAGGGAGGAGGAAAGAAGAATTTTTAACGGGGTTTTTACAGAATTGTGGGATTCTCAGTGGTGGCACAATCAGTACTGTAAGGTCTGCCCTATTACGAAGAATCAGGAACTGTGTGAAATTACCGATACTGAGAGTAGTTCTGAAGGAGAATCAGAGGAGGAGTGTGTGATTTCATTATCTGATGACGAGGAGTTAGATGAGGATTGTCGGATTACATTGTTTGGACGAATATTGTAGAGTAATGTCCATAGTTCCCTATATAACAGGTAGTGTTTGCCCCTGGTTTTCCTGTTCAATCAGTCGAACACCAAAGGGAGAGGTAGAGGCGTGGATAGTGCAAATACAAACTACTTCCTATTGGGACACTGAATACGAGGGGTTGGCCTGGGGCAACCAGTTGATGGTATACCAGGCGATATCCGGAACTTAAAAGATCCCTTGCTAGGGATAGATCCCTTTGAGCCCCATTGTCTACTATATTGCCACTTTTGCCCTCACCATTGGTGTGCCAGAATAACCAAATTTGACGAAAGCCCGACATTGAGGTGGTATGTGCTGAAGGTGGGATATCCCGAGAGGTTGTGGGCCGAAAGTCTGTGGGCTGTGGAAACACCAGTCGCAAGCTATCAGTGGAGGGTTCGACCCGATAGCTCGACGCAGGCAAAAGCCATTCCTAAGGGATGGCTCCGCTACGCATCTTCGGTACACCACGAGACGTGTTGGAAGTGCAGGAGCGAAAGCCCTTGGTCCGTGCCCAGCCCAGACTCAGAGGACGAGGAACGTAACTCCCGCTGCCAGTGGCGGTAAAGCCTACCCCTCTGATGTCTTGGAAAAACATCAGGCAGATGCTTATTGGTAGACCAAGGGTAGACGGCAAAGTGATTACAGTATTAGGGATCTTTCTGAGCCTTATTCTGCAAGCGACAGGGTCTACTTGTCCTTGTGTGATAACTACCAGGAAAGGAAATCAGGAACATCAAACATTGCTCTACAAGTCCGTCTATAAATGCATGGGCAATACCTCTGTATGTCGATTCAATAATGTAGAATATACTGTCTGCAGTAAAAGGAGTCAGGAGCCAGTTTGTTTTGATCCTAAGGAAGATCCTGAAAGGATCTGGGTGGAGATCTACACCCTGGCAACCCTTCAACGACACTAAGTGTGGGGGAATGGAATGGGTAAAATACTATAAGGCACAGCACAAATACATGGGATCCACTAGATCATGCGGCCCCATGGGGGATCATGGATTTGGATTCCACACTAATCCAACTTGCATAGTATGGGCTACCTGGTCCACTGCAGATAAAACTGCAACCTTGAGATCAATACCTGCAAAACCTGACTGCACTTGGGGTACCTGTAACTTTGTTAACTTTACCATATTACAACCAAAGATGTGGGATGAGAAGAACAAATGGGGAACTTCCATGTGGGATCAGACGTTCAGTATACTCATAGAGGGAAAAGGAAGCAAACCTAAAGCGTTCCTTAAAATTGTCCAGACTAAGGAATATAAAATAGGGGAAGATTTGAGGAGATACCAGACCTTCTGGAGAGAGATGGAAACGGATCCTTGGGAACAATCTTTGACTCCCAGGACAACTAATCTGTTTGTTGAACTGGCACAAACAATAGCTACCACTATGAATGTTTCAAATTGCTACATTTGTGGCGGTACTCTTAAGGGAGATCAGTGGCCTTGGGAGGTACTTGAGTGGAGTCATACTGTACCATACAATCTCACAGGACCCCAATCTATATGCTCAATAGAATTATAAGACTCCAAGCTGTAGTAGAGTTGCTCACTAGGGAAAATGAACAAGCTTTATTATTGCTAGCCAAACAGAACACGCAAATTAGGAATGCTATATATCAGAATAGATTAGCTCTAGATTACTTATTGGCTTCGGAAGGAGGTGTGTGTGGAAAGTTTAATTTGACAAATTGTTGCCTTGAAATTGGAGATACACAGGACGCAATTGCAGAAATTACCGGTCAAATGCGGAAATTGGCTCATGTCCCTATTCAAAAATGGGCTGGAATTATGGATGACACTGGGTGGTTAGGAGGGGTTTTCAACAACTGGAAACAAGCACTATTCTTCCTAGGTATGATTATGTTTGGATTAATTCAGCAGTTCAGGCGGCAATGCCCAAAACGCAGATGACTGTAAGAGAAACTGAAATAAGCTACAAAATCATCCCAGCCCAGGACGAAATTTATAATTGTGAATAAGTCAAAGTGTGTAGAAAAAGAAAAGGAGGGATTTGTTAGGATAATTGTGTTTGACTTATTCAGAGAGAAAAGAACTGGCCCCGTAAAAGCGGGCCCGACCCCTCCCTTCCTTTTTGCTTTTCTTCTTGACTCAAGGACTAATGTTTCTTGAAAGACAAAGGATCCGTTTACTGAGAAACAACGCTGGTAGTAGATAGAAACAACATGCTTTGTAGTAGATAAGAATGGAATGCAGGGGCCCCAGGGAGAGAAGAAGATCCGGTTATCTGTTCTGCGCATGTTTGAAAGGTGTTTTTACTAATCCAATGAATTTTCGCCAACTAACTTTCTGACCCCTTTAAGGAGATTGTGCGCCCACCCCAAATCGCCCGGAAGGGACAGGCTATAAGAGATTGTACCACTCCTTTTGTTCTTTGGAGAAAAGCCTTTGCCCCGCGAGGTGAATTGTTTTTCTCCCCGCTTTCTGCAGCAGGCGTTTTCCTTTGCAATAAAATAACCTCACAAGAAGCCTTCGTGCCTCAGTACTCTCATTTTGGGAGCTTCCTACCTGGGGAAACCGGATAACATCTGTATGATAGGTCTAAGGACTGTAAATAAAGAATTGAATTGATCTCATAATTCTCCATTCTGGGAATTCTACCTGACAGACACCTAAATGTGGCTCACCTGGGAGAAAGGCCTCAACTGGAATGCTTTGAAACTTAGCCTGGCCTAACTCTGACCAAGCTTCCTGTTCCTGCCCCTGTGATAGCTGGGAGCTTTCTTTATGAGCAGGACTAGATGGGCCAAAGCTCTGATTCATATAAGGCAACTTCCTTGGTTCCTAACACTCATGCCAGTCTTGATCAAAAGCAATGAGTCTGGGAGAATTTGACTGTCACTCAGGATGAACAAGCTGGCTTTCTGTAGAAATCCGTTCACCATCTCCTTGTTCAAGACCCCCTGATGAGCTTCCAAAGGCTACCCCGGAAACAGGATGTACTAGATTTATTTAGTGCATTTACACCTCACTATTCTTCCTGTGAGTTCCAGGCAGCATACATAACTCTTTTCTTCCACCTGTTATCCTGACAATGTTGTGGTAGGTGAGGCTAGGAGAGGCCACCTGGTGAATATCATGGCTCAATGGGGCTTAAACTTGGATCTTTCAAGACTCAGTTCAACAGTCAAACAACTATATCACACTAGCTCTACAGTTTCTCTTAAGGCAGTGGTCCCCAACCTTTTTAACCCCGCGGACTGACTGGGGAAGTCGGGGCACACACACCCCGCGCTCATGCGCATGCGCAAAGAAGCGGGCATGCTCTTGCGCTCGTGCACATGCGTGAAGGAGCAGGAGGGCGCTCGTGCGGGCACTCGTGCGGATGCGCGAAGTAGCAGGAGGGTGCTCGTGCGGGCACGCGGGCACTCATGCGCATGCGTGAACGGCGGCGCAGCACTTGTGTGGGTGCACGCACGCCCGTGCACATGCATGAAGGGGTGGGGGAGTGCTCGCGTGGGCGCAGGCGCGCGCATGTGCAAAGGGGCTGTGGGGGGGTTGCGTGCGGGGGTGGGGGGAGGTCTGTCTCCACGGCCCGGTCCAGCTCAGGCCACGGACTGGGGTTTGGGGACCTCTGTCTTAAGGGACAATTCATGCATTAGTCATTTTCTTCCTAGGATGGACAGTAATATTTGCTGAGCTCCGTTCATTGATCCAACTCTATACATTCTTGCCTCCAAATGTCTATTGTTGTTATTTTTAAATTTCCTATTTACCTTGCCTTTCCCCCCAATAGAGGACCAGCAGGCATCCTGAATAGTAAGATTCCAGCCAATCTTATGTACTTGATTAATGAAAGGATACAGGCCTTTCTTGTACTTGTGTTCCTTAATTTGACCTCTCAGGCAAACCAAAGTATAGCTGCACCTAGGGGCACTGCTGGGCACTTAAGATTTGGAGACCAGGCCCATAGAATACAAATCTGCATAACATTCCTGTATGTGAACTGTTCAGATTTCCCTCATAGCATCCTTGTTTGTGGTCCAAGGTGGGATGCTGCTATTTGCAGGAGGAGGGACTCCCTCGCCTCAGATTGCCGGCCACTGATGCTTTAAAGGTACCACTGTTTTGTGTTCTCTTGTCTACAGTGGACCCTTTCTGTCTACAGCTGTTACTCCTGTTTATCTGCTGGCCCTGTTCCTCAGGGCTCAGTTTGTACTACCGCCCAGTGGGAAAGGACAAGGCAGTCTAAAGGTGCTACTCTTTTGTATTGTTCCTGTTCCTTGCAAACTCAGAGCAGCTCAGCAGGAACAGAAGCAAGACAAAGGAAGAGCAGAGACAATTGTGAGCTAGCACTGAGTCCCTTGCTGGGATCTTGGGAGGTCTTGGCAGATGACCAATGAAACCAGCCTCTGGCACCTCTGGGTCCATATTTCACCTGTGAGATACAACCTGGGGTAGGGCTGGCAACAGATAGAGCTTTCTTAAGAGTTTTCCTTATACAGATGTGTGGTTACATCCCTGACAACCCCATTGACCAGGTATTGTGGAGCTAGGGCTTACAGCCCCAGGGTTTTCTGAGTAGCAGAAACCACTATGACATCATAAACCACCCTGTTCAGACTCCTTTCTCCTTTCTTCCCACTGAGCTTCATTGCAATTCTCACAGGAGCTGGGAGAGAAGCAGATATTTCTCAGAACAGTCTATTATTGCACATTATCCCTGCTGTAACGCAGAGCTTTTAAGGACGGTTTGCTCTTGAATGGGTAATTACAAGGCATTAACCTTACAAAGGATGTGCTCCTTGTTTGTTGATATGGACCAATTCAGCTGCTTGAAGTTTTGGGTTTGTCTACATGCCTGTTTTGGAGCAGGCTGGATCAAGCGAAATGGAGTCGCTAGGTGTGTAATCCTCCCAGCCAAATGGCATACGGACCTCAAGCAACCCTATTAGGTCTGCAACAGCCCATTGTCAATTTGCCAATATTGTGAAGTGGCTTAAGAAGAGAGACACTTCAAGATATTGGCAAATGAAACAATTCATCAGCTCCACAAGGGATTTTTGTTTGTTTGTTTGCTTTTCTCTTAAAGGTCTGGTCAAGAGTCAGGCAGGAAGAACTGCTGGATAGCCCCATGGCTTAGGTGTCTGGTTGCGGAGCCAGAGGTTGGGAGTTCGATTCTCCACTGGGCCTTCTTGACAGGGGCTGGACTCCATGATCCATAGGGTCTTTTCCAGCTCTGCAGTTCTAAGATGATGATGATTAAAAGCAAACAAAAATCCCCTTCATTGACCCCTCCTGTCTCCTCCCTCTTCCAAGAGGAAGTTTTTTGTTTGGCTTATTTTTTAAAAGTGATGCAGTGCATATGCACTGCCCAATATATTTAATTCCCCCCCACTTACTCAGCCCCTCCACAGGGTAGCTGACTATTGAGTTGCCAGGATGAGTACCTGTATTTCCAAATTTAGCACTACACCACTGCTCCAGTTAGAAGGATCAGGGTTCCGAAACATATGAAGGAGCCTACGCTTGAAGAAGGGCAAGTTGTATCATTCTATACAGTACTTAAACAGTGCTTCCCAAACATGAGGCTCAGATGCTCTTGGACTACAATTCCCGAAAGTCCTTGCTTAGCACAGCCAGTGATTCTAGAAGCTCTAGACCAAGAACCTCTGGGGTCTCTTATCTAGGAGATAAATTTTTAGCTTGGGGGATAATTTTGTCTATCCGAACAGTTGGAGCTTCCCTTCAAGTTCTAGGTGTGAAGGAGTTGCAAACACACCCCTCATTTGGGTCATTCTCATGTTGGCAGCTTCAGTTCCCACCCCATAGGTATCCATGAAAGAGCTCTGCCCTCTGAGGACTCATGCCCTTCGCAATGAGGAAGCCACTTGCCACCACAGTACCCACTTCATTTGCTTGTTGGCTCTTAGGGAGAAAGTGCCGCCTTCGCCATCTTTTTGGCCCTTTGCCCTGGCTACCCTGCCTGAATTGCACAAAGACATATCTGAGGTTCATTTCTATCTGTCCCACCTTAAACCAAAGGCTTCTCTGCCACCTCCTTGGCAGAGACATATACACCCTGCACTGCTGCTCTTTCATAGTATTGATGCTGAACAAGGCATGTGGGTGACAGATTTTGTTTTGGGGGGACTCATAATAGCACTTGTTGGCTGTGGTTTTCCTCTCCCTCTCCCACTCCTCCCAGTAGAAGCTTCTACAGTGGGTGCAGGCAGCATTCCTGCAGCCTTCCCCAAGTGCCTACTTCTTCTGCCAAACCCATGTTTCACACTGCCTGTTCTCAAAGAAGAACAGGATCTGATTCTGCTACAGAAGAACACAAACCCTTCCACTGAAAATTACACATGTGAACACATAAACACAAACGTAATATATGTGTCTATATACGTATTACAAAATCTTATTCCCCTGTCTGATATACCTGAATGGGCATAAACCTAATAGAATATTTAATCTATAAATATAATCCTACATCTTATTCCTAACTCCTTGCCACGGGATGTGGTGATGGCATCTGGCCTAAAGGCCTTTAAAAGAGATTGGACAGATTCCTGGAGGAAAAGTCCATCGCAGGTTACAAGCCATGGTGGGGATGTATAATCTCCAGGCTTAAAAGGAAGGTACCTCAAAATACCAGATGCAGGGGAGTGGTATCAGGAGACAGGTATTTAGTTCTTTCATGTGCTCCCAGAGGCATCTGGTGGGGCCACTGTGAGATACAGGAAGCTGGACTAGATGGGCCCTTGGCTTGATCCAGCAGGACTCTTCTTATGTTCTTATATTATTAAATAAACAATATACAATGAGATGTAGAGAAAATGTAAGTTGAGGGTTCTTGAAAGGACACAGAGAAAGCTACTGCTGTGCAAGCTTGCACCAAAGCAAATCCTAACAGCAAATGCTCAGGGGATTTATAAATAGCTATGCCCACCTTTCAATTGGAAATAACCAATGTGAAAAAATACATGCTGGTACCTGTGCCTGCTTCTAGATTTCATTGGTCCAGACAGACAGCACTACGGGTTTTGCTCTAACCCAATGAAGAGTAAGCTTTGTCAAAGCAATGGACAGACTTGCAGGTGATCCAATAGGCTCTTTGTTTACAGAGGGAGAGAGAGGCAAGATTTAAACTTTGTCTCAGTGGAATCAGCAAACCCCACCTTGTTTTGTTAGCAGTCGGCATTACTTCTGGCCCAGCGTTTTGGGATATTCCCCCTCCCCCTTCCATCCCCAGATTTTATACTCCCTTGTCTAATGATAGGTTCTGGAGAAGCTCACCTTCTTTTTAACTGCTGGGGGATAGAACAGAAGTATTATTCAATGCAAAATTTTGTTCAAAGCAGAGGAAACTCTGACTGCCATCCATGCTGAATCCTTCCCAGCTGCCTGTTGCCGCCGCTTTTCCTGGCCACCCATCTTATTCCCCACCCCTGCCCTGCTCCACCTCATCCCCCCCAAACATGTGTTTGCTAACCACTTCTGAGCACACAAAAGTTCTTTGGCAGCTCAGTCTTGTACCTATTACTTGGCGCGACCAGATGCAATCTAAATTCATTAGCAAGACACAATAAAATCCATGGCCCTCTAACACAGCCCATTCACGGGTTGATTTGTGTGGCTAGCATGCCTGCCTGTGTCTGAATGGAATGGACCACGTACATTCTGTACACATGCATTAATTAGGGGCTTTGGCTTTGGCTGACAGATGGGAGAAACTTGTCTTTCCAGGCCATGAATAGCAGATTGGGGGGGGGGGGGGAGGTAGAAGAGATAAAGCTCTCTTTTTAACAGGCTTTATGACTTTTAGTAATTAGTTGGGAAATTGTCCTTATTATTAACAAAGGTGTGCCCCTTCTCTGTCCATCTGCCTCCCTGTTTTTCTAATTTCTTGCATCGCTTAGTTGGCATCAATTGCTACCCTTACCTCCCCCCCATCCCAACTCTACCACTTTCTGTGTTGCATAAGATGTTCATACGTCTTTCCTTGAAGTCTCTGTTTAACATCATTGCTTTGTTGCCTCTTCCATGTATTCCTCCTCTCTGCTCTTTGGTCTTTCCTCTCTGTTGCCTTCCTTCTCCTCCCCGTCTCTTCCCTTAGGAGCAAAATTTAGACTAGATTCCTTTCTCTTTTCCTGTACTCTTTTTGCCCCTTATGGAAAGGATCCCAACAACAATAACAACAAATATATTCAGCAGCATATCTGAGAGCCCAAATACTAGGCATGTGATTTGTACCATTTTGGAAGAATAAAGATCAGTTTATAGTGTGAATAAAGCTTTGGGACACATATCTCTATTTGTCTGTCTTTCTCTCCCCCCTGTTGTGTATGTTTAAAATCAATAAGCAAAATAAATGTATTTTGAGATATACTTCTGAGCATAAACTGCTCATGACTAGGACTGGGGATGTCCCTCCCCCCCAGTTTTGCAGTGAGTTCTCTCATAGTTTTGTACCAAAAGCCTTTCCTCCTGAGGAAATGGTTTCATTTGCCTACCTGAAAAAGGAGTATTTTGCCATACAATGACCACTGTAAGATAAGAGCCCCAGGAGACAAGAAAGTCACAACTTAGCTGCAACTCCAGAGCCAGGCTTCCCCACAGCTGGAAAACTGAGAAGCAGCTCCTCTTTGCTTCTCCACAGAGGCAATTTAGCCATCAGTTTTCAATGCTGCTTATTTTTATACTTTAAAAAAAAAGCATTATGGCTTTTAGATAGAACTATTGTGATAAATACGGTGAGCCATCTTGTGGGTTCTTACATCAAAAGCCTAAATATCTTAATAACAGAAACCAGTCCCGAGAGAATGTGCCAACCACAAGATGTGGTTCAGCCTCTGCTCCATCCAGGAAACATGCCAATTCAGCTCTGATCAATCTGGAGGTTGCCCAATTTAATCTGAGTCCAAATCAGAATCCTGTTGTGGAAATCCAAATATTTCTGCCTCCTCTTGATGATAATCTGAAATCAACCAATAAAAGAAATCCTGTTTGCCAGAATTCAATGAAAACTGAACTACTGGTACCTTGTTAGGATGAGATTCTGTCCTCAAAATCTGAGACAAACATACTTGTCTGATGTGTCGTTAGGCTTTGCTTCTTCCCCCCACCCAAGGAAATTGCTTAACATTTTTACTCTTGGTAGAACTGGATGAAATTTTCAGGAAAAGTTACCACTTTTGAGGGGATCATGCATTTCAGATTTTGGAAGAATAAGAAATGGCGTTTTGGGAAAAAGCACCTTTCTCCCTTTTAAGGATGTGTTCATTTTTCTACATTTTTCGTAGGGGGAAAAAAGACAAAAAGATTTCTTTTAAACTTTTTTCTTTTCCAGGTTGAAGAAAAGTGCCATGTTATAGATGTGTTCCAAGACAAAAAGAAAAAAAAAACTTTAAATATTTCAGATAGACAAGTTGGGTGGGTTAGAGAGTTGTGATAACAAACTTTTTGTTTGTTTATAGAGTCATAGAGTTGGAAGAGACCACTGAGGCCATCCAGTCCAACCCCCCGCCATGCGGGAACATCCATCAAAGTACTCCCAACAGATGGCCATCCAGACTCTGCTTAAAAACCTCCAAAGAAGGAGACTCCACCACCCTTCGAGGCAGCCTATTCCACTGCCGGACAGCTCTGACTGTCAGGAAGTTCTTCCTAATGTTCAGATGGAATATCTTTTCCTATAGTTTGAAACCATTGCTCCGTGTCCTAGTCCCTGGAGCCCTGGAAAACAAACCTGTCCCCTCTTCAACATGACATCCTTTCAAATATTTAAACATGGCTATCATATCCCCTAATGCGAAAGGCTGGACTGGAGGAATCCCAAGCCGGAATTAAGATTGCCAGAAGAAATACCAACAACCTCAGATATGCAGATGATACCACTCTGATGGCAGAAAGTGAGGAGGAATTAAAGAACCTCGTAATGAGGGTGAAAGAGGAGAGCACCAAAAATGGTCTGAAGCTCAACATCAAAAAAAACTAAGATCATGGCCACTGGTCCCATCACCTCCTGGCAAATAGAAGGGGAAGATATGGAGGCAGTGACAGATTTTACTTTCTTGGGCTCCATGATCACTGCAGATGGGGACAGCAGCCACGAAATTAAAAGACGCCTGCTTCTTGGGAGGAAAGCGATGACAAACCTAGACAGCATCTTAAAAAGCAGAGACATCACCTTGCCGACAAAGGTCCGCATAGTCAAAGCTATGGTTTTTCCAGTAGCGATGTATGGAAGTGAGAGCTGGACCATAAAGAAGGCTGACCGCCGAAGAATTGATGCTTTTGAATTGTGGTGCTGGAGGAGACTCTTGAGAGTCCCCTGGACTTCAAGGAGAACAAACCTATCAATTCTGAAGGAAATCAACCCTGAGTGTTCGCTCAGATCCTGAAGCTGAGGCTCCAATACTTTGGCCATCTCATGAGAAGAGAAGACTCCCTGGAAAAGACCCTGATGTTGGGAAAGTGTGAAGGCAAGAGGAGAAGGGGACAACAGAGGACGAGATGGTTGGACAGTGTCATCGAAGCTACCAACATGAATTTGACCCAACTCTGGGAGGCAGTGGAAGACAGGAGGGCCTGGCGTGCTCTGGTCCATGGGGTCACGAAGAGTCGGACACGACTAAACGACTAAACAACAACAACATCATATCCCCTCTCAACCTTCTTTTTGTAAGGCTAATTTATTCTGCTCAGCTGGCCCCAAAGTCACAGAAAGGGCATGAGGGCAGGGACAGATCATGGGCATAGAGCAGTGGCAGAGGCAGAAGAACTTGAGGGAGCATTTACCAAGCAACCACCCAGTGCTACCCCCTTCCCAGGTCTCACAGACTCCACCAAGGCAGCTTTAACAATCCTGTTTCTGGGAGACAAAACTAGTAACAAGAACTACAACAGGAACTCAGTCCTGTGGTGTATATTATTTTCCCTGACTCCCAAAACACACACAGAGAGAGGGAGAGAGAGAGGGAGGGAGGGAGGGAGGGAGGAACTGGGGAGGCACGTAAAACTACTCACAATTATTGGCAGCTAAACCTGTCTGTCAGTCATGGTGTCCCTCCCCTTTGCTGCCTCTCTTTTCCTCCCTGGTGTTTTCGTACATGGAGGGGCTGATGAGAATTTTTAGAAAAAGGCCATCTGTCTTCTTTTGAAATGAAATTGTTAATGAATCTCCTGGAGTGTTTAGATTTGGGCTTAGTCGTTTTTGGAAGAGCCTCACCTCAGTTCGGATATCTCCAAATCTGTCTGAATCAGTCAGATATAGTCTGGGATTTGGGGTTTGTCCAAATGCACACACATGCTACAGCATATGGGAAAACTGAAGCCCTGTGAAATACATTTTCTTCATCGAGTCTCTATTCAGTGGAAGAGGGAAGAAGAGCAGTTGTTCCCTGCAATGTAGTCATTTGATCCTACTGAATTTCACTGTGGGATCAGAAACCGCAGGGGACTTAAGCGATTTTGCAGAAATGCAGACATATATGGTTAGAATGAAAGAGATCGTGGAATGGAACTGGAGTCTGAAAGTGTCTCTCTGAAGACACAAATAAAAAGGAACTGCCACACTTTACTTTTCAGCTGGTGTAGCATACAAGGGATTCATCAGCTGTATCAAGAAAATGCCTGTGATAAATGTAAAGAAAAGGGGGCAGGTGATACAAGGCAATGTGCAAAGAAGTGTAGATAAGAGGAGGTGCCGATTGTGATCTGACTGGAGATAAGCAGAAGGCCGCTTCTCTGCTTGGAATCTGAAATGCTGTGCATATCCACAGCTTTCTTTTCATAATCTGCAAACTTTGCATTTCTACTGCATGGAAGTATCCCAAACAGGTAGCAGGTTTGGGAACATTTTCAATAGATTAGTGAGGAAAGGGGGAGAACAAAAAAAAAAAAAAAACTATTAAGAAATTAAGCCAATAATTCACTGTTGTTTTGTTTTCAAAAAAGGAAAAGAAGTTGCATGCCATCAAATTGATTCCGATTTACGGTGACCCTTTCCAGGGTGTCTAAGTAGAATGTACTCAAAAGTGCTTTACCATTTCTTCTGGGACCATGCCATTGGCCTAAGGTTGCACAAGTTCAATTCACGGAATGACATCAGCCACACATGCTCTGTCGTCTCCTCTGGCCTCTGTCCCAGGTGACACAGTGGGGATTTGAACTCCCAGGCCTTGGCTCCACCGCCAGGGACTCCAGCCCACTGATCTATACCAGCAATGTAATACACAACAATAATTCAGATCTGTGTTATCCCACTGCGCTGGTGAATGGGAAAAGATGTGTCATCAGGCCAGTTATGGATAATAAGCCTCCTGCGATCTACACCATTTTGGTATACTTTTGATTGAAAAGTAAGCAGATGCTAATGTGCATGTGGTATTTAACAAGGAATCAAACATGCATTTAATTATTATTTATTTTGATAAATCATGATACAAAACAATAAACATGCATTCCATCTGCTGTACTACACCGTAATCTTCCCACCTGAACTGATAAAGATAGCCTCTGTACTGATGCTTCTGCAACCAGCTAAGGGTCTTTGCTGATGGTCTTGGGGGACATCAGCATTCACATAAAGATGATGATGATGATTTGTCTGGAGTAGCTCATGAAATTATGGTCAATGTCTAGTGGTTTGTCTTAAAAAATGTCAGGCCTTAACACATATTCTGGACCTGATGTTTTGCTTGGAATTTCAATAGAATGATCTATGGATAGTGAAACCAACAAGGGCCTCATTTTCATGTCCAATTTGACTTTCAGGCTACTTGTAACTTGCAAGTGGACCCAACCCAATGATCCATGTCCAGAGGTGGATAGATCCACAAGGTTTTCTAAAATCTTCATTATGCATCAGGCTTAACCAGTGGCCCCACCAGCTTAGTCTCAAGTCTCCACCTCAAAAGTGAAGAAGATTTGGATCTTATACTTGATCACTGTAGGTAAGGAGCTGAGGATGATGAAGCAGTTAGGCTGAGGATTAAAGCATAGATGATGGAAAACCAGTTCTGAGCCTGACCAAATGATGAAAAAAAAAAAAGAGAGATGGAGTTAGGTGTCATGTGCATACTTGAAACGCTTGTATATCAAGATCCTGCAGTGATTGTCCCCTCTTCTCACATTAAGGGAACCAGCAGCGCTCTTCCACTCCTATTATTTTGGAATCTGCTCTCCGTGTAGGATTGGAATTAGCAGAAAAGAATGTCCCAGATCCAACCCAGCAAGGCAGTCTAGAAGGATATGAGAGCAGATGGCATCAAAAGCCACTGAGAAGTCCAGCAGGATCATTAATTTTCACAATGTGAAATCTGCATAGCTTCTTTTGCAAGGAAGAGTCCCAAAAATGCAGTGCAAGAGTGAAAGACGATGGCAGTATGGAAGATGGAGAGACCACTGGCTATACAGGTGTTGCATTTTCATGAAGCAAAGATTCTGCAGTCACAGTGATAGCAATCACACCAATTAAAAGATGCGGAGTGTGGGCTGGCAGCACGAAGCAACAGCCATTCAGCCACGTTCTCGGTCCCTCTGTCCTTTGTGCTGCTTTTCTTGCGCTTGGGAATGTGTGGGAAGCTTGTCAGCCTGACACACAATAGACACAAAGGGCAACTTGTGTTAGTGGCTGGTTGCCAAAGAGGCAGTGAAAGCTCCAGCACTTGCTGTGCCCTTGCTTTGCACCTGGAGGTGAATAGCCCATTTGGAACAACAAGCCAGATAGCACTGCTTCTGTTCAGCATTTTAACATTCAAGTAGGCAAATATTGACACACTGCAGAAGTGCCTCTGTTTTATACAGTGTACAACATGCGAGACATTGTAGACTTTCCCAGCTCTGAATGAATGCTCTGCCGGGGAAGCAGCCAACTGCGCTGTATGAATTACCCAAGGCTGCTGACTGGAGCAACCATATGCAGAAGGAAAGAGGTCTCCTCTACCTCTTTTAACACATACTAACTAAAGGATCATTATTGTATAGTTACTCTACTAAGCTTATTGATACATTATGGATCACACAGAGGCAACTGACGTCTGGCTTTGGCATGGGTACCAATGTGCCCCAATTTTTTCCAGCTCCACCCACCCTGTATCCTCTGAAGATCTCCAGTGCTCTCAAATGACTCCACTCTTCCTCCTGAGCTGCTTCCCAAAATACCTGTGTGAGAGCGAGGAAGAAAGTAGTCTTCCTATGGACAGCGTGCTGTCTTCTCTCACAGAGGATGAAGGGGAGTTCGAAGCCAGCAGTTCTACTGTGGACGTGGGGTTGGGAGAAATGTCCATAAAACAGGAGATGACACAACTAAAAGCCCGGGATCAAAAGAGAGAGTTAAAGCAACTAGAGGGGAACAGTTTGAAAAAGAGCAGGGGGGGAAAGACTGGGAAGGGAGGAAAGGGAGAAGGAGGGGCAAGAAGGAATCAAAGGGAGGAAAAAAGGAGAAAGAGGGGAAGAGAGTGTTGCCGGAAGGCTGGGAATGGCTGACTCTGGAGAATTCCTGGACGGGAGAATGGGAGAGACTAATGATTCCCCCTGAGGAAGCTGAGAGATGAAGGAGAAGGCAGCTACCACCCAGGGCACCATTTTGGAGTGAGACTGAGGCTAGAGCAAGGAAAGCTATAAAGAGAGGCGGTGAAAGGCATATAAGAAGATGGCAGGAGCAAGGTGGGACACGAAGCCCTACTGGAGAATGGCTTGGGAGAATAGGAGTCATTACCCTGCAGGAGGGAATGCTGAATTGAGTGTTATGCCTGGGCTGTCCGTACCCTGGTTTGGAGAATCTCCCCTTCCCACCTTTTCACCCCAACCCAGACCCATCTAGCCATTAGAGACACCGTCAAGCCAAAGATGGCTATTACTAGAGGGAGAGGTGTCATTGTATAAAAAGCCCAGTGAAGAGGAACTCTGCCCCTTTGAAGTTGTTGTTGATAAACCAGTTGTGATGTTAAATAAAAAGTTGGAAGAAAAAACGAAGGAGTCTCCATTCTTGAGTCTCGAGCTAGGGACCCAACCTGAAGATCAGCCCGATCCTGCTCACAATCTGAATGTCTTTCTCATGTCCTTCAAATTTCTTCTGAAAACTCAGATTTTTCATAAAACGTTTCCATAATCCCTAAATTCTCCTGCCCTACAGCAACGAATCATTTTTAATTTATGGTGGCCCTCATAGGATTTTCTAGGTAAAAAATATTCTGAAGTGTTTTATCACCAGTCCTTCCTTCTGGTGGTGCTCTGAGACCCTGCAGCCCAAAGGCACATAGGTGACACGGTATATAACCCCATTGGCCACACATGCTCTTGATCTCAGTCAGCTCCTCTCCCAGGAGGCACAGCGAGGATGTGAACTCACAATCTATGGCTCTGCAAGCAGGCATTAGACCCCACTGAGCTAGACTAAAGGAAAGAGAGAGAGGATATGATATGGTTTCAGGAGCATGCAGTTAGACCTGTCTACAATGAAGTCTACAAACAGGCTTAAGTGCATGCAACTGAAGCCATTTCATATTTTTTCTCCATTTCCTTTGCCTTCCACACCACCCTCCTTCTGTTGCCTTCACAGTGATACATTTTAGACTGTTAAGCTACTCAGGGCAGGGACTTGTTCTTTTGCTTTTTGCAACAGGCATGCTAGTAGTGCTACATAAATTAGGAAAAAGAATTGTAATGGAAACACATATCAAAGGGAATTTTTTATCAACATGAATTTTGTGCACTGTCACAAATATTTTTGTCTTGCGTACACACCAGTTTTTGTAAGGTGGATAAAACAGGTCTGGGTATCTATGTTGACAGGGGAAATAGTGTACATCGGGGTATTGAGACACAAAGTAATAGGCTCAGAAGCATAACCGCTCTCCCAGGGGGAAGCCTTATTGAAATCAACGAGACTTCTGAGTAAATAGTAAATAGCATTGTACAGAAGCAGCTTGGAAACAGCAAAAATTGGAGAAGCATCAGTATTTGTTAGTTTAAATACTTATATTAACATCAATAATGGTCACTATGACCAATATTCTATTCAGGGAATGGAGAATGGACAGGCACTCAGGTAAGTGTCCCTGCTGATTCAGTAGACTCCCTTTTGTACGTCTAGTACCACACTGGTTGTAAGATTGGTCATACAATTGGTTGTGCGATCAGTCATGTGACATAAAGCGGGGGAGCTTAATTTACTGCCATTCAGCTCCAAATAGGATACTAGCCAATGGAACACTTTGTGTGCTACTAAATTAAAGTATTCTTAATTTTTTTTAAAAAAAGAACTTTTAAGTCTTGAATCCAGCTGGTAATTCCAAATAGGATAGATCCACTGAATCAACAGCCTTTACATAAATAATCTTAGAACTGTAGAGCTGGAAGGGACCCTATGGCTCATCAAGTCCTACCCTTGTCAAGGAGGCACAGTGGGGAATTGAACTCCCAACCTCTGGCTCCACAGCCAAAGACCTAAACCACTGAGCTATCCTGTTGAAGCCATCCAAAAATCGATTCAATGGTCTACTGTACTTGGAACTAGCATTTGCATTTAGGTCAGATAAAAGAAAGAAGGAAAAGGAGACTATAAATCCTTTCCAATTTCTCTTCAAAAATAAAATTTTTGAAATAACAAGTACGCTGGAAAATTATAACACATTCACATTAATGTTAAAATGCAAAGAATGACATTGATATACTTTCACTATCATTTAAAAAGCAATGGGTTACACTTAACATTGTTATTTGCAATCCATTACTTTGAAGCTCTGACTTGTGAATGAAAAGGTACACAGCACAGATGTAGGCAGCGGCAAAGCCTTTTCCTGGCATGGAGGTGACCTCTGAAGAATAACGTAAGATTTTGCAAAACTGGTCTTATAGCTGTAAAAGGTATTAGAAACCTGAATTTTTTATTTTTTATTTTTTTTGCAAATGTAACCATTCTAACGTCCCTGTTGAGCGGTGGCTCAGTAAACTGGTAGGTCTTCCTTTGAGAAAACAGGGGGAAGAAGCAACCCTGGAGTTCACACTAGAAACCAATATGTTTTCCAAGAAAGCATTCTCCTTTCATTTTCTCAGGTTCGTTTTGGCATTGCCCTCCATCTTTTCCAGCATAAGCCTTCCTTGGCTCCCAGTCCTTCATAATCATGGATGATGATTTTGCATTTAATGACACTTGAGTAACAATAGTCTCAGCAGGGCATCTTAACAGCAGTTGTGTAAGGCTTCTCCCCAGCATGCTGCTCTGTACAATTTGCAAGCCTGTATGTGCACAGGTGTCCTCCCCGCTCCCAGATTAGTCTCTCTCTCTCTCTCTCTCTCTCTCTCTCTCTCTCTCTCTCTCTGTTCGATCCCTTTAGTGCTGTGTGAGAAAGCCAGCCACTCCTGCTGCAGTTTTTTCTCCTATGGGCAAAACTGGACCATTTGCAGATTCAGTTTCAGTGGAAAATGCTTCCTCTTTTATTGTCCCCTGTTCCAGCCTTGCAGAGGCGTTAACGCAATTCTGTCATCCTGCCCACGCTGCCTCCCCAGTGCCCTCTGACAGTGGCACTATATGGACAGACCTGGCATGTTGCATTTCCAACAGAGAAGAATGGATTTTTTGGTAAGATTGGCCACAAGGGTTTGCATGCTACAAGAGCACTTGCGATCAGAAGGAAAAATTTTGACCCCCCATTATGGATGGGAAGAGGCAGAGTGTTGCAATTTATTGCATCACAAAACTTGACATAACAATTTTATATATACTCCCCAAACTGCTGCCTAGAGGTTTCTTTGAATCCTGTAGCCCCATCCACTTGGGGCTCATGCTCAAACCCATGCTGCCACTAATTCATAAGAGTCTGCCACATCAGGACAGGGTTCACAGTCTCCAGAGTGCCCTTGATTGCATGGCAGTCCCTGTCCCAGCACTCAAGTCAAACATGCTCACAAATCTTAGATGGTGTCTTCTCCCCATGGTTACCCTCACACACACCAACTGTGACCAAAGCCACTGGCTACTGAGAAGTGTCATTCAAGACAATGGAAACACAACAACACAAGAATTTTTTTCTATTCACATGGCCTATGCAGCTTTACCTCACATACAGAAGAGGAATAGAAGCCATGAAAGGGCAGAGAAAGAACATGCCCCAATGACATGAAAAATTTCCTTCCCAGAGAAGAATAGGCTGCTCTGCTTTTTGTCAGGCCTTTAAATAGTCCACTGATACCTCACAAGATCCTCTGGCCTTGAGCTTCATTAGGTCTACCCTGCCCAACATCCTATTCTAGCAGTGACTGTATGGTTGCCGGGTGAGTAGCATCTCATCTCCTCAGGTTTCAGGATCAAAAACTGAGGCCAGGAAATAAGCATTTCTGATATCATAGAAATGGAACAGGAAATGATTGGAGGGGGGAGTTTTTCCAGACTCTGCTGTTGCTGCTGACGTTTGTGGAACAAGCAGATTCATGAGTTGTGATGCTGGTGCTCCATTCCCTGCCTTATTCAAAATGGCACAATGGGCTCAACATCAGCATGCCAAAAAGCTAGGGATGAGGGGAGAGGATTAGGGAGAGAGCAGGAGGGTGCATCCATTTGAACTAAGTAGGATATTTGGAACAACACACACATATACATACACAACGTACACAAACCCTTTCACATTCCTCCAGTGAGTCCTGGAATCATTTGGAAACAAGTAGAGTTTGATGCCTGAGATTTAAAGCCACTTCACATACAGAAATTAAAATGGTCTCATCCTTCATAGCTGCTGAGTTTTGACTCCTTGTCTAAAGACCCAGAGAAGCATAGCAATTGCTTGAAACTCCTCTAGCATCCTGAGACCTGGTAACTCTACTAAAGAGTCAGATGGTTGTGGGCAGCCTATAAGCAGGACCATGAGGGAAGCTGCCCTTGCTTCCTCTTGCAACTGAGTGAGTGAGTGAGTGAGTGAGTGAGTGAGTAAGTAAGTAAGTAAGTAAGTAAGTAAGTAAGTAAGTAAGTAAGTAACAATAAAAAAAGTACATTGCCCAGTTCTTTGGCATGTGGGGCAGAAAAATCCCACCAGGATCTGGCAGTGAAAAGAAAATGAAATAACTAAGTAAATAACTAACCATTTGCTGCTTTTTTTTTTTTTGTGACATCCAAAATCTGGAGGCAGCCCAATGGCAGGGCCAGCTTTGTAAACCCTGTAAACCACTATAAATTAAAGATAGTGTTTACTTGTTACTAGCAAGAAAGTATAAGTACAAAATAAGAACATAACCTAAAGAAAGTGCAGATTTCAGTGAGTGGACTGGACATCCTACATGTCAGAAGAAAGTATTTGTCCAGTAAGGAGGACTGGAGCAATCTTCTCAAAGAGGAAGAAAAGGCAACTTCCTTTGTTGGCCACTAAGTGCCCTGAGGGGTACAGTTTGCTGCCCTACTCAATGTACAGCCCAAGTTGGGGGCTTTATGCCACCTCATGACAGATAGGTCAGGACTTCCTAAATTAAACCAGCTTTCTAGGCTGGACTTCTAAACCAACAAACACAATAACCCAAAACCAATTTTCTTTGCCATTGTAATACAATGCATAGAAAGAATTGAACAACTGGGATGAACCAATGAAACTTGAAGAACTTTTTTTCTGTTCACAGGGCCCCTGCAGCATTACCTTGCAATGGGCTCTTGCCGGCAGTTCTCTGAATAAATATTGCGTAAGATGGCTTGAGTGTTATCAGGGACCCAGAGACTGATCTAGATGAGCTAACTCGGCCACTACTTCTTTTGTGCATATAACTGCTGATGGTATCTACTCATAATAGGATTGCAATAGGAAGCAAGACTACAGTAAAATACTGAAATAAGATTATAGACCAAATTCTGCATCAACCAATTTTTATAAGCATTTCTCATTCATAGAAAATGACTGCAATTTTCTGTGACTTCCTTGCTGAGTTCTTCTTTAAAGAGTGCAAAACATGTACGCTGTTCCTCTTCTCCTCACTTTATTGTCTGAACAATTCTGTGAGGTAGACTGGGAGGTGGAGACAATAAGATAGAGAATGGCCAAGGTCATCCAGTGACCTTCATATTTCCAAGGAGACTAGAACTCGGATCTCTCCCCAGTTCAACACTTTAACCACCGTATCACACACACTTAAACTCAATATTATATTGACCATGTGTGGGATTTCTCCTCAGGAATTGGGGATCAGTTTTATTATTATAAGGTATTGTATTTTTAGTTCTGTCCATTTTTACTTTATGTTGTGAACCATCTTCACAGAAAAGAGTTATTTTCTTCAGAGAGGATAGAAAATGGTGAAAAGGGAATTTAAGCACAGAAGCTATGATGCATTCATGCATCATATTCATGCAGAAAGATTTCCTAGGGTTGTAAAGGTCACTCCCTGCTGTAACTGTCAGGTTGAGGCTGATCTGGAGAGCCTATGGGACAAATAAAGCAGCAGCGCTAAGGATAGCTCCCAGGGAGCATCTTCCTCCAACAATGGCCGAAGCTCAAGGAGGCCCCTTATAAAGCTGGCAGAGGATGATTCCCGCCAGGCTCCACCCTTCCCTCCAAATAAGAAGCGATAACAGGACAGCTCTCTGTCCCCCCAGTCTGACAGTTAACTTTCTTTCCTGGAACTCCTGTTCAATATATACAGCTGTTGTTAAACCGGTTCTGAGGAGCTCCTGGAAGTGGGCAGCAGGTTCCAGTTGCTCTCCATTGGCTTCTCCAGCCACGGCCAGACTGTTACTAGAAGCCTGGGACAGCAACCTACACAGTTACAAGCCAGGACTGCAATATTTTTTTTCTTCAAAATCAAGAAGCAAGTGCAGTATGTGGGTCAAAGTACTGTAGGTATCTGTATGTCATATGATCAACCTTCCCCCACCAGATTTTCTCAGAGCTGCATGCCTCAGCTGTCAGATTTGCATATTAAACCCGCATTTGCCTTCCAATGACCCAACACCAAACAAAGCATGCCAAATGCAAGATATGTGAGGCGGAAAATCATGTACAAACATCTTTTACCATTTGGGGAATACCTTTGCAAAAAAAAAGGGGGGTTGAAACATTATTTAGCTCAATGGTTCCCCACTTTGGATCTCCCAATGTTCTTGGACTAAAACTCCCAGAAGCCTTCACCGATGGTTTTTCCTGCCCTTTTTCCTTTGGACCTACTCCTCTTTTATGGCCTCTTCAGGCCCTTTCAAGAAATGCCCGAATAAAATAACACTTTCAGACCGGCATTCCAAGTGTCTCTTTTGTCTGGGTGAGACACATCAAACTTCTTCGTGCCAAGCCTGCAAAAACTTAACTAAACTGGCACTCAAATTGAGACTACAAAGGTTACGGTCCTTTCTCTGGGATAAATCCCTTCAAACACCCCAACGTTGCAGTATGGTACTGAGCCCTGCAGCATCAAAGGCCAGTTTCAGGAGGTTTTAGAGTCTTCCTCTGACAGTCCTGACAGCAGAACACCAGGTCCATCCTAAGACAGTCAGAAGAGAAACCATCAAGGGCCCCCTCTGAGCCTAAACTCTCTACCAGTATGAGAAGCAAAAAAATCAAATGAAGGGGAACCATGCAAGAATGTTCTTGATGCAAACAGACTTATACGCTAACATGCAAAGAATGATTTTGTGTCTTATCCTCATGATCATTATACTTATTATTGCACTGGTTGCTGTATGATGATTCCTGAATGAGCTCAGATGTTGCTAAAATTTTAGTTGGCTGGTGGCTGAGGAGAGGTTTACTTTTGTTCTGTTCTGGAATATGCTCTAATCAAATTAACACGACAATTACTGAAATATTATGCTATATCAATACAAAAAAGGGGGGGAAGCCTTGCTGCCTAGTGGTCATACAAGAATGAACTGCCATCCATAATCTATCCCTCCATGAGAATGCTACTGTGAGATCTGTGAGGGAACAAAAGGCAAAAATGCCATAAGAAAATAATATTTTATATTTTGTCCACTGTAAGTGCATTTCAGAAATTCACTGATAATCCTTGCAGCCACCCTGTCAATTAGGTCAATCATTAGGTCAACTGTGCTGGACTGGAACATATGGCATACACTTAGGACATTGGAACTTTCCCCTTTATGGCATTTCCTGGCCCACACAATGTCGCTCCAAAAAGTTCCTTTCCACTGGCTGTGATTTCAGAAACCAAAAGACTGAAATTTTTGGCAATAAGTCTAAGAGCTCCTTGATCTGGCAGAGTCTTCTACCTGCCATTCACATTCATCATCATGGTTTTTAGGAAAGTAGAAAGCGTGTAGAGTTGGCCTCCCATTGAAAGAAATCCCAAAGAGGATTTATATTGATCACCTATGTTTGATAAACACCACCATCTCAAAGTAAATCTCCCTTGCCAAAGTCAAGGCAAAGGTGATGGAGCAATGGATGGAAAGATGGATAGATAGATGGAAAAACAGACTAAGAGGTATGGGGTACTTGTGAAGATGGCTTGTCCTTCAGAAAGATGAATGGGTCCATGTCCTTCCTCCCTTCCTTAGCTCTTCATGGTTGCCCTGGTTTATCTTGGGCAATGACATCATCTTACATCATCATATTCTATGGCATTTATGCTCCTTGCCCCTGCCACACCAACCTACAAGTTGCCATAGGGACAGCCATAAACAATGTTGCATCATCACCATTCCGTTGCCTACTCCTTACTGGGCACTTGTTCAGTTAGGAGTGGTGGAAGTGCTCTCTCCATCGACTGGAAAAAAAATACTTCCCCAATCATCTTGTTCATTATATCAGGCAGGACATGGTGTCATTTGGGTGTTCAAATGGCTCTTTTATTTATTTTTCCATGACGGTCACAGAAATACCAATTGTGAAGTTATGGATGCATAGCTGAGAACTACATCAAGTATTTGGCTAGTTTAGATAAAGGTAAAGCACATGAAAGTGAATAGAAAGGGAGAAACTGAGGGGAAGAGACAAGGTGTTTACAGCTTAATGCCTGCTGGGCACAAGCCAGCATTTTTCATTAAAATATTTCATTCCTATGATGCCAATGGGGTTTAGGATCACTATGCCTAAGGTCAGTTCAGTGACCCTCCATGTCACTTGGGTTTGCCAACAGGTCTGGAACCACATTTTTCCTAAAGAAAGCAACAACTCTGAAAGGGGAGAGGAGAAGGAGAGGCACCACTTTTAGGTAAGGCCTGTCTACAAAGATGTCTAGATGCTCTGTGCAAGTCCCTGTGCTTCATTCTTGGAGAAAGAAGGGCCCTAGCCTTTGAAGGGTAGACTCGACCCAAATTTATCTGATTCATGGCTTGGGGCTCCTTCAGACCAGTACTTGTGTCTACACTAAACATTCAGACTAATCTCAATTTCGGAGGAGTCTTCACCTGGCAGACAAAAGTTGCCCTAACAAAGCTGTGGTGACATGTGATTTTTCTGAGAACTATTCGTTCTGCAAGATGAAGCCCAGTCATTCCACTGGAACAACTCTATGGCAACTGTTAATCCCTTTGTTGTGTACTACAAGGAAAATGATCAACTAAGACATAAGAGTTTTGTTTTCATCTCGGAATGTCTGAAATGTGACACAGTTATTGTTCATGCTTTCCAAAGAAAACTTCTTAATGTTTTGAAAGTGGAATTGCTCCCAAACTTGAAAAAGATATTTTACTTTTCAGACGGCTCTGGAGCACAACACAAAAATCGTAAGAATTTTGCAAATTTGTGTAACCACCACACTGATTTCCAAGGCATTGAAGCAGAGTGGCATTTTTATGCCACTGCACATGGCAAAGGAGTTTGTGATGGTGTTGGAGGCACAGTGGAGAGACTTGCAGCAAAGGCCAGCCTTCAAAAACCCCTCTCAAATCAGATAATGACACCTCGACAGTTGTTTGAGTGGGGGAAGGCAAACATCCCTGTAATATGTTTTTTTTATATTACAAATGATGAATTGGAGAGATTTTTAAAAGTACGATTTGATGAAGCAGTTCCTGTTACAGGAACTCAGAAGTGTCATGCCTTCCTCCCCGTATCAACTGAAAAATTAGAAACCAAAGCATTTTCAGCTTCTCATGATTCTGTTTTACATTGTATTAAAGTCACTCCTGAACTTCAAGATGTAGATTTTGATCATTTGAATGGTTTTGCGGCATGTGCCTATGACAACTCATGGTGGATGGAATGTGTTATTTCAATGGATGCTGCAGAACGTGAAGTCAAGCAATCATTCTTACATCCAGATGGACCAGCAACATCATTCTCTTATCCTAGGAAACCGGATGTTCTTACGGTGCCCGGAAACTTCATCCCTTGCAAACTGGATCCAATTACAGCTACAGGGAAAACATATCAGCTAACCCCACAGGAGAAGACAAAAGCATCCAACATGCTAGCCAAGAAAAAAGAGGTTCTTAATCATTAGGTATAGAAATTTTGGTCTATTTTCGGGGCTAAGTCAATTTAAATCCTTGTCACTGCCAACAAGAAAATTTAAGTTTTGTATGATAACAATGAGATACCAGCATGAAATTTGTATTGACTGGCTACAAGACATGTATCTTTGTGTTAATTTTTTGAAAACTTTAAAAAATTCCGTTTTCCCGGAAATTCAAATTTTAAATTTTTTTAAATGTGTAAATTTTTTGAAAATGTACAGTTGCATCATGGTGTATATCAAATGAAAGCCCTATTCATAAGCTTTAAAATGACACCGTCCCAGGTCTGTAGCTATCATAGGTATCTATTAAATGACATTTGAAGTTATGGTGGCTAGTGAATTTTGGCTTTTTTTTTTTTTTTTTTGCAATTTTGAAAATGCAATATCTCAGAAACGGGTGGACCAAAAAAATCTGAAATTTTTTTTAAAAAAAACATCTCATGATAAGGTACAAATGTACCAAAAATGAACCAAATCCATGACATCAAGGTTCCATGCATTGGTTGATTTGACATGGAATGACCCATAAGGGTTTATTATGGTTTGCTTTTTTTTAATTGGACCTTTTCTTTGGTTCCAAATGGACACTTGGCCTCCCCCCTTCAAAAGCCAACTGCCCTCCATTCTAGAATCCCTTTTGGATCCAAACATTCTCAGAATCCTGGGGTTACTGTGGCAACAACAGCAAGCATGTTTCTATGCTGCTGGTCCCAATTGTTCATCTTTCCTGCAGCCTAACTTAAGCCAATGTCTGAGAACCAGTTCCCCCCCAAAAGCAGTGTTTTTCAGTGAGAAAGCACAGCACTCAGGCTGATCTTGATCTCAGAAACTCTGCAGTTTCAAGCAAGTTGATGGCTATATAGGTCTATTAGCATTTGAGGGCATGTAATTGTTTTCAGGAGCCCCCTCCTAAATCCCACATGGAAAGTTGTGATTCACTGGCAGGATTTAGTAGGCAGAAGGTCCCAGCTCTAATGTCTGGCACATCTTGTTAAAGAAGCACAAGGATCAGGCTAGGGAAAAGAGAGCTGGGGTGGGCCATGACTGACAGCAAAGATGGCACTGGGCAAATAGGACCAAGGCTTCAAGCGCAGGGAAGGCAGCTTTGATATTGCACACAAGAGCAGTGCCCCAGCGGACTTTTTCCTTTTATCAGAGGGGGAGAGACAGATGATTATTAAACAGAGCCATCAGCCTACCTTACAGCATGGTACTCTACTTGTACAATAATGCACCTCGGGCTCCCATCTCATTGGCAGAAATGGCTCGCACAGCATAGGCTGTTCCAGTGAAACCGGCTTCAGGAAACCGCATTGTTTTGATCCTCAGGGAGGTTGAACCCCAAACCACTGGGGCATCTGTTCCCACCAGTGGGCTTTTGGAACAGGGCCAAAAGCTGGGGATTTCAAAACACTGCAAGGTTGGTGTAGCGTTCACCCTTGTTATGCAATAAGTTATGTATTATTCATGAGTTATATGCTAATGTCGTTAAGAGGTGGGGCCGACAGGGATGTTAAAAGGCGGAGCCTGGGAGGAGAGAGGCAGTCAGAGTCTGTGTTAGGAATCAGGGAGAGAAGGATAGTTTGGGGTCTGAGGAGTGATTAGTCTGAGTGTAAATTGTGATTATAATTAATAGAGAAGGTTAATATTGATGACTGATGAATCTTGAAGAATGTGCTTATGAATTATTCCAGAAACCACCTGTAATTAATAAACCTGTTTTGTTGAAAAGTCAGTACTGGATGGACCTTCGTCTTTGCTAAGTAAAATAAGTTGATAAAGAGATCAACTGGTGGCAGCGTATCAGAGGGCGTGCTGAGGTACCTTGTGAGCTCTGTGTTTGGGGTAAACAAGTAGGGGCCACGAGGGCAAACGCCACAGTTGGTTTGAGGCGTTAGCTTAGAACAGGGTTTGTGTCCACCCCTTTGCAGTCCTCTGTTCTCTCTTTCAGTAGCAAGCACCTCCTCTGTAGCTGAAGAACTCTCCTACCCTCTTGGAGCTCCTACTCAGACCATCATGGAGGAAAGCCCGAGTAGCAGCTCCTTTCAGCCTGTAGATGTAGTGGAAGAAAAAAGTCTCAGGTACAGGTTGTCCTGGTGCATCTAGCCCACAACAACCCCATGGCCTCATTCCACAGGGAGGCTGAACCTCTAACCATTGGGAGATCTGCTCCCTCCAGTGGACCTCTGGAGAACCAGTAGCTGAGGATTGCAAGCCATGCAAACCAGTCACATCAGTGGGGCTGCACAGGAGAGAATCTCCAAGAACAGGGGGGGGGGGGGATGCTTTCCATGCCAGATGGCAGGACTCGATTGGATTAGGACAGGGTCCATGGAGACTCCTCAAGATTATGTTCTCTCTTTCAGCACCAAGTGTTTCCTCCCTGGCTAAAGAACCTAAGGATACCCTTGGAGTTCCTGCTCAGTCTCAGACTGAACATGAGATGAAGACCAGCCACCTCCAGCCCATGGAGATGCTGAAAGTGCCTGAACCCCATGCTGCTTCTCTCACCATGTGCTCTGCAGACCCACCAGGATGTGATCACATTCAAACTACAGAACATGAGACACCCCAAGGTGAGGAAAGAAGAGCTGAGGAATGAGGTACTATTCCAAAGCCATTCCCTGCCTGCCTCAGGCAGCAAACACACCTGAAGCCACTTCAGCTTGGCTTTAGTTCTGGCTTCTCATAACCTCTTCCAGATTGGAAGTGTGAGAAAAGTTCAATTACACCTTTTTCCCTTTATTTATTAGATATATTCTTTTCTTTCAATCTTTATGCTATAAGAAGCTAGTGTAACAAAGCCTCTTTTAGCAAAGTTGCTGACTCGAGAAAATCCCCCACCTGCTAGATATGAGAACAATAACAGCTTTCTCATGAAGAGCAGGATCAAAAGATACAGATGTCTCCACCAAGTCAAGAAAAGAAACCAGATAATGGGAGAAAGAGGAAACAAAACTAAGTGCATGGCATTTTGCAGGACACAATAACAACTAGGGTGGCAACATCAGGCATGAACTGTATTCTGAGAACAAGTTTGTTTCCATATTCCATTGTATTTCATTGTATTAACAAGGTTATGAGAAAGCGTCTCCAGTAACTTCAATATACCGTATTTTTTCCATGTATAAAACGACACTTTTTCCTTAAATAATTTGAGAAAAAATTGAGGGTCGTTTTATACACGGAAGGCTGCTCTTTACCGCTGCCTTTTGCGAAGGCACAGAGCTTAGCAAAAAGGAAGGGGAGGTGTTGCTCCCTTCCTTTTTGCTAAGCTCCGTGCCTTCTCAAAAGGCAAGGGTGCGAGCGCGGGGCTTAGCAAAAAGGAAGGGGAGTCGTTGCTCCCTTCCTTTTTGCTAAGCTCCGTGCCTTCTCAAAAGGCAAGGAAAAGCAGCAGTCACTTTGACAGCTGCTTGCCTTGCCTTTTGCCAAGGAATGGGGCTTAGCAAAAAGGGAGCCCTTTGATCCCTGCTTTTTCTAATTTGGGGTTAGAAAAGGGGGGGTCGTCTTATACATTGGGTTGTCTTATAAACGGAAAAATACGGTATGTGTCTGTATCAATCATGTTATTGTCAAAGCTGAGTTGAAGACAATGTTGTTGGTCAAGCTGTCCTAAGCAAAGGAACTTATGATTTGCGCCTTAAAAAGGTAAACCTTCCCCCCCCCCCCCCATTGTCGAGATGACATGATTTGAGCTGTATAGGCTCCTGTCACCTCCTTTCTGTAGAAACTGTTATCTTTCAATAAAACCCTTTCCTATAAAATCCAAATGATTCCTGCATCGGGTTGTTGGAATTCTCTCTCTCTACAGGTGCCCAAAGGAGTTGGTTCCTGCCAGAGTAAACAGATTTTTATTTTTACAATAGAAGCAAGAAGTTGTTACTGGTTGGTGGGAGAAGAGACCCTGCCAGGACATCCTCAGCGATATTTCAGACTTCTGGCTCTCTGTTTGGCTGCCTTGCCAGCTCCCCTTAAACAAACATGTGTGCAATTTAAATATGTGTTGATAGGTCCATAAATATATCAAGCTATTGTTCATAATTAAAGTTAAAGAAAAGAAAGAGAAACAGGCATCTGAAATTAGGTAAATACCCACCTGACCATTCAGCGATTATAACTCCTTTGAGAAAAGAAGTAGAAAGGAAGGTGCTGGCAAATACCAAGTACCAGTCTGCACTCGGAGGGCTCAGGAGGTACAAGTCAAGGGTCCCAAAATGAAGAGTGTCTCTGGGAAAGGTTAAGAACGGTGTGGAAGTGATTAAGATTCCCCAGTACTGAGAGGAAGGGCACTTTAGGGCCTCCTCTCTACTGGATGTCAATGTTACTTTTCATTGATAAAATAAACAGTTTGGAGTTATGAAGCTGTAGATTTACAAATGGTTACAACATCATTGTCAATGGTGTAGAAGTTCAACATATAATTCTGTCCTTTTATTACAGTACATTGTAAAAAAGCAAAGCGTGCTGCTTATAGTGCTTCAAGCACTCTCTGGGAGGTTTACAAGTTAATTACCCAGGCTACACATTGCCCCCCCCCCCCAGCGAGCTGGGTACTCATTTTACCCACCTCGGAAGGATAGACGACTGAGTCAACCTTGAGCCGGCTACCTGGGATTGAACCCTGGGTCATGAGCACAGTTTTGGCTGCAGTACACCAGTTTAACCACTGCGCCACGAGGCTCATTGTAAGTCTGGATCCACTCCGAAAATATTTGCTAGAGGCTCAGTTGTGAGAACAGCCCAGATAGACAAAGGGGCCACCATGTCTTGTCCACATGAGGACTCCAGATTGTTTGTATTAGAGCCTGATGCTTGTTGAGTTAGAGTGAAAATAAACAAAAAACAAGCCCCCATGCCCATTTTCCCTAAGGAAACACCCTCTACGACTGGTATCCCACCAAAACATGTCCTGCTCAAGGGGAAGGTTAGAAAACCACTGTTCCACCCCAGAATTTCTACTGTGCATTTTGAATTTAGATAAATGATGCAAGTAAAGACCACAAGCTTTCAGAAGGTGAAGGATGGAGTGATAGAGCTGCAGCATCGGCGAATAATGGTTGTTGCGGGTGCACATCCTGTACCATTTGTTTCTGTGAGAAACAGATCATGGAAACCAGTCATTGACCATTATTCTATGGGGGTAGAGTTGTTTTGGGAGGTCAGAATTAGGACACCTACACTGTGTACCATTCAATACCATTCACACTTGCAGAAAAACAGCCTGACAGTTCCTTTGTGTTTGGGTGAGAAGTGGGTAATTGACGAAAAAAGGAGTCAGCTTCCAGGATTTTCCCTTATGTGGTATCACTCTCTGAATTGTAGAGAGCACAAGAGGGTATTCTGTAGAGCATCTTGGTTTCTGCCATTGGTTTTGCCAATGTTCAGGCTTCCCTTTGCTATGTAAAGCTTGCCATCCTTTTTCCTGCTGGCAATACCGGCTCAATATTAGACCACTTCCTGGCTTTTTGAATTGTGGGTAGAGAAGGACAATATCTCATATTCCTAAACCGGAGGTTTTTGAAGAATTGAATTTAAAATACCTTATACATGGCGACATGCCTCATCAAAGAGTTATTTTCTTCAGAGAGGGTAGAAAATGGTGAAAAGGGAATTTAAGCACAGAAGCTATGATGCATTCATGCATCATATTCATGCAGAAGGATCCCTTAGGGTTGTAAAGGTCACTCCCTGCTGTAACTGTCAGGTTGAGGCTGATCTGGAGAGCCTATGGGACAAATAAAGCGGCAGCGCTAAGCATGGCTCCCAGGGAGCATCTTCCTCCAACAATGGCCGAAGCTCAAGGAGGCCCCTTATAAAGCTGGCAGAGGATGATTCCTGCCAAGCTCCACCCTTCCCTCCAAATAAGAAGCGATAACAGGACAGCTCTCTGTCCCCCCAGTCTGACAGTTAACTTCCTTTCCTGGAACTCCTGTTCAATATATACAGCTGTTGTTATACTGGTTCCGAGGAGCTCCTGGAAGTGGGCAGCAGGTTCCAGTTGCTCTCCATTGGCTTCTCCAGCCACGGCCATACTGTTACTAGAAGCCTGGGACATGACAGCAACCTACACAGTTACAAGCCAGGACTGCAATTTTTTTTTTCCTTCAAAATCAAGAAGCAAGTGCAGTATGTGGGTCAAAGTAGGTATCTGTATTTCATATGATCAACCTTCCCCCACCAGATTTTCTCAGAGCTGCATGCCTCAGCTGTCAGATTTGCATATTAAACCTGCATTTGCCTTCCAATGACCCAACACCAAACAAAGCATGCCAAATGCAAGATATATGGGAAAGAGTATCATGTGGTGTGGCAGAGAGACATCTTTCAACACCTGGGGGAGTATCTCTGCAAAAAAAAAAAGTGATAATGTATCATTCTAGCTGGATACAGAACAGAGATGAGCTCCAGACCCATAGCACAGTAATTTCTTTATTATTACATTTTAGATGGTGGAAGTTACCAGGAGAGGGAGGGATTCTTCCTCATTTTTCTACACTGTGCACCTTTAGTTGTGTGACACCATTGGCTGCTCCATCTCGAGAAACAAAGAGCAGTCCTCCTTTGCCATGCAGAGTATAACTGATCCACCAGGTATATCTGTGCGATGCACTCCGTTCTACCTTCATCTTGCATTCATGTGAGCCAGAGATCATCCACACACTGCGGCAGGGCTTTCCACTTGTGCAAAAGGTTTGTGAATTCCCCCATGTGGAAGTGGCAGGAGAAGGAGAACCATGTGTAGAATGAACCATTCCATGTTCAACTCAGAACAAACAATACACTGGCCGAAAGATCTAGCCACCTCTTCCATAGTATCTTGACTCCAAGGATCCCCATGGCACCATCATTATTGAAATACCCAGCCAGCTTTTCAAAGTGGCCAGGTTGTGGGCCGTAGAGCAGAAGAGCAGGTGCCATCTTGGGGAAGTGGCCACTTCCTCTGTCCCATTGGTTTCCATTGGTTGTGGATGGGGAGGGGTATCACCACTCCTTTTCTTCTCCTTCTCCTGCCATCACTGCAGCTGCCACCTGTGCTATCTCCACCTTCTCAGCCAACCCAATGTTCCCTGCTCACCTGTTTGGCGGCCTGAGCGTACCCACCACTCATGGGAAAGTGTTGATTTGCTCTCTGCTTCAGGCAGTGGGAGAGCTTTTCCTGCTCTTGCCTTGAGCCAGTCCTGTCGAACAACATCATTACTGATCACAGGGCAAACAAGCCTTAGTTCCTCAGTGCCTAGCTTTGCAGTATTTAAGCCAACCTGAAATGGCCTCAGTTCATTTCTCAAACTAGCAGGCTTTTCATCACTGGATAATTCTTGCTAGGTTTCTGCCGCTTTGGACTAAGACTGCATATAACTCATATAGGTGTTATTTAGATTGGTCAAGCTACGTATTTTCCATTTATGTGATTCCCTAATGCTAGCACATTTACTGACTCCGAAAAAAATATTATCCTTCATCTCTTAAAGAGCCATGCTAAGTGGTCTGTCTTTCAAAAGATAAACTATCTGATCTCAGGAACATTGTAGGATGAGGAAAAGAGCTGCCCCTTTTTTTCTATTGCTGCTAGCCAATGCACAAGTAGGATTTATTGAGACACATGTAACTGTTTGTGTTATAGAGGTGTAAATGTTTCTGTGGGTCTGATTCTGATTTTAATATCTTTTCTTTTCTATATATTTTGTAACAGCTAATGGTTCAACAATAAAAATGGAATGAGATGGAATTTATTTCTGGTAAATCACTTCCTCCGAGCAAAACAAAGGTTTGCCGCTGTGCAGGGAGTGGGGGAAACAGTGCTAGTGAAAATGTCTTCCTGCTGTGGTAGATATGTTTTCCTATGTTGCTAAAATATTTATTTCACTAATGGATCAATCTTTGAAACAGGCATTTTCAGAATGGTTTCTCATGGGCTACTCAAAGCGCAGAAGAACTGGAACAGCTGGGAAATGCTCTTACTCTCCTGGATGCGGTGAACTCTTGGCCTTTGCCCTCCACCATGTTGCCACCCCCGACAACACCGGGATGTTGGATGTTAGTTCATTCTGATGAAAACGCAAGCGTCTTTAGTGTGGCCTCAAGCTGAACTTTCCTTCCATGCTGGTTAACCATGAAAGGTTGTGTTAGCCATCTTGACCTCAGGGCTGCGTACATTTAAGGCTGACATAGCAAGGCGGCCACTTGAAATATCAAGGCCATCGCAGGGGGGAACAGCCTTGAAAGGATGCTGAGAGCATATTATAAGAGAGGACATATATGAGGGAAAGGCCACTGCCTTTGCAGTTGAGCAGCACATGAATCAGCTACAAGACCCACAAGGCATAATTTGTTCACATGACCATTCATCCTGGAATTGTTCTTGGATTACTTAATTCAGAAGTATTGGCAGGAATAAGTAAACCCGCCTACGGCTTGTTTACATATGCGGAGGTTGTTTGCCTCATTTCCTGAGATAATACTTCCCTCATTTAGGGATCACTGAAACATTAACTAATCATCTCCAAGATTACTAGTCAACCACTATTATGGCTGTCCAAGCAATGAAACAGGCTTCTCTCAGGCCACTTAGAAAAGTTACTCTTTTGAACAATAACGTATTACAGTGGCTGGCAATACCTAGCCCAGCACTGCATGAGATGTCCACCCAATTTTTATGGTAACCCAGAGAATGGCACGCTGCTGACCTGACAACCCAAGCAATAAGACTAGGAAGGCTGATATATATCAGGAGAGTAAGAGCATATATATAAAATTGATCTGCTGATTTGACATATCAAAGATGGCTCTTGAAGTGTGTATTTGACATTGGTTGGAAATTAATTGGACAGTCACCTGAGAAAGATGGAGTCCATGTATGTGAGCTGAGTGTATTAGGTTTAAAGAAGCAAACTCTGGAACAGCAGCTTAATAACCCAAAGGCCAGTTGAAGAAATGATGCTGCCTGAGGGAAAAGACAGACAGAAGCCTCCACCATTCTGTTTGCAGGAGCCACCTGGAGCAGCAGCTGAGTCTTGCTTGCTACTAGCTAGAGCACATGTGTCAAACTCAAGGCCTGCAGGCCAAATCCGGCCCGCCAGGCCATTTCATATGGCCCTCGCAGTGTTGCCTGCTACTGTGCAGCATACAGTATGCAGGCGCTTACTCAGTCACCCATAATGCTCTGCAAGGATGCTGGGAATCCGCCCAGCGGGACTTCTAATCCCAGCATTCCAAGCAGCGAAGAGTCAGAAAGTGCAGCCACTTGGGCGGCGTACAGCACCTTGGGAAATGTAGTTCTTGCTATTGCCCACTCCTGTTCTTACGGGACTGTTTTATAGCGTCGCCTAGCAGCAGCCATCTCTGCCTCCTCTCCTGCATCGGCTACGGAAGGGAGTGACGAGCCAGGTGATAACGAGGGCCGAGGCAACAAGCGGGAGGGAAAGGTGGGAGACTGCTGTGAATAATTAACAAAACAAACAAACACAGGTGGGGCTGTAGAGTGGGCGTCAACGGGTGTTACTAAAACTCACTTTTCAATAAATTGTACGATAGTTGTACACTTGAATATCTGCTTGCCATTATTTCTAGACTTTGATCATAGACTTTTACTTTCAGAGCTAGTTATTACTTACATTATTACTAAAACCAGTAATAATCGAATGAGGAGGATTATATTTAATATGATAAAGAGCAGATACATTTATATAGTCTTACAGATACAACTGGCCCTTTGAGGGCCATAATGCCGATGTGGCCCAAGATGAAATTGAGTATGACACCTCTGAGCTAGAGGCTTGTGTCCTCTGACATACCAGAGGACAGCCGCCTTTATAGCTCCCACAGCTCTTGCCTTTCCAGAAGAATGGCTGGGGGACTGCCGTACACGGTGCCTTCAATTTAGCCAGGTTCATTGTGGCAAAAGCTCAGTGGGTGGACACATGATTCATTTGTTGCATCTGCCTCACTGAGCATCCGCAAATCTGAGTGGAAAGAGATCTCACCAAGTCAAAGAGATGCCCCGGAAGTGTCTAAAATATTGGAGTCATGGAAAGGTGAGTTCCCGATTGGACAACTGAATGCTGAATTGTACTCCCATCATACCCTCTGGCTAGAAGAAAGGCATCATCCTGCCACAATGAGCAACAAGGTTTAGCAGCTCACTTCTTATCAAGCCCTCTTTGTTTTAAGACGAAGAAGTACCATTTGGTTTAAGAATCTTTAAAAACAAGCAAGCAACTTTGTTTTGAAAATCAGACCCAAGTACAGGGCTGGCCCTAGCACTGGGCAGAGAGAGGCAGCTATTTCAACTCGCAGGTGTGAGGTGTCAGGAAAGGGCAGCAAATTGTTGCAAGAACTTGTTGCCTTATCATTTTTCCTGAGAAGGACTGCAAGCAATGTCCGTTCTGTCTCATTTGCAGAAATATCTTGCCTTACTTTGGGTGCTGTGCATTTTGACCTGCGTGAGTGAAGGGTTGCATTTGAAAGTCTGCCTCAGGCAGTAATAGATCTTGGGGTGGCTTCAGGCTAGTGTGACTAAGAAAGAAGATCCAGGAGGAAGGTGAATGCACAGAGGCAAAGGAGATTTCATTCGGGATTTGGTCTTGATTCCCGTAGAGAAAAAGTAAAACATTGTGTTTGAAGGCACTTGTGTTGAAGGGAAAAAAATCCCTACCTTCCTGTGGATTCTTGCTTACAGATCTCTCCTCCCAACCCCACACAGGCACTCTTCAAATGTAATCCACCCCCAACCTAGGCTCTGAAACAAGAAGTGAGGTTGTTTAAGCCCGGGTTAGTCTCACTCCCCTATTTCAGAGTCTAAGGGGCCCATCGTGGACATCCTGTTGACAGAAATGTAGGCTAACAGGTTTGTATGGCAAAATCCTAAATTCTGGGGCCTAAGTCGTTGATTTTGAGTTGACCTGCCCCTGGGAGATTTCAAGCTTTTAGTGAAGTCAGCTCAAAGGAAAGTTATAGTGATGCTTTTATAAGCAGACTTCAAGGCAGCTTCTAGGTGATGGAAATAGCAATGTAGCTGTTATCTTAATGCTGATTGTGGGCGACTGATTCCTTTCCTTCCCTAATTTGCAAATCAGCTTGCTTTGTTTTGTGATTGGTCTTCAGGCCATACACACGTTCTTTCTTCTTAAGTCTGATTTCTCTGACACCAAAGGTTTCCTCTGATGTCTTCTGGAACACTAATGTGATTTCAGCTCTAATGACAGGTTATCTGAGCTGCAAAGTTCAGCCCTTGTTCATTTGGGAAAAAAAGAGTATGGGAAGGATTTGAAGTCAGTAGAGGAAGAGCTGGTAAGAGTTTATTTCCTCCTTCTCCTCCTCTTCCTCCTAGTGGTTTTCCAGAAGTGGCCTCTTCCACCTATTATTTTGGCAAATATAACAAGGGAACAAAAACCACACATTATAAAGATAATCTTGAGTAGTCTTCAAAGATTAAATACCTTTAGGTCCCAGTGAGTTCAAGAAGAAAATCAAGCACACATAATTAGGTTTTGGGCTAAAAGCTTTGCTATTTCCAACTACAGTAAACATTATGAAATAAATGGGTCTTGTTGATGACAAATAATGGGTTTACCACTGGTTGTAGCCCATTGTCTTAAGGCAAATTATATATTTTCAATCTGCAGCTAAAAATAATATCAGCAAAAAATGTTTCAGATTTTTTACTTATACACAGGGCATCAATTTTCATTTCTCTGATTAACACAATTATTTCTTTATTTACTTTCTCTGTTTTGCTGAACTGCTTTCCCTAAACCTTTAAAAACAGACAGTCATTAAAACTGCAGAAGATGAAAATCATATGTAAAAGAGGACAAAACATGTACAAATGAAAACATGCAAACCCAAAAAGGGAAATGCACACAAAACTAAGGATAGCATGGAGGTATAAACAGCTAAGGCACGAGTCTCCCCACATTCTTTTTCAGATTGTGTTAACCTTCATGTAATAAATGTGGGCAAGAAAAATGTGGGACAGGAAAATATTGATTCTTTATGATAATCTGTAATGTGTTTTGCATGGTCACTGTCAATATCTGTGAAATTTGTCCTGTACCATAAGACTGTTTTCCTTTCTGTTTTTTTGTTTTTATTTATAGAACTTCAGAGTTTGAATGCATTCAGTATTTTAAATACCAGTTTGGTTTAACTAAATCAATTCTTAAATAAATCAATTTTCTGGTTTATGAATGTGGGATACTGTGCTTCTGCATCCATGATTTAAAATGCCAGGAAATAACCCAATCTTGCTGAACAACATTGTCCCTGTGTTGCCAGCAGGAAAAAAAGATGCCAAGCTTTACATAGTAAAGGGCAACGTGAATGTTGACAACACCAATGTCAGCAGTCACAATGGTCTATGAGATATGCTTCTGTGCTCACTACTATTCACAAATACTATTCACCAAGCAAGGGAAAATCCTCAAATTCTTTTCTCATCAGTTAACCACTTCCCCACACCAAACACAAAGTAATTGTCAGGGCTGTATTTTGACAAGCACCTAGAGTGTAACAGGTTGGAAAAGGCTTAAAATGTACCCTCTGTTTTTTTGAAGGAACTGAGCCCAGAGCTGTAACTCATGAAAACGGGTATTAGGTATCTAAGAAGGCAGGTAGGAAAGGAGACAACCGGATATTCCTGGTCAATGAATTCTACAAGATGGATGCCATCAGCAAGAATGCTAATGGATATTCAATGCAAAATGGATGCGTGCCCAATTGTTTATGCTGGCTGAAATCCAGTAGCATAAAATTATGCCATGTAAGGTTGATGGCATCGTTAACCACAGCAGTTTTGAGGCATTAAAAACTTCAGATTGTCCTAACCCCCCATAGGTTCTGAGGCTCTCTTATTATTCCTTTCAGTGTAGGGAACCCACTGTGGACAGTGGAACAGGGAGAGGAAAAATTTTAACTTCTGAAAATTGCCACTGTGAGATCATTTTACAGAAGGCAGCAATTTTCAGAAATTAAGAACTTCTCCCTCCAAGGACTACTTCTCCCTTCTGGAGGGTGGAAACACCACCACACTCCACTGTGCCTGGAGGGTGACACTGAGTCCACCACATGACTGGAGAGGGAAGATTTGGGTACTGGAGGGTCAAGAGAGCAAGAAGCAGGAGGTAGGAGGGGAAGGACCATTGGTCTAGATGGGCGGGGTATAAATCTAATAAAATAAATAAATAAAATAAAGGACTCCCAGTTTCAAGAGGGAAGTACACCCTCCCATTAGGCAGGAGAGTTGAGGTTTTCCTAGAAAGGGATCATCACCTTGTTAATTCTTTGTTATTGTTAATGTACCATCAAGTGGCTTCTGACTTAATCCATCTGATCTAGTTATTTGTGTTAAGCAGCCTTTTCCCTCTGTGCCCCTGGGTAACAAAATGTCCTTTCCACTGTACTCTAGTTGCCTTATTAGCAACATTAATTCTTTAATTGGCTTTCATTCTGCTTTAAACTATTGATGTTTTAGGATTGTGCATGTTTAATTGTATTTTAATATTAATATCCTAATACACTGTGATTTTAAATATATATGTTTTAGCTTTTCTACACTGCCTCGAGTCCTTTCACTTAAAGAAAGGCAGGATATAATAAGTAAAGTAGATAAATAAAAATAAATAAACAAATAACAAGGGAGCCTTGAGACCTTCAGGGGGCAATCGGAAATTTTTAATCTGATGACATTATCAGCCATATGCAGCATCACTTTAAGCTAATGAATTTCAACTAATAGGTATTAAATGCATCTATATCTATATTTATATAGCTATTCCAGAGTATAAATCATAAACAGATTGTGGCATCAGCCTTTATGGATTAGAGCCTAATTCATTATATAGTATCCAAGGACGGTAGATCACTATACTCAGAGGTACAGAGGAGAATATAATGTGTGAAAACTTATAGTCCAGAGCTATGAAATGCAAGCGACTGCATTCAGTAGTCACCATTTGGCATTAAGCCCAAAATATAAACAATGAAATGAGAAGATGCACCCTCAACAGCAAGTGCTATTTTATAAAGGCGTCTAAAGGAACTCCTTTGGGCCCATCACAGAGATATAAAACATTTCCTTGCCTTCAGCTCCATAATGCACTACTGTTAATTTTTTTTTTAATCCAACAGGAAACCCAGCAGGATCCTGACCTTTTAAAATATTTCTGTGCATGTCAATGGATATTATTCTCCCTCGTTCAACCCCATTTTTGCAGGCTGCTTGTCAAGAGGGTTTATAAATCTAATGTAGCCTTTGGTTGCTTAATCCGGAGAACACAGTATTTGATAATGAAACACATGACATGAAGTAATGAGTGGTGCTGAGTGAGGAGTGTGTGTGCTCGGCTGGTTAGTGTACTGAGGAATCAACCTGAATGTTCAAAATGACAGAGTGACATTTTTCAAGAGGGCCTTTGAACAACTGTTTCGGACAGGTGACAAGACAGCGTCTTGATCAGATGGTAACCTTTCATTTTCCACCGACAAGTGAGGTCCATGGGAGAAAAAGGGCCTCAGAGAAAATCCATCATTCGGCACATGAATGCAAAGTGGCACATGAACATGCGCTGACAGACCAGAGCTCAACCCTGTCTGTCAAAATGACAAGCACCACTCGCCACTCTGAAATCCCAACATATGTTTCATAAACTGCATGGCACACAAGCCTCATGGGTTCCCATACAGTTTGTTCCTTTTCCTGGCCCAGGCACAGATGCAAGTGAGGGAACATTTTTGGATGCCAGCATCCCAAGAATGCCTGCCTCAACTCTGTAAATAACATGATGAATGAAAGAGAGAGAGAGAGAGAGACAGCACTCTTGTGCTTTTCAAGGAAGTGCACAGGAATAGTTTAGCTCTCTCTTGAGCAGGTTATGTTTGTATGTATAAAAGATTTCAGCATAGCATATGGCTGGACACCAACGGAGACCAATGGCAATGCTTCCATTTGCCCCAGGCAGCCAAAAACCTTGGGTCAGCCCTAGATGGTGATCAACTAGCAGCTTTGAGCAGGTGGCAACACTTTACAGTGTGAAAATGCCACTGACCAACCTGAGGTGCACACTGGGCATTGGTGACAATTTGAAAAATCAAACAACTTGACCTGGCCAGGAAGTCCCCTCTCCATTGGCCATTCTGGACATTCATCAAAATCAGGAGAAAAATTTGAAGGGGGCAAGAATTTTCAGAGGAACCCCCCCCCCCTTCTGTGCATGTATATTCTAAAACAAAAAGACTTATTGTGTTGGGGGGGCGTTCCGGTTTGCAGGTCTAATCTAGTGTACAGGACAGACTCTTTCAGAGGCTCAGGTTCTTCCTTCCCCTCTCCTAACCCCCACCTCTGGTTAAGTTAAAGGTGTCAGGGAGATACATCTCCACTTCAGTGTAATCCTCTCTGTTATACACTTCTATCTGACTACACAGCTAGCTTCCTAAATGGAATATTTCAAAATACGACTGTCCTTACTTACAGCCTGCAGTAGTGGATTTTTGCATAAACGCCAGTGGTGTGGGAGCCACTACAAAGAGACTCCTTCTGAAGGTGCTAGAGAAGCAGAGCCTCAGACCAGGCAGGAAGGGAGAATCCTGAAACTCGTCTCTGGAGCATTAGTCCAGATGTAGTGGTGGGGTAGAGGAATGCTTCTAGATGTGACCACATGGTATGTCAGCTACGCACATGAGGAGGGTTGCTGTCTCTTTCAAGGCACTATTTGGTTTTAAAATACTGAAGCTTGCGTACTGGCAAGGGGCACCACAAATGGCAAAAAGCAATTTATATTGTGGTGTTAAAATGTCAGAGAAGGAGTAAGGAGACCCAGGTTCAAATCCACATTCACAGGAGTGTTTGCAAGGATAAACATTCTTTTATGTGCCACGAAGTTGGAAATGACTGCCAGTGATCCTAATAAAGCTTTCTAAGTAAGTGAGATGTTTAAGGTTTTATCAGTTCCACACACACCCTCCCCCAGTAAGTTTCCACGAACAAGCAGGGATTCAGAACCCCTAGTCCATCATTCTATCCACTCCACTCCACTGGGTACCTATGTTGCAGGGATAAAATAGGGGTGGAAATCAAGTTGTACACTGAGCTCCCAAGACGAAAGATAGGAAATTAACTAATTAATTACTCTTTTACAGGGAGAGTAATGCAGCAGTGCTAACATTCTGACATACAGAATATACCTGGTCTCATGATGTCAGCCTTAATTTAGAGCTCTTCAGACAGCCACTTCAGCAGTAGGGAGACACATGGAAACATTCATATCTGAGAGTTCTGTTGAAATCAATGAGTGCCATTAATCTCTGATGTACAGTAGGTTCTGCAGGTAATTAATCGGTCCTTTGAATAAGATTGCCGGCAGGAATGTGGGGTGGGGGAGGACGGACCTGGCCTGCTCTTGGATTTAAAAACGTCTATTCAGCCTTCAGAAATCCACAGGTAAAAGTTATTACTGCATAAAAATAAAAATGTGATGGCCTGACTGAAGATCAAGTTGCCGCTTAAAAGGCACAGGAGCAAGATTTGTTTTTTAAAAGAAGCTGGAAAGTCTGGCCTTTAAAAATGGGTGATTGAAGCAAAGGACAGAGGATTACTTCATGTTAATCTGTAATAGGAACATGGGAAGGTGCCTTATACTCAGTCATATGGTCTGTCTAATCCCATATTTCTGGCAGTGGGTCCCCTGAGTTTCAGGCAAAATTGCCTGCTAATCCTACCTTGAAATAACTGGTAACGTATTGTAGTCTCTCATCCAAGTCCTAACCTGCTCTTACCCTGCTTAGCTTCCCAAATTGGACAAGGTCCAGCACATACAGGGCAGCATGGTAGTACTTTATTATGATATAATATTAAGAATATTATCTTAAATAATATGATAATACTGCTAAAAGTTCAACTGAGAGATAATATTACTTCTGGTTATTTACTTTGAAGCTCCCTGGGGTGGGAAGCTGCCCTTTTCCTCATGTTTCTCCATAAAAAGGTCTTCTATATTGATGGTGCTGTAAAAATCATAATACCTATTAGAAGGCTCTACAGATGAACATACATTCTTCTCTCATCAAATTGAAGACTCCAGGTAAGGATGTGCATTGGCCTCCAATGGAGTCCATGCCCAAAAAAACGGTGCAGAGATTAGTGCTGAGTCTGACCCACACACTATCTTTTTGGTGACATTCCTGTTGAGTCCTTATCCATCTTTAGAAAAGAACTTGTACATTTCTAGGTCTCCATTTCTTGGATTTCCCTATGAAGGAGCGAATGGAAAGAGTGACGACGTGGTGCAGGACTATACAGTGCCAAAAATTCTTGGAATGTTGTAAATCTTAAAGTACTCAGAGAGAGATGGATTTTACTTCTGCCCACAGATTTTACTTCTCCCACACAGGCCATGGCACAAAGACCAGCAGGCAGCATTATCTGCACCACCACACTGATAAGTAAAAAGAAGTCAAAAGGCCAAGAGGGAGAGAAAGACAGACCCTGCAGGACGAATTCTAGCCTAGTGAATAGAGGCATTCAAACACCATGACACACGTACTCAATCCTAGTCATGTGAAGTTTAGTCAACTAAAAGTGTGATCATATGGGGAAACAGATTGCAATTTGGGCTGCTTGCTAAGTGCTCTGGTATGATCTATTCCCCAGCAATCACACAGGGAAGAGCACTCCAGCCCAACCTCAACCTGTGCCTAAGCTTGACCTTTTCAGTCCAACTATAGAGCTTCTGCTTTTGGGGACCGGACCGGACCGATTCCCTGGTAGACAGAAGAGTCACTTTTCTAATGTGAACAGACCTGTGTCTCTGCGGCCATCTAGCTGGAAGAGGAAGAGGGGAGAAGATTCTAGAACGCAAACTTCAATGAGCAATGACAATGCAAGTTTTCACTCCTCCCTGCAACTCCAGGAAATCAAGTGCAAGGGGAAAAAATGTTCTCTTTCAGAAATGACTTTTCTTTTCTTTTCAAAGAAACCATTCTTGGGAAGGAGCCATGTCTATACAATTCTAAAGCTTCTAGGTCACTTTCCTTTCAACCAGTTTCCCAGGGAGAGATCATTCACAACCTCACACAACCTTACTATGTGAGGCCCTTTTAAACAAAGATGCACAAGATGGAAACAGGAAGCAGGAAAAGCTTGGAAAGGGGTGGGGAGTTTAGTGTTTTGTTTTGTTTTTCACTGTATACCATACCTTTTTCAGGTTTCTCTGGTTTCCATTTCCATTTCGTCTTACTAATTTCTTTTGGTAAGTAACAATCGCTTATAAAGCAGGGAAAAAAAGCAGGGGAACCCTTAAGTCTTTAACTATATCCTCCACCCCCAACAGACATGGGATGGGATTTTTGGATTTTCTGGACTACAAATGCCATACTTATCTAGTCTGATGGATATTACAATTGCAACAGCTTTGCCAACATTCCCTGAATACTCTCTTTTTAAAATACAGTAAAGCATCCACATGTATCTTGCAAATGTAGCAAAAACCCTATGCCCACCTCAACCCTACCCCCTTCCTCATTTCAGCTCCTGGAGATTTTCCACACCGTTACAGGAAGATGTATATTTAAAATTTACTTCAAGGGTTATGTTGCAATATCAAATCAAACAGCCTCAAGGTCCCTGTACTGATGGTTTAATCTTCATCGAAGCTGAAATAAAAACATAGAGAGCCGGTGGAAATGCTGCAGCTGACTTAAAAAGAGACTGGAGTGAAATTTAGATGTTGTGAGGATGTTCCAGGCCCCTTTGATGGGTCTGAGAACGTATGGCATTAAGGATAACTGGCCACTGCTGAGAAAAATGGTAGCCTTATGTCAATAATTTATGAATAGCTATTGTCAACCCGAGTTGCCACATCTGTCTCTTTTCAAGAACATACTGGCCTCCAAAATACAGAATGGAAAGCAGAGGAACAAGCCATCCTGCCTGTGAAATTACTGCTTCTGAGGCAGTTGCTGAGAGAAGGTGAAGTAAGGGTGACTGAAAATCATAGCAGGCATAGCTAGTTCTTTTCCATAATTCCTGTGTGTGTGCGTGTATGACTGGGTGACCTTTGGGAGATCAAAGATCACTGAAGTACCAGGAGGTATGTAAGAGAGACAGAGGGAATGAGCATAGGTGACCCACACCAGGGGTTTGGTGCATTAGTAAACCAGAAATAATGCAAGACACAGAGCAAAAGAGGACACAGACTCAGGTGGGAATTTTTACATGGGACCCTGTGGATTTGAAGCAAAAGATTCCTAATGATGCCTACAAGGTGACTTGAGACACTGTAGTCTATGCAGGTAATTCAGCTCCAAACAGGCCAATAGCATTCTCTTAATAGGCTTCCACAATATCCTTCAGCTCAGTAATTTAGAGCAAGAGCTTGCTCTAAAAACTGGGTCCCACATGTGGGAAGATGACAGGATACAAATGCAGTATATTAAATAAACAAGCAAGCAAATTTAGAAATGTGAATTTGAAAGTGAAACAGAGGTTTCTCCATCCCTGTCATCCAGGCTGAACATATGGCCAGAGGAACACTTTTCTAATACTATGCCCCTTGAGAGAGGGGGATTCCTGACAAGGAAATACCATTTTGTTTAGATCTGTATGTGTGTATGGGGAAAAACCAACCAAGAGAACACAAACAAGGAGGAAAGAGGAAAGGATTGAGAGAGAAATAGAAACTAGAACCCATTTATCGGTGTCTCTGCTTACTTTCCTGGTCAGTGTGTAGGGTTACATCTATTCACAGTCTTTCAGCTACAATGAGCTAATACATGAACCTGTGTTCTCATAATTACATCCATCTTGGATTGCTCTTTTAGGCAGAGCTGCTTTCCTTATCGTGATTTAACATTTGTGTTTTGCTTTGCAAACACTTGATAACTGGAGCACTTGCAAAAGCTGGCCAAGGCTTGCTTGCTTACTTATTTACATTTCTACCCTGCTCTTCTTTCAGGATGCCCTGAGAAGCTCAGGTTCCTTCCCATACTTGCAGCATCCAAAGCTTTCTGTAGGGCCAGGTCAAGACATACTTGTACTGTATTTAACCATGTAATCTAACAGTGTGCCTTCACAGGGCCATAAAAATGTGGTAGCCATGGTGTATTCTCCTCTCATCCTTGCAAGATTGAAGGAACTTTTGAACAGGAAGAACAACAGACATTCCTTCAAACTTAATTTTTTTAAAACTTATCCTGCTGAAATAGGGCAAAGAATATTGACTTTCAAAAGGATCATAAACAAGATGGAGAATTGGAGACCTTTAAATTCCCTGTTAAGCACCAATCTTAAAGGAAATTCCTCTGATACCCAGATGATGTACCTTTTATACTGAGGGTTTAGTTTTTCATTTTTTAAAAATCAAGTCTTGCACTTTTTGGAAGTTCCAGCATCTAAATCTCTTGGTTTATTTTTGTACCATTTGTGCCAGGGATGGAGTTTAGAACTATAATGTTTCACATGCACTAATATATGCTATGGGTGCTTCCTTGTCCAAAGCTCATCTTTTTTTTTTCTTCCCTTTTCAAAAAAATTATCTTAGCCCTATGTTGTCTGCATCTAAAATGGACTCAGTTCCAAGCAAGTCATTTTCCCTATGTGATCGTGTCAGGTCAGAAAGTCTGAGGCTTGAACATCTCGCTAAGAGCCCTATAGACCTTTACAGACCTCTAAGAAAAATCAGAAGCTTGTGTTCATAACAGCTGGCATTTATCCCACAAAGGGATGTTTCCAGTATGAAACCAGATAACCATTTCCAATCATATCAATGTTCATCTGGGTATAAAGGTACAGTAAATACTTTCATTTTTTCACTAACAGTGATGTAAGTCTTCTTTAGACATCCACATCTTACTTTTATCTCAGGTAGAAAAATTATTCAAGCAACATCAACTTGTGCAATTCTACAAACGTTATTCATCTACATACCTTCTCTCTTCCCTATGCATAAAGTGGGATCCAAAAATATTGAAAATATGTAACTTATTAAGTTTTAAAGCTATGAAGAAATGTAGGCACAAATGCCTGAAAATACATGAAAACAGAACTTAAGTTGCTGGCAAACACCTGAATAAAATTTCAGTCCAAAAATGCAGGAGCATAAAAGGTCCAATGGAAATATCAAAAAGAATGTTTTAATTACATTCCAAAAATGCAGAGGCTTGTAGCCTCAAAAGGCATAATCATAATGCACAGTGTATATTTCTAAAATACCAAAGTTCTTAGAAGTGAAATTATATGAAAGTAAAATACATTTCGTAGACTTTAAGCACATTGTATGGAACCACAGAGAAAATTGCTTAACAGTGTTCTCACCCAGCCAAGCCAGTCATGTGCCAATTTGCATCTATGGAGCAAAATCCATGATGTCTTTGCTGCTAGTGCCTGCTTCTTAGCGTCTCATGCCTAGTATCTGTGTTGTTAGTAACTGGTGTGTGTAGCATGATCTCTTGCCTCCCTATATTTATATTTCTCTCAATTGTTTATATTTCCCTTTAACTTAAACAACTGAATTTGTCAATGTATTAAATTACTGATCTCTATAAGCAATTAAAAATGTTAAATGGAAATCTCTATTGCTTTTGCCAGGTCAGCAAAGTATGACTCTCATTAATGACTAGTCTGGTAAACTACCATCATGGCAAAAGTTTGTTTATATTATGACTTGTTCCCTTGCACCTGCAGTGATAGCAAACTGATCCCATAGTAATTTACTTAGGCACTGTTTCTCTAGTTATGAAAAATGCCATAAGCGTAAAGCACTGGTGGACAAAGTTGGTCAGGTACCCATCTGCTCTTTCTGCATTTTGGTGCTCCAGGAGTTTCATGGTCTAAGAGCCTCTTTTCTCCATGTTTGGGTTTCTTAGCAGGTTTTACATCCACGCTGAAGAGTTAGGTCATTATGAGAGTGACACCTTTGCAAGGCAATGTTGTTTTACATTGATCTTTCTTTCCCAGTGATGGCTTGAGACAAAGAACTAGTTGACGGTTTCACACTGACTTTTAGTATACTGCTGTTCAAGCCTCATTTTTAAAGCACAGTGTACATGTTCAGGATTACTTTTACACACATGTGAAGGAGAACTGAAAGAGGAGAGTGCGCCGCTCCTCCAATGAAGGAAATTGAACCTGTAAAACCAAAAGAAAATGTAATAGAGGTGAAAACGAATGTGATAAAAGAAGAAAGGGTTAAAACGGAGGTGTGTCTGGTAGAAGGAGGAAAGGGAAAGGAGGTGGCGTTAAGGTTCCCAGTATGGGAGGAAGATATAAAAGAAGGGACAGGAAAAAGAGTCTTTAGTGTACCAAGGGATATGAGGGAGAAAAGAGGAGAGAGAGAGAGAATATGAGCGATCGGGTGAGTTATTACAAGACTTCCCAAATCTAAAGGTGGGAGGTTTGCTACCTGATCTGATATTGAATGAAGAGGAGGTCGCGTGTACTGAGGCGTTGGAATGGACCGTGGTGGTGTTCCCGAGAGAACGTGGTCGATCGAAGAAGGTGGTACGCCCGGATTCCACCTTCAACAAGCCACCACCTGAGGGGGATTGGGCACGACACCCCTGTTGTGGCACCGTGTGTGCAGTGAGGAGCGCACCTTTAAGGAAAATGACAGACGAGGAACAGTTTGGACCGGCTCCCCAATATTGAGAGATGATGTTAATCAAAATATGTTTATTGAGTTGAATGGACATTTACTGGAACCGAGTTATTTTGATCCCACAGAAGTTGTAGTTAATTATCCAAAAGTTGAACATAATAAACCTGTTAATGTTTTGAAAGAGTCTACGAGTCATTTTCCCGTACAAAATCTGGAACTGCCAAAAATTATTTTAATTTTTTTAACACTCTTATACATATAAAATTTCAGAGTGTTGCAATTGTACTCTGCCCTGCTACAAAATAATATTAGCCTGCTGACCTGAAATGTATTTATTTAAAATATTTTATTTTGAAATTTGCTTGTGAAGTGCTCGCTTAAAGGGCAAGCTAATCTCATAACAGAAATTGCCTTTCTTAAACCATGTGGATGAGGAAGAGGCCTATTTAGATTATGAGACTACAGTGGTGCTTCGACTTACGACCATAATCCATTCCAGAAGATGGACGTAACTCGAAATGGTCGTAAGTCGAAGCACCATTTCCCATAGGAATGCATTGAAATGCAATTAATCCATTCCGGCTGAAGAAAAAAATCACACACACACACAAAAAATCACTGCAAGACTCATTGGAAACACGATTAATCCCTTCCGGCCGAAGGGGGGGGGGGAGAAAAGCAATCAAGCGTGCAAGACCCATTGGAAATGCACAGAAAACAAACGGATCAGATCGGAAATGCACAGAGAACAAAGGGGGCAGGTCGGAAATGCAAAGAAAACAAAGGAAAAAGCAAGGGAAGCATGCAGGACCCATCGGAAATGGGGAAAAAAACCCCAAAAAGCAACCAACCCCGCCAAGACCCATCAGAAATGGGGGGGGGGAAAGCCAACAAACAAACAAACCCCCCAAGACCCATCGGAAATGGGGGGGAAAGCCAAAAAACAAACAAACCCCCCAAGACCCATCAGAAATGGGGGGGGAACCAAAAAGCAACCAAACCCCCAAGACCCATCGGAAATGGGGGGAAAAAAACCAACCAACAAACAAACCCCCCAAGACCCATCACAGCACAGAAACATAACCCCCCCCCAGCTCAAAACCACGCTGCAAAAACACCCAGAACAGTTTTTAAAAAGCAGAAAACAGCACCTTACCTTACCAGGCAGCCCGAAACTTCCCTGCAAACACACACACACGCTCACTCAGAAGCAGAAGCGAGGCAGTCCCAAGCCTCCTCCTACGCACACTACTGCTGGGGCGAAAGAGCTACAAAGGAGCAGCCTCGTCGCCACCTACAGTTAGAAATTTGAATTTCCCGCCTTTTTCCCCTGCCTTTTTCCGTTCGTAAGTGGAAGCTCCGGTCGCAAGTAGAAGCAAAATTTTGCAGCCAGAGCTGGTCGTAACTCGAAATGGTCATAAATAGGGATGTTCGCAAGTCGAGGCACCACTGTATTCACACATTCCTTCCACCAAACACAGGGAAATAGGAGAAGATCTGGGTGTTGTATGGATCCAGACTGGATGTATTTCACTCAACTACATTTTAAAGAAAAGTTCCCAGCATTTTAAAGAAAATCCGAACAATGTCACTGCCCAACCATAGCATTCAATTTCCATGTTGCTATATCCCCAAAATAATGGCCCATATTTTATTTTATTTTGAAATTGCATGGCTAAAACTACAGCAAACTAAATCAGTAGTTCCTCTAACTCTAAAAGAGGCCCAAAACTGATACCTCACCGGGGGAACAAAAACTGACCCATTAAGGGCAGAATTAAACCACACTCAAGCTACACAAGTGAACACTAATTACAAGCGGGCAATCTGCTTTAAAGGAAAGGAGGAAGCTACTAACTAAAAGACAAGGTCTTTGATTCAACAGGATTTACTTCCTGCTATAAATATGCATGAGACATCACAGGCCACTTCTGTGAAACACAAGAGAGAAGATGGAAAGAGGAGTCTCTAACGGCTGCCTCAACAACCTCCAGGCCTAACATCATCTACTACTGATACTATTGCCAGCCCATGGTCTTAGCAGCAGGGGGATGCCTAATCCTGCAGTGATGCCTTGCAGGATTAGGCAAGGCACCACTGCATGACAGTCTGACACATTGCACAAAGCTTTGAGGTGGAGTATGCTGATTGGAGTATATTAGGATTACAACTCCCAGGATTCCTCAAACAGCTTTACTTTGAGTCTTCATTGGCCAGCTACTCCCTCTGACTGACTGGTTATGAACGGCACGCGTTGTCTGTAACATTGCCTTCCCTCTCAGCTCTCTTTCCACTGCCCTTATTGAACTGCAGCCTTCTGCAGAAAGATCTCCGCTGGCCATCCCTGGCGGCTTGTGAATGAATTCTTGCAAACATATACAGCAAACATATGAATGGCTCTAACAAGAAGGAGAACATCCCAAACACCAATAGGTCTTGTTACTTGTGAAGGAATATCCTCAAGTACAACCCACAATTTCCCTTGCCAGGGGTTTGCTGAGCAACACGGGATACATTTTATAACCTCCAGGAATGAAATATTAATTAACTGATGCTTTTTAAAAAGGCCAACGTCCATGTTTTTAAAATTTTCAGAGGGAAAAAAATATTACAGTGGTATTAAATGTGCACTTTGGTTCCCTTGTATCCTCTTATATATTTATAATTGCACCTTTGTTTAATTAGGCCTTCCTTGGCACATGCATTATTAATTAGACCCGTTAATGCTTTTGTAAGTTGGAGTCACAAGGGGATCATGTCTCACGGTTCTTAAACCTTAGTAATTGCCACAATCAATTAATATTTCATTAATGTACCATTCATTTGCAACTCCGCACTGAGGGTTCAAGGTCCTTTGTTAAGACATATTTGCTTTAAAAAGAAAAGGGGGGAAAAAAACCTTGTACGGATGGGAGATTGAACCATAGCTTTGATAGCTTTCTGATAGCTTGTCTTTTCAAGGAGCATGTTCTTAATACAGACTTGCATGTTACAAAGATATCTGCCTAGAGATATTGCAGGCCCCACCAGTGGGAGTGAAGACCAGGTGTTACGGCACAGATATAAGCAGAGCCAATTTATTCAACATTCTGGTCAACATGGCATCGCACGCCCTTTGTTTGGGAAGCAGCTGTTGCCAATTGACCTTCTGTACTGCACGCTCAGCTTTTATCTCAGCCAAGCAACAACAAAAACAACAATATATATAACAAAATATAACAAAAACAACAATTTATATATACAACAATATGTATGTGTATGTATGTATATATATGTGTGTGTGTGTGTGTGTGTGTGTATACAGTATATATATATATATATGTGTGTGTGTGTGTGTGTGTGTGTATGTGTGTGTGTGTATACACACACACACACACATATACGTTATATATATATATATATGTTTTTATATATATATAAAAACATAAAACCTGATGCTTCCACTCAGTGTTCTTTTAGATCGTTTGCAGAAAACAATGCAAAGCAAAATATCCTGGTGCAACTCGGAATATTGGCGACTGGGCTAAGCAACTGGATGGCAGCAACTGTGATGCTGTGTGATGTTTGTAAGTGGGGATGGGAAATCCAAAAGAAAAGAACAACAGAGCTCTAGAATGATGGATGGGGGAAAATTTTTGATGGCATATTATTGCTGTAACTGCAGATGTGGGGAGTTACTTTTTTTTTTTTGGACTGCAACTTGCCAGAATCTAACAACCAGTTCGAAAAGCAGTTTCCCATCTCTGCCTAATTGGAAGATATGTGATTACACCGAGGGAAAGGAAGGGGCAAAGATTATACTTCTGAAATCCATTCTGTTCTGTATTAATGTAAACCCAAAGTCCAACAGCTAAAGCTAGGTGCAAAATTGTTTATGTGCTGAAGGTAAACACTTTTGTAGTCTGCACACATGTTCTGCTAAGATTTTGTTTTTACAAGTACCACTGAGTGCACAGCCCTTTCATATGGTAATGCACTCCTGCCCTCTTCCATAAGCTTTCTTAATTTCAACACTCTAATTTGGGATGGGTAGGAGGAAGAGGGTGAGCCTTTTTTTTACTGGTGTTTTTTAACAGAAGACAGGCACATTTCTTGAGCTACAATTAATTAACCAGATATTTACTATGGGCCTAATCACACGGGCCATTTGAATCATTCTTTTTCCTCCTTTTTTATATATCCATATATTTGTAGGTATTGTCAAATGGTATATATACCACTGGGCCCATTCACATGGCTGCTAGTTCAATTGGTACATTTCTTGCTATATGTACTGGTTCTGTAGGCTATATGTACTGGTTCTGTAACCCTCCCTCCCTCCCTCCCTTCCTTTTTTAAATTTTCACTTCCCGATTCCCTTCTCCACTTTCATTTTTCTTCCTCCCTTTTCCTTCTGTCCTCCTCCCCTTTTCCTTTCCCTCCTTTACTCACCTGTCTCTTTCTCCTTATTTTCCTGCATATCTCTTCCTCTCAGTTCTTGGCTTTCATTTTTCTTTTTCCCTTTGAATAGCACAGGTTTTTAAAGACTTGCAAAATATTGTGAAGAGCAGGTTTAAAAAAAGAGATATGTTAATGTGACTCCCTTTTCTTTCTCTCCTCAAGCAATTCCAAGGAAATGGCCCTTTCTCTGCTCAAGCCCTCTTTCCTCTTTCCTTCTTTAAACCTGCAAGGGGGGAGGGACAGAGGCTGTCTCCTTCTGAGCAATGTATTTCGTGTTGTTGTTGCTGCTGCAAGAACTTTCCACAGATAGTAAGTGATTTATCACTATACATTTGATTATTCTTTAAAAAGGTACAAGCACTGTGGCCATGGTACCCAAAAATCTGACCTATTTGTAAAGTAAACAGATCAACAGCAACGTTTACATGCACCACAACCATAAGGATTGACGTGATATGGGGATCGGTTCATTTTTAAACGGCCATGCTGGTGAGGTGGGAAAAAACTGATTGGCTGACCAAATGAATTGATGTTACCTGTGCATCTTGTGAACGGAAATTTATAAAACAATTCGAATAATGGCAGAGCTGATATAACTGAGGTTCTTTTTGGATGTGTGATCAAACCCTAAGATAGATCCCCATCTACTTTTTGCCTGCTCCTGTTCAAAGAAGCATGAGATATTTTCTCCCTGGTATAGCAAAAATGAAATCCCTTGTGGAATCATCACTCATGCACAGAAACACCATTCTACCTTAAATGTCTCTCCAGAACCCCTGAGGGCTGCTGCTGTTGTTGTTTAGTCGTTACGTCGTGTCCGACTCTTCGTGATCCCATGGACCAGAGCACGCCAGGCCCTCCTGTCTTCCACTGCCTCCCGGAGTTGGGTCAAATTCATGTTGGTAGTTTCGGTGACACTGTCCAACCATCTTGTCCTCTGTCGTCCCCTTCTCCTCTTGCCTTCACACTTTCCCAACATCAGGGTCTTTTCCAGGGAGTCTTCTCTTCTCATGAGATGGCCAAAGTATTGGAGCCTCAGCTTCAGGATCTGTCCTTCCAGTGAGCATTCAGGGTTGATTTCCTTTAAAATGGAGAGGTTTGTTCTCTTTGCAGTCCAGGGGACTCTCAAGAGTCTCCTCCAGCACCCCTTCATAGATTGCTGCCTTATCGTGGCAAATGGGCTTGAGTAATTCAGAGAACCTATGGGCTATGCCGTGCAGGGACACCCAAGACGGACAGGTCATAGTGGAGAGTTCTGACTAAACGCGATCCACCTGGAGCAGGAACTGGCAAGCCACTCCAGTATCTTTGCCAAGAAAACTCCATGGACAGAAACAAGAGGGCTGCTACCAACACCTCATTCCCAACCAACATCTTTGTAGTATAGCTTTTCTTTATACCGAAATCCAAACCATGTGGGAAGCTTAAGCACTGCTTTAGGAAGCCTTCCAGAAAAATGAATAATGCAGTTTCCAGGAGTGTGAGTATAACCCCTATGAAATGTTGGTTCAGCCCAAAGGGAAGGGACTAGGAAAGAGCAGGATAGCTAAAAAGGCCGGAGCTGCTGTTACTAAGACTGCTAATGTCCTTGCCAACTTGGTCTAGAGTTTTGAAGACTCTACATATGGAGCTGATTATTCTATGTTACGAATACCCAGCCCAGTTGAGGAAGATATACTGGATTATTTTGTCTGATTTTGAGATTCAAAAGGACACTCGAACTTCGCAGTTCTATAGGCAACTTTTGTATTGGTGCTGTCACCTGGACTTGGGTTCACAAATTTTAGCATTTTGTCGTTGTGATAATTGCTTGTGTTTTCTATTACATAACTGTGAATAAGAGACTCATTTTGTGAAACTGTGTTTGCAAGGCTCAACAGTAGATATCTAAATAAACAAAAAGCCCCATAGACAAAAATTAAGTGTTACATGAGCACTCAATAGATCTCTACCACATTAGCACTATTGTGCTCAGGCACTATAGCACTATAGCGCTACATAGAGTTCTCTACACTGCAGAAAGATTACATTCACCTTGACAGAAAGGGATTTTTGGTGGTGCTAACCATGAGTAAGATAATGCCCCATTCTTGTTGAGGAGGAAAGGAAGAGTCACCCCCTTGTTCCATTGATTGTAGTGGATGCTACATTTAATAATCTTTCTCATGAAGCATAACTAATTATGAGTACGACTTTACCACGAAATTAGCAATCGGATTTAGATCCCAAATTCTAGGGGATGTATTGAAATGGACACCATTTCTTTTAGTTTGTACAGTAGATATTGTTGGACTAAAGCTCCTATTATCCTTAGCCTTCCTGGTGGGCTGCTGAGAGTTTGAAGCCAGCAACATCTGCAGGCCAAAAGTTCCCCATTTCTGCATTATACCATTGCTTCTGATAAGCAGAGGCATTTTCAAAACCTGCCAAGCCTTTTTGATGAGAGGGATGAAAGAAATACATACATATGCCAAAGGGAACAATGTACCTGCTTCTGATTGCGCTACAACTCTGTGCTGTCTCAGGCCCAATACAAGGAAGACACAAAGGTGTAAACCAGACTCTAACATGAGATATCTAAGCCAGCTCAGATATCTCAGGATCCCACCAAAGAAGATCACAGCCATCAATATGCATTTTACAAGAGCTGTGTGACAGCAGCCAAAAAACAGAGAGAGCAGAGGGACGTCTCTGCCTTCTGTTTGGAAGTGATCATCACAGCAGTGTCATCTGTGTTCCAGCTGTCATCATTATCTTTAGAGGTCTTTTTAAAAAATAAGTAGTGAGTTGTGTAACATGTACGTAATGACAGGCCGTGCAACAGATGGGGCTACGTGACGGTTATTCTGCTTAGTGCTATTTGGCCAGTCCCCAGGTGGTATCTCTGCGGGGTTCTCTATGTAGCAGAAAATGAGAAAACTTCAGGACCACATCTTAGGGGGGTGTGGTGTATCCTACACAATGAACTGCAGCATGTGTTCTAACATTGTCTTCTGGAAGATTTCAAAGCATCTCATCCACATGCACGACCCACGGTGACTCAGCCACAGCACAACTGTAGAGAAGAAAGGTACATTTGTCTTGCGCAGTGATTGTTGGTTCAGTGGTCGGCTGTTGCTGTTCTCTGCTGCCTGCTCAAAGAGCACACCATCCGGCCCACCCTGTGCAGACAAACAATGGAACCTTCCACCTGGCTGCCCCTTCCCCAGCAGCAGATCAAGAGTCCACACTACTGAAAACACAGTAAGGAGATGCAAATGTGTTTTCTTCATGTTTCTCAAAATAGCTTTCTCCTCCTGTAGAGATTCCACACTGGATTCCAATACTGTACTTTTGTTTTTAGTTCCAACACAAAGGACTGTGTCAATTTTGAGAGGTAGTTGTGTTAGTCTGTTTCTGCGGGAAAAGCAAAAGCAGAAACACAGGATGGTGGTGTCTTAAAGATGTCACAATACAGTACTTTGGTCTTTGGTTACACAATATATTCAATTTTAGTAAGCACTTTCTCTGCCATATGCAATGTTTCGCCCATGTCACTTAACGGAGGCATTTGTACTTCAGTACATTTTACAAGTAAACACATGTGCAGCCGTGGGTATTTATCTGCATGTAGTTCAGAAAGGAAAAAGAAAGGAGGAGAGATGCATCTGTTACTCGTGCTAACCTCTTAGTGATGGGAAAGCAAAAGATGTACATCTGCTTTCACTGAACAGTGTTGTAGACCACCAGTTGGGTCCATTCTTTAAAGACCTTGCTTAATGAGAACTTCCCCCCGCATCCTAGACCACATTATGCAACAGCAGAGCACAGATTCACCCTGGGAAAGTGTAACTCTGGAAGAGCAATGAAAGAGACATTGCTGTGCGGCTTCACTGTAGAGGCCCGTGATTAATTTGCTCCCAGTCCCAACACTTCTCCACTAAACTCTTCCCTCTGATTCTTGATGCTGAATACATGCAGGATATTATCCAGACATTTTAAAATGTGCTCTGTATGTAATTTCTGTATTTAATAGGCAGGGGCATTTGATTTCAGTGCTTGATAGCTGACAATATTTGATAGATAGCATGTCATGGCTGTATTCAGCAGCACCAGTAGTTTCTTACGTGACTTAAATTTGGCAAGCATTGGAGGAAAACAATTCAAGGGGAGTCAACAAATACCAGGTTTCAAGGCTGGAGCGAAAACCAAACACTTCATATGTGCATGAATTTGATATTTGCACTCCAAATGTGAATAGCAAAATCTGTGCACCTGGTGAAGGTTGAATCAAATATTAGTTTCTGTTCTATTTTCAATCCTTTCCCCAATGCAGTGCTATCATGTCTTTTGCCTGTTTTTGTTGGTGAAGCACGTCACACTTACATTTTCAGCAAACTTTCAGCAGTGACATTAACCTGGTTCACCTCCCAGTAGCCCTGACAGCTTACAGCCTATGTTTATGAGCAGGTACACTACCCCTCCTTCTGTGTGTGTTTGTGTGTGTTTGTGTAGTCAGGCTCGTGGCACCAAAGGATAGTTCAGCAGGATTGATTTCCAAGGGCTACCTTTAACTCTTCTGGGGAAGGCTAGATCTCTTGGTTTACAGGAGCTGCTGGAACTATGTGCAGCCACCATATGTAAAAGAATCCACCATCTGCAGCTAACAGCTTTTTTATGTTTGCCTGGCCTGACTCTGGATACTGAGGCTGGCCATGTTGGAGTTCTTGCAACCTTGCATGCTTCCTTTAGTAGGTTTGGCTGGGAGGGACCTTTCTGGTCTGGGGTCACTGTCAATCAATCCAGCAGTAACCAATTGCTCCTTCCTCACCTTTGAATTCAAAGAGAGCCCCTACCTCTCTGCTCAGTGTTTTTTCCCTCTCTAAAGCCTGTTGAAGTCTGTTGTTGGAAGCAGTCATGTTTGCCAGTTTGCTGTTTGTTCTGTTCACAACTGTAAGTAAAGAAAATGTTTTTTATTCTTTCTTCTACGAATGTCTCAGAATTATTGAGACTGTAAATGTCAGTTAATAAGAAAAGGGGTGGATTACTCTGGGGAACTTTAAGCTAGTCTGCTCTGTGAATCCCTAAACTTGTACTTCACAGCTAAAGGTATATAACGAACAATTCAGAACTCTGCAACAGCCTACAGAATCTTCCTGGGCAGGATGGAGAATAAGAGGGCTTTCTGCTCCAAACAAACATTGCCTTTGCAAGTATATCCTTCTGAGGTCTGGTATATTCCTCATTCCTTGATTATGCTTTTGTCCTGTCTTCTCTGTTAGAGATCATCGTGTGTTCTGACCAATTATCTTCAATGAGCTAAATTAAGTACAGAGTCAAAAACATGGAGTTAACTTGTAATAACTTTAAAAAAGGTTTTATTAACTACAGACTTTAGTACTTCAGTAGCAAAGGTCAAAATATCGCATTTGAATTAAAAACAAAGAAGGTTGTTTGTTTTACATATTCCAGGCAAGTTTCTTCAGTTTTGATGAATGTTTCTAAACTGGGTAAACCACCACCTAAAGCTGGATCGCATGGATGCAAGTGTGGATGGAGAGAGAGAGCAATCAGATAGCATGTGCTCAGGCAATCTCCATCTTGGAAAAGGCCCTTCTTCAAGGAAGAAGGCACACAAGAGAGAGGAGGGGCAGGAAGTGACCAATGCACAATAGTGCTCCAATAGCAGGGTAGATGCTAGCAAGGTTATGCTCAAAATCCTACAAGGTAGGCTTCAGTAGTATGTGAACCGAGAACTCCCAGAAGTACAAGCTGGATTTTGAAGGGGCAGAGGAACTAGAGACCAAATTGCTAACATGCGCTGGATTATAGAGAAAGCCAGAGAGTTCCAGAAAAACATCTACTTCTGCTTCATTGACTACACAAAAGCCTTTGACTGTGTGGACCACAACAAAGTATGGCAAGTTCTTAAAGAAATGGGAGTGCCTGACCACCTTATCTATCTCCTGAGAAATCTATATGTGGGACAGGAAGCAACAGTTAGAACTGGATATGGAACAACTGATTGGTTCAAAATTGGGAAAGGGGTACGACAAGGCTGTATATTGTCCCCCAGCTTATTTAACTTATATGCAGAATACATCATGCGGAAGGCAGGACTGGATGAATCCCAAGCCGGAATTAAGATTGCCGGAAGAAATATCAACAACCTCAGATATGCAGATGATACCACTCTGATGGCAGAAAGTGAGGATGAATTAAAGAACCTCTTAATGAGGGTGAAAGAGTAGAGCACAAAAATGGTCTGAAGCTCAACATCAAAAACACTAAGAACATGGCCACTGGTCTCATCACCTCCTGGCAAATAGAAGAGGAAGATATGGAGGCAGTGACAAATTTTCCTTTCTTGGGCTCCATGATCACTGCAGATGGTGACAGCAGCCACGAAATTAAAAGACACCTGCTTCTTGGGAGGAAAGCGATGACAAACCTAGACAGCATCTTAAAAAGCAGAGACATCACCTTGCCGACAAAGGTCCGCATAGTCAAAGCTATGGTTTTTCCAGTAGTGATGTATGGAAGTGAGAGCTGGACCATAAAGAAGGCTGACCGCCGAAGAATTGATGCTTTTGAATTGTGGTGCTGGAGGAGACTCTTGAGAGTCCCCTGGACTGCAAAGAGAACAAACCTATCCATTCTGAAGGAAATCAACCCTGAGTGCTCACTGGAAGGACAGATCCTGAAGCTGAGGCTCCAATACTTTGGCCATCTCATGAGAAGAGAAGACTCCCTGGAAAAGACCCTGATGTTGGGAAAGTGTGAAGGCAAGAGGAGAAGGGGACGACAGAGGACGATATGGTTGGACAGTGTCACCGAAGCTACCAACATGAATTTGACCAAACTCCGGGAGGTAGTGGAAGACAGGAGGGCCTGGTGTGCTCTGGTCCATGGGGTCACGAAGAGTCGGACACGACTTAACGACTAAGCAACAACAAGCAGGGTAGAACTGAATGATTGACAGAACAACCCACTGCATACTGGGACACAATTGATCTGCATATTCCAACATTCTCCAACTCTACTTCATGATCTGCAGTTTGATTGTGATTTACTCTTCAGTCTCAACTTTTGACTCGCTCAACAGCTTCTGATTCTTGGCTGTTGGCTTACTTCAGATTGCTGTATTGGGTCCAAATCCTATAATAGGCTTCTCTTCATAGGCAGGGAGAAACAAGAAGAGCAGGCAATATATGTGATCAGCCAGAATAACCTAGTTCCTTCTAGGACAAGGGTGGCCCGTCAGATATTTTTGGACTACAACTCCCATCACCTCTACCCACCATAGTCAATGCTCATGGCTGATAGGAATTGTAGCTAAAAATACCTGGAGGTCAAGTTGCTACCCCTAGCTCTAAGATACTAGGAGGATACAGACTCACATTGTGCAGAGACTAGGCTGGTTGGACACGGATCTTGTGACCACGCTATGCTGGTCGTGCAATTTCTTCTTGTTAATCTCTACATCCCGGGTCCATTTTTTTGCCATGATGCTTTTTGCTTGTGTACCTCAAAGGCCTTTCTCTTGCAGTCTGCTTTCAGTTAAAGAGCACAGGTTATGTCTCCATTGCTGCTTTTTGTTTCTAAATGGCCTAATGTGTTTTGGAACTTAAGAGGGCTGGCCTAAAATCATATATATTGCTCTCTTGTTTGTATTATTTTAAATGCAGCTATTGAGGTTTATTTCCAAATGTTTTCATTAGTTGTGTATTTTATTTGTTGCATGCCACATTGGGCGAAAATATTTTGAAAGGCAGCCCGGAAGTCTTCGAAATAAACATAAAGAACGGCCAATACCCTCCTTTTCTTACTGTTTGGGTCAGCCTGGTGTCTTACTTGGGGATAATGTAGCCCTAGTTGTAATTGCTGTGCTGTCACATCGGCAAATGCAGTTGGGTAAATATACAACTTCACACTGAGGCCCGGCCTGATCTGTATGCAAGGCCTCATGTCCGTGTCAGGCGTTTCTGCCAGAGCCGCCAGGTGAAGGCGAAGGCGAAGGCTTCAGCAGGACCAGCGCATGCTTATATGTGTGTGTGTTTTTATGAGGCTTTCCCAGCAAGAATATTGAAAGTGATGTTTTAATGGAACAATCAATCTGAAATAAATTAGTACTACAAACTAATAAAAGCTTTTATTGCTTGGCTTTCCTGAGATGTACTGAAAGCTTACTGCCATTTAGATGCTGAAGTGGAAAAGAGGGCTTGTGTGCTCCTACCACATTACTTACATATCTGAGCTCTTATATATAGAACCACCTGAGATGTACCAAAATATGTGTGTGTGTGTGTGTGTGTGTGTGAAGTAGCTGGGATAATCAATCCTTGGCAAGCCCCAGCACCCTTTTTGTTAGGGGAAAGGAGGACTAAAGCCACCACGGAGGAGGGGAGAGAGTATAATGCACCACACATCACACGTGCTCTCCGCACACTTTGGGGACCACGAGACAGGGGTGGGGTGGGGAGCAGCGGCAGCAACAGGTAGGTGTATTTCTGATTTAAGCAAGGTGTGTTTTTTTCCTGCTCCTCCATTGAATCGTAGAATGAATGAACGAGGCGGGAGTGAGGCAGTGTCTGAGCAAAGGCCTGCCGGCTGGCCTCCGTGTCTGTGCAAGCTTGCTTGCGTGCCTGCATGCCTGCCTAAGTCTGCATGTGTGAATAGCCGTTTGTGCCTCTGGCTCTGCCTGCCACCCCCAGCTCAACCCGTCACTGGGTTATTGTATGTTCTGCCCCACCAACCGCCATGGGAATGAGTTTGAGGTCCCTGAGGAGCAAACCCAGGCCTGTCATTATGCAGAGGGAAAGGGCTGCCTCAGGCTGACAATAGGGCACCAAATTATTAGCAATTTAATTTATTGTGATTATATTTTTCCTGCCAGGGATAAAGAGAGGTGCTTGTAGGATTTTGTGCCTCGTAGGGCAAAGTACGTAGCTTGGCTAGTCCTCAGGTGCTCTGCATCTTAACTTGGGTGAACGTGGGTGTCACTTGTTTCAATGCCTCGGGTAGCGAAATGTTTTCAGACCTCTTTGCTGGGGAGAGAACCTGAAGCTGGGAAGCCCTTGGCTGATCGGAGCCTGGAAGCCTGCAATTTCAGCCTTCTTGCTTCTAACCAGGCTGCTTGCATGAGTTCCTCTTAATACTGTAAAACCTTACTCTGCCTTTAATCCTCTGGGGAAGATGATACTATTATGCTGACTGGCTGGAATTTGCATTAGAAAAACCCGGTTGAAGACTGCCTGGTAACAATAGGCTAGGATGGAAAATAGCCGATAGCAATAAAGGGGAAGAGTAAATTACTTTCCAGAGTCAGGCATTTAAAAGGCTGAAGAATGCCTATTCTTTCATCCCTGAGGCCTGTTATTTTAGATGATGGCCCTTTTTGGAAACCAGGACAAGAAATAGAGTATGTACCTATTTTGAGAATGGTTACAATAGCTCCACCTTTGTCTGCCTTCTCTCTGTTAAATACAGAACTATGATTTATTTTTTTTTAATTGTCAGAGTTTGGGAACATTATTTTTGGACTACAGTTCCTAGCTGGGGGATTTTGCGAGCTGCAATCCGAAAAGTTAGTTTTCAAAGCTCTGAGTTTTGTCCCCATAGGATCCTCTGTGTTTTGTTCCTTTTTTCCTGGAGAAGCCAGGGACTGAACCTCCCAAGTGTCAACAGAAAGCATGCGGTCTGCCAGGGAGCTCCTTTTCCTCCCTCACTGCTGCTGCTGTTTTTAATGTGGTTTTCTTTTTAATATGGAGAAACATTATGTCAGGTGACTCCCACTCCATAGTCCAAAGTGGTACAGCCAAGACATGGGTTAATGACCTTGGAGGTATCAGATTTGGCACTATTTGCTACAGGACCAGCCCTATCATTAGGCAGAGTGAGGGGGCTGCTTCAGGCAGCAGGTGCTAGGGATAAGAAATGGTGGCACGTGGCCTGCCCTACACCCCTTAAACTAGCCTGCTGTCTCTAAATACAGTGGGTGTAGTGGGTACCCATGATATTTGTGGACTGAAATCCTCTTAGAAATAATCCTCTTAGAACTGCAGAGCTGGAAGGAACCCTATGGATCATAATGTCCAGCCCCTGTCAAGGAGGCCCAGTGGGGAAATGAACCGCTGCAGCTTACTCAGCAGAAAATTATATTCTGTGTATTTTCAAAAAACATCTGAGTATATCGTCTAATTGTTAGCAATACAATGTACCTGATGCATCTCCTAAATATGTTCTCCAATTATGTCCCTTGCTTCTGCTGATATGTGAATGTATTTTGTTTTTGAGCAATCTCTGAATTTTGCAGCTGTATATATTTTGTAAAAATATCTACCTGTCTCGTGAAAACCAATTAGTGGTCAATGGAAGTGGATTCTCCACGTTGTTTTGGTTGCTAAATGTTTGAGGCTGCAGCACTGGAAAGACAAAAGCCCATCCTCCATTAATCAGTGGACTGAGGACCATATCATTTTCTCAGCGTTTGAACATGTGGCATACAGATGGCAATGGCACATGGATACCTACTTGAATGTTTGGCCATCTGTCCTTGATATTTATGCCTAGAGCCTCTCATGGACGCTGGGGCTTTACCTGGATCTGCTGATCTCAGCCCAGATCAGACTGCTTGCATTTATTTGGAAATTAAAAAATAATAAAGGCTGAGAGCTGTAGTCCACGAGTGATGTCCAGTATCATTGAATCCTCAGAAGCCTGTACATTTCTGTCTTCCCATTCTGCTAAAAGCTGAACTTCAAGTGTTGGCCACCCTCCTCTTCCAAAGAGGCAAGGGCTCCACCACACCATCTGTATAGAAGAAGTTGCCTGCCTCGGGGGGGGGGGGCACTTTCTCACATGCATTCCTCCTCCTCCCGCATTTCCAGCCACCAGCTTGTTTCCTGCTCCTGTCACTGTGGCCTTGCACTGCCCGCCTCTCTTTCTGGGCAGGGTGGGGTTTGGGTGGGCTGACCAGTCCCCCCTCCCTCCCACAACCCACACCATCCCCCCCCCCCGAATCAACCACAGACATATGTTACATTGCCAGTTCTCTCATGAACCACATTATTAAGCTTATTCTCCCTTTGCTTAACTGGTTTTTGGGCTGTCCTGAAACAGATATCCCATACAAACTACTTTTAGGCCTTAATCCTCATATTACACTTACTTGTGCTAAACTTCTTGCAGTTGCATGCAAGATATGTAAGGATTTAATGGATAATGATGTTAAGCTATAACTTTCCATTAACTCTTTTTCCCTCTGTTATATCATTGTATCTGTCTTATAAATTTACCCTGTCTTTTTCTGGTCATGGACGATAATAATACTAAACTAAACTTAACTAGAAACACTGGGATTTTTTTTTCTTTTTCTACAAAACTGTGATTATTGATCTTTTATTTCTACCCCTCCAGTTTTTGGATAATTTATTTTTAGTTTTTTGTTTTGGGGTATTTTTTTCCTTTAGCCTGTTTGAAGGCTTTATTCGTGCTTTTGTCCCCACCCCCTATAATAATTAAAGCATAATTTTAAGATGCACATATATTTTTTAAAAACCCCAAAACTAGCCTGCTGCCTTCAGCTGCCATATAAGACAATGTCCCTTTGCAAGTGCTGTTGTAAGATTTAACCACTAGTGCGATTTCCTTTGTACATGGAATCCCCTTATGCCTTTGGCAGCAACGTATCTTGCATTGTGTATGATTTACTGTAGTCAAACGTGGCACAGTCTGCTGCAAGCACAACTGAAGGTTTTGCTAGCTCATTGCCACCAGCTACAGCCTTTTCGGTTTAAGCTATAAACGTAAAAAAAGGCATTGCCATGGCGCCTGTTTCTGTTCACAAGCTGGGTTCCTAGCATGACCACACTTCAATCCTGCCTGCTGGGCCGATTCATTTGTGGCCTTTTTAATAGTCGTCATCTTACATGTTTTTTTTTTAAAAGGCCTTCTTTTTCCTGGATCTTTCCTGCACAAGACCTTTGCAAAGAATAGAGGAGCAATGAAACACTGCAGCTCCCACACATGAGTGTCTGAAGTTGCTGTACAACCCACCTCATTGATCTGGAAACCCAAGTGGCTGCTCAACAGCTGCTGTAGGAGGACATAATTTACAATGAAGTCCAAGACGTTCAGTCTTCCTCCATATGCTGGTTTTTCCCTGTAAGCCAGTTGCTCTCTCTCTCTCTCCAACTCTGATCCTGCTAAGGGCAAGTTACCCTTAAAATATCTTGGGCTTCAGATCCCATCAACTCTAGCCAAGTTGGCCAGTAGCCTGGAATCTTAAGAGCTGTGGTCTGAAGGACAGCTAAAGGACATCAGGTTGGGGAAAGCTGTCGCTGTCACTTCCACATCAGAGGCAAAAGCATCTCCTCATTTGTTGCATCAGAAAAATACCAGAAAGTCACAGCTTGAACAGAGACAGAAAATAATTTTCCAATTAAAATAATGCCTTTCCCCTTCTTTAATGTGAATCTGCTGCGAGATGAATATTCCAGGTGGGAAGTGGATTTGTTTGAAGCTGCCTGCATTCTACCTGTTTTGGGGAAAAACACATACTTTTGTGTTGCTCAGGGGTGGCCTGCAGCTTGACAGGGACAGGCTGGCATGTACCATTCCAATTATTCAACCATAGGGAGTGTCTGAAATCTCTGGAGAATGACTTTATCCGGATGACCGCAGGTAGCAGGTGAAAGGAAAAGAAACAGATTCGTTTCATCCCTTTCTTTGCATCAGAGCACCAACTCTTGCTTTTTTTCTACATGTACTATCAATGCCAGCTGCACAGCAACCCCACTGTATTCATTCAAGTAGAATGGGAATTTTAGGATAAAAATAGCAACTCTCTGTAAGAAAGGAACTGGGCTGTAACTCCTTGGAGATACAAGATGAATTGTACATATTCATATACCAGATGGCTTCTTTTAATTCACCTTCACGCCTTGCATAACAATATTCACGCAGAATTTAGAAGTATTTCATTACAACTAATGGTTTTGTTGTTCTTACATGCTGTCATGTCCCTTCCAACTTAATAGTGATGCTCTGAATTAATGACCTCCACAAGGTTATGTCATTAAGAGTCCTGTTCAGGTCTTACAAACTAAAAGCCATGGCTTCCTTTGCTCAACCAATCCATTTCTCCAACAGTGGTTGGTTCTGCTTTATTTTCTGCTTATGTGTTCCAGTCACCTATGATTATCAGCACATCTTGTTTTGATGTGTTTTCAGTGTCCTTCTCCACACTTGCTTAAAAGCGTTCAGTTTTCCTCTTCAGTATCTGTAGATGGAGTGAAGATGCGAATGATGGTTATATTGATAGGTATTCTATGGCATTTGATTGTGTTATTTGATCAGACATTGTACTTTAACCTCAAACTGCTTGTTCTACAGCTCACCCCACTATTAGAGCTTCATTCTTTCATCTGAGCTTGTCATTTCCAGAAGAAACAATTTTGTAATCATTTAGCTGAACATGACATATTTTTATCCTCTCCAGTTTGTTCATCCCAAGTATTAAAAAGTTTAGATGTTCCATTTCTTTTTGTACGATTTCAAGGTCAACTTGATATATGCTTTTATGTTACATGTTCCAGTTATATGTGTCACAAGGCATCATGTTTCTTTTCAGTTATTTGTAATGAATTAACTTTGTAATGGCAAAACTAAGTTACATTTCAGTTATAAATTAGGGATAAACTCACTCCTTTTGTGGTGCAACCCTAACTTTTAAAATTACTTTGTTATAGCAAGTGCCTGGCCTCTCTATGTAGGTGTGTTTTGTACCACGTAGTGTGGCGTGATGCATTCTGCTTCTAAAAAAAAAAAAATAATAAAGTAAATTTAAAACAGGATAACTCTGATTCATGATCACTAATTGCTTTTTTGGACCCAGAACTCTATCTGCAGCTACCTATTTTTAAAAGTCACATGCCACGGTCTGCACTTAAGTATAGTCACAATTAGAAATTGGGACGAAGGGCCAAAATGGCGCTTCGTCTTGGTTTGTGGGTCGTCACAAACAACTAATTGCCTCCCAGTGGCCCAACGAACCACAAATCAATTTGTCAGTTCGTCGCGTCTCTTTTTCTTAAGACAGCCTCTGGGGCTATCTAAAGATAAAAGCCCCCACCCCCCCCATCCCTCAGGTTACTCTACCAGTGCCCATATAGAAAGACAAGGGAAGTGAGATCCAAGCGATCCCCCACCCCTGCTGTCTTTGCAAAGAAAGCAGGGGTGGGGGATCACTTGGATCCCACTTCCCTTGTCTTTCTATGCCCGTCCAGGTATAGAAAGATGGGGGAAGCCTGACAGAAGCGATCCCCCACCCCACTGTTTGCAAAGACAGCGGGGAGAATTCCTTTGGTCAGGCTTCCCCATCTATGATGCAGGTGCATAGAAAGATGGGGAAGCCTGTGCAAAGCGATCCCCCCTGTCTTTGTAAAGACAGCAGGGGTGGAATTCCTTTCAGGCAGGCTTTAGCGAGCCACCCAAAGGGAAAACCCCTCTCTGTTTATGCACCCTAGGAACAGCTGATAAGCAGATAGGGATAGATGAAGGGACAAATATAAAAGGGTTATATTTGTTGCTTTGTATTCGTCGGGGTCTCTGGACCTCAAGAATACAAAGCAACAAATATCTGATGAATGAGGGATATTCGTTGAATATCCTGATTCATTTTTATATTCATCCCCATGTCTAGTCACAATTCCAAAATGATGGGTCCAACAATCCAATCAGCTTATTAGTTGAGAGACACATGTATACAATAAGGGCTATACTGCCTTCAAGCCCTACTCATCAAAATTCATTGTGGGTGCTGGTAGAGTACCCTGAGGAGTAACTGGACTGCCATCCAGTCACCACACCCTGTTGTCAAAGGGCAGAGCTCATGACAGATTGGTCAAGGAGGTGGCCAGATGATAGTCCTTGCACCCTGCAAAACCTCTCTGTGGAGTCCCCAGTCTGCTCCTGCTGGCTGTTAACTGCAGCTGGTCTGTGCCTCATTTATACGTGATCTCGATGTGGCACCCTGTGTCTCCTCTCTAGTGTTGTTCCAGCTCAGAATGCTACAACAACGAGTTTGGGAATCCCCAAAAGCCTTCACCACTAGCTGTGCTAGCTAGGGTTTCTGGGAGTTGCTGTCCAAGAACACCTGGGTTACCCAAGGTTGGGAACCATTTACTACCAGATAGGAGAGAGCTCTTGGAAAACCCATGTGCTTTCTCTAAATGCTCTCTAGGATAGTTTATGAATATTAGGGTGATTTCAAATCAAGTCAGCAGGAATTCTCCTATCACTACCATTTCATTCAAGGAAAACACAACAGTTTGAACAAACAAACAAAAATGCTCAGAAAGTGGTTGAATAGTAGCATCTGTATCCTTAGTATTGATGGCTAAATTCCTGTGTAACAACAAGGACAAGATAAGGAGATACAAACAGCCGTGTCTGTCATTCACCCTCAGCAGGCTAATGCATGGGATTTGTCTGCCATTTTAGAAAATCCAATAAAGAAAATGAAATCTCAGCCTGTGTCTAGCTCCCCAACTGCATGCTGATTGCATTTCCAGCATGATGTCATCAGAAGAAAACATACTCCAGTTTTCTAATCTCAGCTGCAGTGTTCGAAGGGCCTTCTAAACCTTCAATCTTCCTGAGACGCCATTATTCCCAGCAGCCTCCTTCTCCTACAGCAGCAATATATCCTCAACAATATAACAAAAGATATACGAGCACTCAGAGGAAGGGTTTACATAAGAAGACAGATTCCTACGGCTCCCAGAACATCCAGCACCATCCATTACTGTAGGTGACCTTCTGCATCTTCCACATGTGTGGCTCCTTTAAGTCTCAGCAATGAATCATACTTCCCTTCTAAGAAGAATGAAATCGTATGATTTGGGGGCCTTCCACAATGCAAGTGCTTTCTCTTAGAGCTTTGCTTGCCACTTCAGGAAAGCTTCAAGAGCTGGCGTAGCACAGCAGCTGAGAATGGTGTTGTGATAATGCTTAGAATATATAGAGAGATTTTTGCCCAGAGAAAAATCTCCCCTGTACTGGGGAGACAGTTATTAAAGGAGAAAACCTCATGTGAAGCTGAAAGTAGCTGAGCTAACCACAAAACTGGGGAACCTGTTTTTTCTTTTTCATTAACAGGTGATATAATCATCTGCTTTATTTGTACCTCACCACCTCCCATGAGCTTATGGAGGAATACATGAGATTCCTCTTCCCTGCTTTATCCATACAATGACCTGTGAGGTAGGTCAGGCAGAGAGAGATACAACTGGCACAGAGTCACCCGGTGAGTGAATCTGCAATCTCCCACATCCTAAACTGATGTTCTAACCACTACTTCACAGTTCAGCTCTCCACATCCACAGTGCTTCTACATAAAGGAGGCCTTGGTGTGACATCAGAAGTAGGGATGAATCTGAGCCTATTTCAAATCCCATTTTGGGAAGGAAATTAGAAATACAGAGTATATTAACAAGTTCTCTGTTAACAGCAGTTCCACACACACACACACACACACACAGTTTTTGGTATGAGTGCATTGTAAATTTCATTGTCAAGAGACTTTCCAGAAAGTTTGCAAAATTTGAGGAAATAAACTATATACAGCAAGCGTATGACTCTTCCAAATGAAGGGTTTGTTCTCTGATAAGTAGCTGGTTATCCACTGATGATACCAGGTTTTCCCCCCGGTCCTCTAGACAACATAAGGCTTGTTTTCATTCCAAAGAGTAGCACAGACCATGACTTTCCACAGATTTTTGTCCATCCTACAAGGCGTGGTCTGGCTTGTTACAGGGGCAGAATTTAGCACTATGGCAGGTTCCCAGACCCAGAGATTCAAAATCTTTCTTAATGTGTAGAGAAATTAAACCAAACAAAAATAGCTCTAGAGCAGAAGCTTCAGAATGGAATGTGGCTATTTCATATTTAAAAAAAGACAGATAATGCAAGTTGAGTCCGAGTGATGTGGGGGGGGGGGGGGGACCCAAGTCGCATTCAAGTTAAGTCACTGGTGTGACTTAAGTCTAACTTGACAGTGAGTTCCGTGACTTGAGTCCCCATCCCTGCTGAATCCTAGCCCTGGTGAAACCTGTACACCTTCAGGACCAGTCAGGCAAGATGGGAAGAACGTTTGCCCTTTCTGAAAGAGCCCATGGGGGTGGTGGGGGTGGTGATATGTGAATACATAAAGCTTCTTACAAGAGCCTCGTGGCGCAGTGGTTAAACTGCTGTACTGCAGCCAAAACTGTGCTCACGACCCAGGGTTCAATCCCAGGTAGCCGGCTCAAGGTTGACTCAGCCTTCTATCCTTCCGAGGTCGGTAAAATGAGTACCCAGCTCACTGGGGGGGGGGGGGGCAATGTGTAGCCTGCATAATTAACTTGTAAACCACCCAGAGACTGCTTTAACCACCTGTGAGCGAGAGGAGAAAGAGGAAGCAAAAGAGAGTGAGCCATCCCCTCCCACGTCTGAGTGGGAGGCAAAAGATGAAGGAGTTGTGAGAGAGGAGATACCCGAAGTGGTTGATAGGATGAAGGGGTTAAAGGCGGGAGAAAAAGGGGAGGAGCGAAGAAAAGAAACCTGGAGGGAGATGGATGTGTCCTCACTTCGGAGGAAGGAGGGAAATCAGGAGAGACGGAGAAGTTGGTAATTATAGAAGATGAATGGGACGAAGGGGAAAATGAGCCAAGAGTGTTTAAAATACCCCATAAGAGAATAGAGGCGGAGGGTAAAGACCGCGGCGCGAAGGATGAGAAAGGTGAAAGCATTAAGCCAATAATAGAGGGATTGTATCCGGAAGAATGGACTGTCCTGGTCTATCTGCGGGGACGAGGTCTGGTGAAGAGAGTGACCAGACCAGGACCGCTGCAGCAAGGAGAGAAGCCTCCGGAAGGGGAGGGGGCGCATCACCCCTGTTGCGGGACTATTTGTGCCATAAGGAGTGGGGGCCAGAGGAAGCCGACCGATCTGGAGCGCTTCAGACAAACCTATCGTTAGGAGCAGACTCTTACGAGAATACGTTGCCCGTGTTATGGACCAGTTTACCAGTTAATCAAAACTTTAATGACCCTGTCGAAGTTGTTGTCGAGAAGAATCCTTGTTGTGTTAATAAAGAGTTGTTTAATAAAAATCCTCTCCTGTCTTTTCCCGCGCAAACTTGGGAACTGTCAAAAGCTAGTAACGAACCCTATCACACCGCCATGGGGCAGTATATAAGCAGCACACTTTGCTTTTGCTTTTCTTTTTCTTTATAATGAGTTAAACTATTGGGCCGTCTAGTAAATGTCACCTGACTGATGGTAGTAATTCTCTAGGATCCCAAAGAAAGAACTTTCCCGAACTCCTTTTTAACAGGAATTACTTATCTATATACAAACAGATCTCTACTGCTAAGCTAAAAACCCCTTCTGTGCAACAAAATTAAACAATTCAGGTTTTTCCAGTTGTGCTTGTTTTATGGAAGGGGGACAGAAGATTTTGTTGTGTCCGTTTCAGGCATATAGTAGATCAAAATATGAAGCCAAGTGCAACGTTGACCAAATTAGAAGAATCCTATGTGACAAGAAATAATGAAACCCTTGAACAACATTGCACTGGTGTTGGTTACACATATATATCTGTTGCTCTCTCTCTTTCTCTCCTTTCCTCCCTCTCCATCCCCCCCCCCCCGCTTCAATACTAACCATTATTGGTTCACAGGTTTAGAATCTTAGAATCTGCAGAACTGGAATGGACCCTGTGGATCATCAGTCCAGCTCCTGTCAAGAAGGCACAGGGGGGAATTGAACTGCCAACCTCTGGCTCCGCGACCAGATAGCTAAACCACTGAGCCATCCAGCAGTTTACACAACTATAGTTACCAATTATTATCACAGATATTAGTGTAATATGTTATACTCTTTATTATTGTTTGTTCTTTTCATCAGAATCTTAGGTACCACCCAAGAAGACCATGAATATAGATTTAAGAATGTTGGAAACAACCCGTGCTGCAGATAGAAAATAGAATAAGGCGGGGGACCCTCAAAGAGAATTAGATAAAAGGTTATAAGATGACTGACATGACATTTGAGGGAAGCATAAGCTCCAGTTAAGGGGTTAAAGCCTTCCATTTGGTAATGGAATTATTATACGGATAAAAGAAAGTTCAGACTAGTAAAATCATGCCACAGTTCCAATCAAAAAGAGATCTCTGGTGCTTTCTGGGAATGGTAAATTACCTGGGGAAATTAATGCCTACCTTATCCACTAAAGCAGCTTCTCTGAGGAAACCTTTTGAACATAAAAATGAATGATGCTAGGATGTGCAACAGGAGTAATCATGGCTTTACTGAATTACTGTCAAACAACAACTTACTCAAAGGCCAGTATTAAAGTGTTATGCCCCAGACAGGACTGTCAAAAGTTAAAGTAATTAATCTTAGTTTAGGGTACGAGAAGTATTTCTACAGAAACAGGATAGCAGTAGACAGTCAGCAGTGTATCCGTCTAACTTGGTTAGTGATGCAGAAACAAAATACACAAGATACCATTGTGGAAAAACTGGATGGAATCTTATGAATGCTTTCATGAATGCATCTACAGTTAGATGCTTCAGATTAAAACAGGTCTAGGGTGACCCTACTTTCCATAGGACTATCTTCTACATGAAGGATTATCAGGGCAACCACCTTCTATTTCAGACATGAGTAACTCTTTTTGTCCCACATGCTGGATTGCCCATTTCCAGTGTTTCCATGCAGGGAGCACCACAGGTCTGTGTCCGTTTCTGCAGAGAGTAAATCCTTTCATGTACCCTTCACCATCCAACTAGGCAGCAAGGGAGGGTGAGAAAAAGAATCCCCATTTTGTCTCTTAATTGTGGTTTGAAGACTACAATTAATTAATTATGAGAAGGATGAATAAAAATTATGTGCCATCAAGTCAATTCTGACTTATGGCAATCCTTTTCAGGGTTTTCCAAGTAGAGGGTACTCATAAGTGGTTTACCATTCCCTTCTTTAGGGGGGCACCCTGAGACTGTGCAGCTTTCCCAAGGCCTCACAGGCTGGCTCTATTCATCGGAGGCACAGTGGAGAATTGAACTCCCAACCTCTGGCTCTGCAACCAGAAACATAAACCACTGAGATATCCACGAGTCTATGTCATTTCTATGCAAATACATATCTTTGTCAGTCTTCTCTTTTTTGGGGTTGTGATGCATACCTCTCATTTTTTGGCAGTATATAAGTGCCCACCCTAAACAAGCAACAAGTCCTTTGTTGTATAGTACAGCAAATCACTAACTGGACTTTAAGGATTCAAAAACAACCAAATGTCAGAGCAAATTATGTGATTGTTGGAAAGCTACATATAGCTTCTGGATAGCTCAATGGTTTAGGTATCTGACTAGGGAGCCAGATGTTGGGAGTTCAGTTCCCCACTGTTCCTCCTGAGAGAAGAACCAGCCTGTGTAGTCATGGGCAAGCTGCACTGTCCCAGGGAACTCCCAGAAGAAGGGAATGGTAAACCACTTCTGAGTGCTCTCTACCTAGAAAACCATGGGAAAGGTTGCCATAAGTTGGAATCGACTTGACAGCATGCAATTATTAATTATTTAGCTACACATCCAATAAATTTATGTTTTCTTTTGGTGCCCTTTGCAGCACTAAAAACCCTACAACTATGAGGGCAGCCCCTCTGAGCTTGAGGTTACATTGAGTTCGAGCTACATTGATTGACATGTCAAATCATACCCTAACACATTCACTAGGGAGCACAGAGAAATATTTACAGTGACCAAAAACTCTGTGTAAATAATATTGAAATTACTCACAGTAACTAAACCAATACAGTGCTTCTTAAACATTCAAAACAGTGGTATGAAATTATTTATGAGGACAAGTCCTCATAAAATATGGACTGTTTGTTTAGAAGCCATTAATTCTACTACATATATGTGTTATATATGTTTGTTATGCTGTGTATGCATCAATGTGTTAAACAATAATTTTATACCACTGTTTTGTATCTTTAAGAAGTATCTTTAAGAAATCCTTCCCAAATGAGGAAAATAAAAAGGAATACAAACTCTGGCAAAAGAAATGTAAGAAGGTGATATGGAAGGCAAAGAAAGACTTTGAGGAAGGTATGGACAGCAATATAAAGGGAAATAATAAAAGCTTCTTTAAATATGTTAGAAGCAGGAAACCTGCCAGAGAAGCGGCTGGCCCTCTGGATGGTGAGGGAGGGAAAGGGGGACTTGGAGATTGCAGAGAAATTAAATGAGTTCTTTGCATATGTCTTCACGACAGAAGACCTTGGGCAGATTCCGCTGCCCAAATGCCCCCTCCTGACTAATGAATTAAATCAGATACAGGTTAAAAGAGAAGATGTTTTAGACCTAATGGATAAATTGAAGATCCAACAAGTCACCAAGCCCAGATGGCATCCACCCAAGGGTCATTAAGGAACTGAGAAATGAAGGTGCTGATCTCTTAACTAAAATATACAACTTGTCCCTTAAAACGGCCACAGTGCCAGAGGACTGGAGGTTAGCACATGTCACACCCATCTTTAAAAAGGGAAGGAGGGGGAACCTGGGAAACTACAGGCCGGTTAGCCTAATGTCTGTTCCAGGGAAGATGGTGGAAAGCCTCATCCAAGATAAAATCTTAAAACACATAGAAGAACAAGCCTTGCTGAGGGAAAATCAGCATGGCTTCTATAAGGGTAAGTCTTGCCTCACAAACCTTTTAGAGTTCTTTGAAAAGGTCAATAGGCATGGGGATGTGGGCGAACCAATGGATATTGTCTATCTCAGGTGTTGTCAACCCCAGTCCGCAGCCCGGTGCCGGTCCATGGGCTTGCCGGAACTGGGCCGTGGATACGGATCTCCACCTTCCCGAATGCACGCGCAGTGGGCGTGTTGCGCCCACGGTGCGTGTCACGCTCGTGCAGTGGGCATATCACGCTCGCGCAGGGGCGTGTCGCGCTCATGCGGGGGCGTGTTGCAACACACACCCCGTGAGCGCGACACGCCCACTGCGCTCGCACAGGGGTGCCCCTGCCCCCCCGCACATGGAGCTCGCTCCCCCCAGCTGGTCCGTGGCCCCAAAAAGGTTGGGGATCCCTGGTCTATCTGGATTTTCAGAAGTTGTTCCACCTGGTCCCTCACCAAAGGCTGCTGAGAAAACTCTACAGTCAGGGGATAAGAGGGCAGGTCCTATGGACTGGGAATTGGTTGAGAACCAGGAAACAGAGAGTAGGTGTCAATGGGCAATTTTCACAATGGAGAGAGGTGAAGAGCGGTGTGCCCCAGGGATCTGTCCTGGGACCGGTGCTTTTCAACCTGTTCATAAATGACCTGGAGACAGGGATAAGCAGTGAGGTGGCCAAGTTTGCAGAGGACACAAAACTTTTCCGGGTGGTGAAGACCAGAAGGGATTGTGAAGACCAGAAGGGATTGGCAACTGCATTTCAATATAAGAAAATGTAAAGTAATGCACATTGGGGCAAAAAAATCAAAATTTTATTTATTAGGTGATGGGTTGTGAGCTGTCCATGACGGATCAGGAAAGAGATCTTGGTGTGCTGGTGGACAGCTTAATGAAAGTGTCAACCCAGTGTGCAGCGGCAATGAGGAAGGCCAGTTCCATGCTAGGTATCATTAAAAAGGGGGTTGAAAATAAAACAGCCAACATTATAATGCCATTGTACAAAACACTGGTAAGGCCACACCTGGAGTATTGCATACAATTCTGGTTGCTGCACCTAAAAAAAAGACATAGTGGAACTGGAAAAGGTGCAGAAGAGAGCAACTAAAATGATTACTGGGCTGGGGCACCTCCCTTATGAGGAAAGGCTACAGCGTTTGGGGCTCTTTAGTCTAGAGAAAAGGTGCCTGAGGGGGGACCTGATTGAGATGTATAAAATTATTCAGGGGATGGATAAAGTGGATAGAGGGAAGCTCTTTTCCCTCTCACGCAATACTAGAACTAGGGGACATCCACTCAAATTGCATGTTGGGAGAGTGAAAACAGACAAAAGAAACTCTTTCTTTACCCAGCATGTTGTTAGTCTGTGGAACTCCTTGCCACAGAATGTGGTGATGGCATCTGGCCTAGATGCCTTTAAAAGGGGATTGGACAGATTTCTGGAGGAAAAGTCTATCGCAGGTTACAAGCCATGATGGGGATGTATAATCTCCAGGTTTAAAGGGAAGGTACCTTCAAATGCCAGATGCAGGGGAGGGGTATCAGGAGACAGGTATCTAGTTGTCTCATGTGCTCCCAGAGGCATCTGGTGGGGCCACTGTGAGATAGAGGAAGCTGGACTAGATGGGCCCTTGGCCTGATCCAGCAGGGCTCTTCTTATGTTCTTATGTACTGTATTTGGGTTAGTTATTGTGAGTAATTTCAATATTGTTTACATTTTTGGTCAATATAAATCATACCCTAAAGCAAGTAAAGTAATGGAATAATTTTAGGTGGAAACAGGGAATGATGGCTTACTGAGAATTCTGAAGGAAATGGTCATTTAGGCACAGCAGACCTGGGCAAAGTGCGGCCCGAGGGCCACATACGGCCCGCGAGCCGCTCCTGTCCGGCCCGCCGGACATCAAAACCATTTATAGCTTTTTGTCTAAAGTTGATCAGTTGCTTATCTTTAACATACCGCAAAAAACCTCTTTAGTATTTGTGAAGATTAACAAGTTTAAAATAAAAACAATCATAACATCACTGTTTCATTTTATTTTTAAGTAAAGTTGGTTCGGCCCCCGAACACAGTTCAGATTTTTCATGTGGCCCCCTATAGAAATTAATTGCCCACCCCTGAGGTACAGCCAAAAGACAACATTGTAGTGTTCACAGACTACTCTGGCATAATTAGGGAAGATTTACATGTACGCTGGCAGTACATGTGCACTTTCCTAAACTGGTAAAACAGAAACTTTCTGGGGTATGGTCATTGGAAAAGCACAAGGGGAAGTGGAAAGAATTAATCTTTCTCAATCACTATATCACAGGTGTGATTTCAGTCAAACACTGACAGCATCTCTGTTTGCCCAGATTTAAAAAGATAGATGATCCAGTCATATATCAATTTCATTGTATACAGTTCGGCCCTTGGTAATGGATAGAATGGTTTTGAAAGGAAGTAAAGATGATCAGAGTTGGGAACACACCTCCAAGAATTCTCCAGTCAAAACAGGGTGGTATAGCCCAAAAATTTAATTTTTTTCAAGCCATTGTTTGGATGCCAAGCAGATTCTACAAGGAAGGAATTTATAGGGGCAACTAGTGGCAACTGGATTTAGACCTAAGAGGGAAAGTACCAGTTATGGATCAATCTGAATGTTGCTGATAAAGTACACAAGTGCTCCACCAGCTTGAAATTCCAGCCCAGATGGAAAGTAAAGCCACTAACTAAACCATTAGGCAATGCTAATATTCCCCATTCACTCAGAACCCAAGCATATACATAGATATCTGTCCACTGCATGGTACAGCAGCTGTTCTAGCTGGGCAAAAGTCAATAACAATTTACAATTTGCAAATGTATTAGTTAACCATGATGGGGCTCAGTTTTGTGAGCAGCTAATGCAGACAATTTGCTATGGAGTTGGACTCTTTATCACTGCATGAATCATCTGTATTAGCCACAGCCAAATGGTTGTTGAAACACCCATAAACACATACCTGTGCACACACATACACAAACTCCTGGTGAAGAAAGTGTTTGAAAATAAGGGGCACTGGTGTAAAGCACTACTGGCCTGTTGAAATACACACCTAGATTGTGTCTGTTTGCTGCCGACTGAGCTGGTGGTGCTCAGATGAACAATAGCTGCAATGAGTGCAAGCAGAATCACCAAAAAAAAGAGAGAGAAGCAGTCCTTTGACATAACAGTTTCAGATGCTTCCTGTGTGATCCTCTCAAAGGAGTTGACTGTGGTTTGCAGAGCGGGAGTGGGTTAGGGTACACTTGACTTCAGAGCAGCACAATCATTGCCTTGTGCAGACAGATGGAGGGGCACCTTTTGCTGTCATCTTTCAAAACTGAGCTTATTAAGATAAGGATGCTGGCATTCAGCAGGAGAGGCACAGAGGGGCTGACCTGAGTCATTTGTTCTTCCCACCGGGAGGGAAGCTGTCTCTGCAACCAGAGAACGGTACAGGCTCTAGAGGTAAAAGCAAAATGTGTTCTGTTCATATTTTAATATGAGCCAATCTAATTCAGATCTCCTGGCCCAGTAAATGGACAAAACATCATTCACTTTCAGGGTTTTTGGTTTGGTATGGTCCATCGCAGGTTACAAGCCATGGTGGGGATGTATAATCTCCAGGCTTAAAAGGAAGGTACCTCAAAATGCCAGATGCAGGGGAGTGGGATCAGGAGACAGGTCTCTAGTTGTCTCGTGTGCTCCCAGAGGCATCTGGTGGGGCCACTGTGAGATAGAGGAAGCTGGACTGGATGGGCCCTTGGCCTGATCCAGCAGGATTCTTCTTATGTTCTTATGGTTTGTTTTCCCACTTCTCTGAGTACTGTGATGCAGTCCTCCACTGAAAATGGTTTCAACATTGCATACATTGGGTCACCTGTGTATCAAACACTGAGGAAAGTTCATGCAGGTTTTAAAATGGTAGATTTATAAGTCTGAGGTGGAAACAGGATGGAAGAAACTTGTGGTTCAAAAAAAAAAGAATTAAATTTATGGAGGACAAAATGGACAGATCCTTCCATTCAGCGGAGATTCCTCAGGAACTCGAAGACAGATAGACCTCCTGAAAGACTCTGCATTATTAACAGCAAACAGGAAAGGGGAACTTGGAAAGTCAGTGGTTAAACATTTATTCCAGGGTGAAGCAGTAGAAATGGCCTCTTCTCTCCAAGAGGGATAATAGCTTGTTAGGAGGGAAGATGTTCCTATAAGTTAAAGCTGAGAGACACTCCCTTATTCCATTTTGTATTAGGCGGGCAGTTCTAAGATGAACCCTCCCAGGAAAATGAATTGAACAGAGCTGGCTGCAAGCACTGAACATTTTATTAAATGTTATCCTTTTCTTATTCATACGCCTTTGTTGTTAATGAATTCAACAACCATGACGAGTGCTATCTGGAACATTCCAGGTTTAATTCTCACCACAAACATGAGCTCATTTAAACAATCCACTTTTCTCTATGCCGACAACAAATCATGTGGTAAACCAGGCCCTGGATTGTTCCATTTCAAATTACATGGTCTGAATGAGAAGAAAGAAAGAAAGAAAGAAAGAAAGAAAGAAAGAAAGAAAGAAAGAAAGAAAGAAAGAAAGAAAGAAAGAAAGAAAGAAAGAAAGAAAGAAAGAAAACAACTATCTTAAACAAGCAGCTAACTCTTAGAAAGTAAAAAAGAAAGAAAGAATTCCTTTTGTTTCTCCCAAATCAACAAACACAAAATCTGTACCTACCCTTTTGAAGTATTGGTGCTTTTCCTTGCATATATATGGCACGTGACACTTTCCTACAACTTATCCGAAGCAAAGCTCATCATGAAAACTCCTGAATGGTAGAATCTGCTTTTCAAGCAAGCCAGTTTCATCCATTTATCTGAAATTTGGCAGCCTTTATACCAGTGGTTCCAAATCTTGGGTCCCCAGATGTTCTTGGACTACAACTCCCAGAAATCCTGGCCAGCACAACTAGTGGGGAAGGCTTCTGGGAGTTTTAGTCCAATAACATCTGAGGACCCAAGGTTGGGAGCCACTGCTTTATACCTTAGATGGAGCCATTAGGCCTGTAGATTTAATTTTATTCTCAAAAAGAAAAATGATTTGTTGACTTTCCAAACATAGTAAATGGGGAGTCATGAAACTTTGGATTTCCCAACTTTCCAAGCAAGATTTGGATTTGGATCTGGGTCTAATTGAGCAGGTTCCAAAGAGATCAGAGTTGACACAGGCTGTTTTTTTAATTTCCAGATCAATGGCAAAACTGAACCTTGTGGCCATTGTCCACCTGTAAGAATAACATTGACTTGCCTTTCGGAGTTGATATAGAAATGACTGAGATGGTGCATGTCAAAACCCTTTGAATATTATTGACCACAATAGGAGCCATCAATCTCAAATCTAGATCTTTGAATCTTTTCCTGAGGCAGTTTTCAGAACTGGAAATAAACTCCCCATCCCTTCTCCCCATGGGTTTTCTTTCCCTTCCCCATCCCATTAGCTACATGTACATTCTCTGCATTCTACCATTTACAAACTTGTATGCCAGTTCCAGCACTTGTACTCTGGTACCCATGTACAGAATTTGTACAGAAGCCCAAATATCTGGGCTTAGCTGAAGAGTCCCTTTGAACATGTAAAGAGTGCCTGATTGTCTTGCAAACTGCCTCAGTCTTCCAAGGCCATGGGCACCACTTCCAGAGAATTTAGAGGGCTGAGTTACCCCCTTCATTTTTAAGCCCTGAGTAGCTTGCATGCATTTCTCTGCAGATTTAGGAATTCTTGCTAGAAAATGTTTAATTTTAGATCAGATTTTGAAGGTTACCTTCTCAGCCAAAAGGGAAAAAGGATTTAATCCCTTTCTTTTCTATAAAAGCTGAGATTGTTGAAGAACACAATTATAAAGCAGCAAAATCAAAAAGGGCAATTACTCAACTAATCTGGCAGCCATGTAATCTCATTATACACGGTCATGTACAGTGGTGGCAGACAGTCCCACCCCACTAAAAGAGTTTAAAAGCCAATCCAAGCTTCATCTTGTTTGACTTTGTGAATTTGGAGTTTCCAAAGCAGAATGGGTTATTTCCCATTGGCTTCTTCAAGCCATGAATTCAGGTTTTAAATGAAACAGAAGACCTGGCTACTGGTGGAAACAGATATAACTTTTTAAAGCAAGTACAAATGTACCTTCTTCTCTGACCAGTAGATAATTCTATGGCACACAAACACACACACACACACACAAAGACTTTGTAATTTTCTAGTGTGGCCAGTTGCACTGGGGAAAAGAATTCATATTCTGTTTAATTCTATTTGAAGTGATATATTGGATCAGCACTCCCTTGGAGCTTTTTAAAAAAATACTTTTGCTCCCTCTCTTTCCCCCCGCCCCGTGAGAGAATGGGAGGAGGTTTTCAATTTCCCCATATCATTAAATGGCTTAAGCAAAGCAATCAGGTTTGGCCAATCCACTAGCTTTGTGCAACCAGAACGCTGGAGCAACATTAGCTGTTGCCATGTAAGAAATCAGACCATTGGTCTGTTTATCTGAGTACATATCTATTCATCAGCAGGAGCTCTCTGGGGTTAGAGACAGGGATCACGCTTAGTCCTGTCTGGAGATGCACAGGATTGAACTTGGGGTCTTCTGCATCAAAATGCATGCTCTGTCCCTGAACTATTAGGTATTCCCTAGAAACCAAGTGGCATTGGTTTCAGAGGTGTGGAGATTTGCATTTTTCATCTATAGCTCCTGGAGTTCCCCAGGCAATACAGCCTGAGACCATATTTCCTGTGGAACTCTGGGAGGTGTCATCCAAAAACACAAATCTGCACACCACTTAATATTTCCACCCCTTACGACACATCTTTCTGTCTCTGAAGAAAATCCCGTAGCTTACACAGGTTTGGTCCACGGGTCAGCCCAAACCATTTTGCACCCTGGGGCAAGGGACTTGGTGGTGCACCCTTCCCCATTCTGGATTCAGAAACTAACTGGACTGCCTGTGGACTTGAAATACAGTGGTGGTGAAGGATAGTATCTTCTACCACAACGGGGTGCAAAAGAGTAGCTTAGAGGAGGAAGTGTGACACTGTAGCACACACAGAGTGGGATGGCCAAGAGCATCAGGAAGAACACCCCCACCCCCCACCCCACTCCAGTATCTTCTGCTTCAGACAGCTGCCACACTCTGCCCAGTGGTAGAGCCTTCTCTGGCAGTCCATGGCAGTTCATTAGGTTAAGTCATGGTGTCATGTCCTAGCTGTTACCCCGCTGTCCCAGAAAATGGGCTTCCAAGATAATGTTTGATGTATCACGGCATGGTTCTCAACAAGCTCGTAGAAGTGGCTACAGTAAGCAGCAGGCACTTTAAGCTTTAGAAAAGAGCTCAGCCTGCAGCATCCGACTGAGCTGAACCATTATGCAGGAACATGAATTATTAGTTGCCCTTTTGGAATAATTACTGGTTTGTGTGTATATGTTTTAATCTGGAAAGTTACTCATTGGAAAGCAGCTATTTGCCATTCCCCGCTTCCTTCTTGACTGATGGCCGCTTTTGTTTGTCTGGCCTGAGTTTTCATCTCAATATATTTCTTTGGGGGTCCCCCCTCTGTTCCATCCTCGGTAGAAGCTGTATGGAGGCAGCCGCTTCGTTGGCATGGAGGTGCACAGAGGTGGCCTTTGATTGATGAGAGGCAGGTAGGGTGTTTCATTACGGAGAGTAGCTGCTGGATAATTTCATTAACCTGATGTGCACTTTTCATATTTCATTTTTAATACAGCGCTTAATCTTAATGGATATTTGCCATTGCTCGGGCTCTATCTTGTAAGCGGCACTATTATTGGCTTTTGCAAAACCTTAGCAAGGTAGTATTTTGAAAACACAGGATGGAGCCCCTCCTTCCATCCATTTGTATGTGTGTCAAGTATGATTTCTCCCACTTTCCCCCTCTCTTTTATTTCATGGATATGTATTATTTGTAAAAAAAAAGAAAAAGTACCTATTATAGTTTTGGCTCTCTGTATTACACTCAAACTGGTGATCTCAAAGATATTTTGGACTCCAACTCCCATTAGTCCCAGCTAGCATGGCCAATGGTGAGAGATGCTTGCAGTTGTAGTCTAACATCTGGAGGGCACCAGGTTTGAAAAGTGTATTTCATACAATTGATGTTGTCATCGTCATCAACAACAATAGATTATAACTGCAACTCTGTTAAGTAAATTTTAATTGATTCATCATAAGAGTTTTAGTTAATTGGGAGTTTAATTTATCCATTTCATTTGCACAAATTTGCCTGCGGGTAAAACAGTATCTGTGAAGTAAGAGACATATTTTCATGTTTTTTTGATGAACACATGTGTCATAGCAGGAGCCCTCTTAGAAGAGGAATTTCACCAGTGAGAGAAAAGGCACAGCATCTCTTTTAAGACAGTGATTGCCATATGTGGTTGTTATAATTGTGCTGCAGGTCTAATGGTAGGGGACTTTTCTTGATCAATTAATCTAGCAGATTATTTACTGAACCTTTCAATGTAATTCTGTCAGACGTCTACATCCAAAAATGCTGTGTAATATATAGTACTATTGAGAAAGATAGAATTTTTTTTAAAAAAGGAGCCAATATAGTGTAGTGCAGCACAGTGGTTAGATTTTGGGCTAAGACTCAGAAGACCTAAGTTCAACCCCCCCCCCCCCCCCCCCCAGCCATGACATTCACTGAGAGAACTCAGGCCAGTCATGTTGTTTCAACCTGGCCTATCTCACAGGGTGGTTGTGAAGAGAAAGTAAGGGAAAGGAGCCAAGTATGTGGCTGTGAGCTCACTAATTATAATATGAGAGCCAGTGTGGCGTCAGACTAGGAATTAGAGGCCTGAGTTCAAATCTCAGTTCAGCCATGGAAACTCGCTGAGGGTGGTAGTGATAAACCATTCCTTGAACATTTCACATCTGTCAAAAACCCTGCCAGTGTGATCGTAAGTCAGAAGCATCTTCATGGCACATGAAAACCACAATAATAATATTATTTTAAAAGAGCATAGTAACTCTAACACAGACTGCAACAAGAGCTCCTTGGGCAAAATCGGCCTTCTCACAAGAAATATTACCTGGCCTCATGCCCACTAACAAACCAGGAAGCAAGAAGGCTGCCTCTTTGGTAGGGAAACTTAAAAGCATAGTGCTAGAAAGTACTTGGACTGTGGACTTGGTGATTGCCAAGGAACACAAGCCACCTGCCAGGGTTCTGTCCGCTGGAAATTATTTCATATTTGTTTTAAGAATATGTTTTTAATCCCCTTGGCATCAAGGTTGCCACCATTTCTCACACCAGAGGCCCAGTCAGTGCTCTCTTTCTGTTTGCCTCTTGCTGTTCCGCTGTGTTCGAGAGAGATGGGAGAGGGCAGAAGACACGGCAAATTCAGTGGTCGGCTTACCCATTTCCCCAGTCTCTTTGAAGTTTGGCTTTGGCCAAACAGGCTGAGGGAGAGAAGAGAGGGGCCTGTTGAGGGCACCTTGCCAGACTGCTGCTTCCAGAACTTGGCATAATAGAATGAAAGAGCCAGGCATCACGTCTGAAAAGTTTCACGACTAGAGAGGTGCACTTTGTATTCGTATCCAGGAGATAAATACCCATCTCTAATCACCGCCAAGAGAAACTCCGTCTCACTCTCCCTAACCACAATACAGGGCATAGTCTAGACCAGAGTGGCAAACCTTTTGTCACACCAGATGTTTTGGACTTCAGTTTCCAGAATCCCTAGCCTGGTATTGCCAACGACAAAGGACGGGGGGAGCTGTAGACTGAAACGTCTGGAGTGACAAAGGTTCACTGCCCCACGTGCTGCAACTGCTAAGGCAGAAGAGATAGGTAGACTTTATTAAGAAGGCTTTCTGACTCGCTCAGTGTGTTCACAGTAGTGACAAGAAGAAGCCATCTTTTTTTTCTTGAGTTGGACTGCTGGAATCAAGGCAGCTTGAGGAAAACAAAAGGGTAGATTTTTATGTGACAGGTTTGCATGCAAGCTCCATTTCCAGTACTGAAAACAGATTCTTAGAGGCACTTTGTTCCACAGTTCTAATACAACATTCCTGACTTGATTATCTTTTTATGTGGTTCTGGTTGGTGGACCATGGGCTTTGGTAGAAACCAGACCAAGTCTATCCCCCAAGCTGAGAGCGGTGATTTTGCATTATTGATACAGAAGAAACAGATTCTAAATCTATTCATATGCCATTGAGTCTATTCTGACTTATGACAACTCTCCCAGGGTCTTCTAGGTGTAAAGTACCCAGGGGTGGTTTACCAGTCTCTCCTCCTAGTGGTGCTCTGGGACCATGTAGTTTGCCCAAGGCTGCACATGTGGCAGGGCAAATAACCCCATCAGCCACACACACTCTGAATGATTGCAGCTAGCTTCTTTCCCAGGAGGCATTGTGGGGATTCGAACTCTTGGCCCATAGCTCCACAGGAAATAAGGTCACTGTTCAAACTGTTGTTGGAGATCTGTAATTTACCCACAACCACAACGATATCTTCAAACAAGGGGAGGAAAGAGCATCACCACCACCCCCCGGCTGGGGGGTGGGTAGTTGGCAGGGCACCCATATGCCATGGCAACATAACAACTACCTGCCACAGTGTGTGGCTGAAATGTTGAGTCCCTTCATCAGTAGGACACATGACTAATCTAAGGATGGCATAGCAGTGGAGAGGAAAAAGAGGTCATGAATAAATATGGGTCATATGCCCACCAGGCGGCACTTTCTTCTACATGCCATTGACACATTTGTTGTGTTTCCTCTGCCTTTTCTCCACCTCTGCTCTGCAACACCAGCATCACCCTGAACCATGGACCACTGGCTTGGATGGAGACTTTTCTAGACCTTGCCTGCTTAAAGGAACAAAGTATTATCAGCTCAAGTCCAACCAAGATTAACCTGAAAGGGGTGTTCTGTTGCCAGGCATGGGAAGACACCATGGCAGCATTGTGATAATGCAGCAACATGGTGTCATAGTGACAACCAAGGATTAATCCATGGCAGAGCAGCAAGTAGAGTCACTATTAAGACAGGGAGAGGAGATCTGACAGGGTGAGTTCTCACATCGCCAGAAGGGGGACACATGGCCAATGCAAGGGACGAAAGGTGCCAGGGAGAGAGTAGAAGTCAGGGCACAGACATTTCCTTTTATCACATTTATGACCAGAAGCAATCAATAGCAATAGCCTTAAATTCCCTTGTTGCAATGGAGGAAATCTTACTATCCTGGAAGGACAGGAGCTCAATGAAGTTCATGAGATCAAACTCCAGTGGGCCTTGGAAGTAGAAATGAGTAGAGTGGAGGACACTGGAGGATGGGCTTGCAACGGAGAGAGGTGCCCATGGCTGCCCAATTTGTAAGCAATCGACAAACCACACATTTTAGCATGTGTGGATGGAGGAGTGGGCAGAGTACCGCCCTTGGACTGCAGGTCCTATCAGCCCTTAGCAACATGGCCGATGGTGAAGAATGCTGGGAGGTGCCATCCAACAACATCAAGAGAGCCGCGCTTTGCCCACCTGCTACTCGAATGGAGACAGGCAACCGTGGCCCTCCAACTGTTGTTACCGTGTTTCCCCGAAAATAAGACAGGGTCTTATATTAATTTTTGCTCCAAAAAATGCATTAGGGCTTATTTCCAGGAGATGTTTTATTTTACAGTCATGTTATCTTCTGGTTGCTGCACAATGGTGGAGGGCGGGGTTTCACTTAACTGGGGCTTATTTTTGGGGTAGGGCTTATATTACAAGCATCCGGAAAAATCATACTAGGGCTTATTTTCAGGTTAGGTCTTATTTTCAGGGAAACAGGGTAGAATGCAGCTTGCAGTGGCCCTAACCAGCTTAGACAAGGGTGAGGGATCGTAGGTGTTGTCTCCATTGCAGTTCAAAAATGTCTGGAGGGATCCAGTTGCCCACCCTTGAACTAAACCTTGGCAAAGCAATGGAATGTACGAGAGTTATCTGACCCTGTCAAAGAAGGCAGGGATGGCTGTTTTGTAGCATCTAAGAGCAGTGACTCCATGTCTCTGTTAGAGATTTTCAGGAATTGTCCACAGGTTCCAGTTAGGAGGTAGGCTATGTGTCCCAAAAATTCGGTCAGCCAATGCAAAATGTGCATTGCATGACAAGAGGCAATTTCCCGGCCTCAGGGCTTTAAATTTCAAACAGGGCCACAAAGGGACATACAAAAGGCAGCCGTTTAAGGTTTTAGATGGAGCAACATTGCAATCTCTATGTGGACCTCCACGATCAGGCAATGCCTGCAAGTGATAAGACTGGAGTTTGTCCCCACTAGAATGGGGCGACTCTGACCAACTGAGGGCTTCTCTGTTGTTGTTGTTTAGTCGTTAAGTCATGTCCGACTCTTCATGACCCCATGGACCAGAGCACGCCAGGCCCTCCTGTCTTCCACTGCCTCCCGGAGTTGGGTCAAATTCATGTCGGTAGCTTCGGTGACACTGTCCATCCATCTCGTCCTCTGTCGTCCCCTTCTCCTCTTGCCTTCACTCTTTCCCAAAATCACGGTCTTTTCCAGGGAGTCTTCTCTTCTCATGAGATGGCCAAAGTATTGGAGCCTCAGCTTCAGGATCTGTCCTTCCAGCGAGCACTCAGGGTTGATTTCCTTCAGAATTGATAGGTTTGTTCTCCTTGAAGTCCAGGGGACTCTCAAGAGTCTCCTCCAGCACCACAATTCAAAAGCATCAATTCTTCGGCGGGCAGCCTTCTTTATGGTCCAGCTTTCACTTCCATACATCACTACTGGAAAAACCATAGCTTTGACTATGCGGACCTTTGTCGGCAAGGTGATGTCTCTGCTTTTTAAGATGCTGTCTAGGTTTGTCATCGCTTTCCTCCCAAGAAGTAGGCGCCTTTTAATTTCGTGGCTGCTATCCCCATCTGCAGTGATCATGGAGCCCAAGAAGGTAAACTCTGTCACTGCCTCCATATCTTCCTCTTCTATTTGCCAGGAGGTGATGGGACCAGTGGCCATGATCTTAGTTTTGTTGTTGTTGAGCTTCAGACCATTTTTGGCGCTCTCCTCTTTCACCCTCATTAAGAGGTTCTTTAATTCCTCCTCACTTTCTGCCATCAGTGTGGTATCATCTGCATATCTGAGGTTGTTGATATTTCTTCCGGCAATCTTAATTCCGGTTTGGGATTCATCCAGTCCTGCCTTTCGCATGATGTATTCTGCATATAAATTAAATAAGCAGGGAGACAGTATACAACCTTGTTGTACGCCTTTCCCAATTTTGAACCAATCAGTTGTTCCATATCCAGTTCTAACTGTTGCTTCCTGTCCCACATATAGATTTCTCAGGAGATGGATAAGGTGGTCAGGCACTCCCATTTCTTTAAGAATTTGCCATAGTTTGCTGTGGTCCACACAGTCAAAGGCTTTTGCATAGTCAATGAAGCAGAAGTAGATTTTTTTCTGGAACTCTCTGGCTTTCTCCATAATCCAGCGCATATTAGCAATTTGGTCTCTAGTTCCTCTGCCCCTTCGAAATCCAGCTTGTACTTCTGGGAGTTCTCAGTCCGCATACTGCTGAAGCCTACCTTGTAGGATTTTGAGCATAACCTTGCTAGCGTGTGAAATGAGTTCAATTGTACGGTAGTTGGAGCATTCTTTGGCGCTGCCCTTCTTTGGGATTGGGATGTAGACTGATCTTTTCCAATCCTCAGGCCATTACAGTACTAAGTTTTCCAAACTTGCTGGCATATTGAGTGTAGCACCTTAACAGCGTCATCTTTTAAGATTTTAAATAGTTCCACTGGAATGCCATCACCTCCACTGGCCTTGTTGTTAGCCATGCTTTCTAAGGCCCACTTGACTTCACTCTCCAGGATGTCTGGCTCAAGCTCAGCAACCGCACTATCTGGGTTGTCCGGGACATCCAGATCTTTCTGGTATAATTCCTCTGTGTATTCTTGCCACCTCTTCTTGATGTCTTCTGCTTCTGTGAGGTCCCTACCATTTTTGTCCTTTATCATGTCCATCTTTGCACAAAATGTTCCTTTAATATCTCCAATTTTCTTGAACAGATCTCTGGTTTTTCCCTTTCTATTATTTTCCTCTATTTCTTTGCACTGTTCATTTAAGAAGGCCCTCTTGTCTCTCCTTGCTATTCTTTGGAAGTCTGCATTCAATTTTCTGTAACTTTCCCTATCTCCCTTGCATTTTGTTTCCCTTCTCTTCTCTGCTATTTGTAAGGCCTCGTTGGACAGTCACTTTGCTTTCTTGCACTTCCTTTTCTTTGGGATGGTTTTTGTTGCTGCCTCCTGTACAATGTTACGAGCCTCCATCCATAGTTCTTCAGGCACTCTGTCCACCAAATCTAGTTCCTTAAATCTGTTCTTCACTTCCACTGTGTATTCAAAAGGGATTTGGTTTAGATTATACCTGGCTAGCCCAGTGGTTTTTCCTACTTTCTTCAGTTTAAGCTTGAATTTTGCTATAAGAAGCTGATGGTCAGAGCCACAATCAGCTCCAGGTCTTGTTTTTGCTGACTGTATAGAGCTTCTCCATCTTTGGCTGCAGAGAATATAATCAATCTGATTTCGGTATTGGCATCTGGTGATGTCCATGTGTAGAGTCGCCTCTTGTGTTGTTGGAAAAGAGTGTTTGTGATGACCAGCTTGTTCTCTTGACAAAACTCTATTAGCCTTTGCCCTGCTTCGTTTTGAACTCCAAGGCCAAACTTACCTGTTGTTCCTTTTATCTCTTGACTCCCTACTTTAGCATTCCAGTCCCCTATAATGACAAGAACATCTTTCTTTGGTGTCAGTTCTAGAAGGTGTTGTAAGTCTTCATAGAATTGGTCAATTTCAGCCTCTTCAGCATCGGTGGTTGGTGCATAAACGTGGATTACTGTGATGTTGAAAGGTCTGCCTTGGATACGTATTGAAATCATTCTATCATTCTTGAGATTGTATCCCAGTACAGCTTTTCCCACTCTTTTGTTGACTATGAGGGCTACTCCATTTCTTCTACGGGATTCTTGCCCACAATAGTAGATATGATAATCATCTGAATTGAATTCGCCCATTCCCGTCCATTTTAGTTCACTGACGCCCAGGATGTCAATGTTTATTCTTGCCATCTCCTGTTTGACCACATCCAGCTTACCAAGGTTCATAGATCTTATATTCCAGGTTCCTATGCAGTATTTTTCTTTGCAGCATCGGACTTTCCTTTCACTTCCAGGCGCGTCCACAGCTGAGCGTCCTTTCGGCTTTGGCCCAACCACTTCATTAGCTCTGGAGCTACTTGTCCTCCGCTCTTCCTCAGTAGTATGTTGGACGCCTTCCGACCTGAGGGGCCCATCTTCCAGCTTCATATCTTTTAGCCTTTTGTTTCTGTCCATGGAGTTTTCTTGGCAAAGATACTGGAGTGGCTTGCCAGTTCCTGCTCCAGGTGGATCACGTTTAGTCAGAACTCTCCACTATGACCTGTCCGTCTTGGGTGTCCCTGCATGGCATAGCCCATAGCTTCTCTGAATTACTCAAGCCCCTTCGCCACGACAAGTCAGCAATCCGTGAAGCTTCTCTGTTACCTGCCGCCAAAGGTAGCGACAAAGGCAGATGCCCCCTGGGCTGGAAAAGTCTGGCATTCCCCTTCTCTCTGTCAACAAATCTCAACATGTTCATGTAGCATGACACAACCGTTCTGAAATCAAAACAGTTATCAGAGAAGATGCCCTGCTTAAAAAATTATTTTTGACAAAACTGACAAAGACATCCAAAATCTGGGCCAGACTTTCCCTTAGGATGTTTCGGGAGAGCCAGGAGCTTTCCATATCAGCTGCACTAGTGCCTGGGACCATGGATGTCTTCTCGGCTTTCATCTGAGGAAAGATTAAAGGCTGGCAAATGGAGGCGTCCACTGAGATTAGCCCTGTCAGGTGAAGTTACACTCTTATCTCTTCTGCGCTGCTAGCAATTACTTCCAGAACATTTCAGCTCATTTTACCTCAGCTGATGAAGGCTTGAGGTATGAGCTGAAACATCCTGGAAGTAATTCTTAACATTACTGTAGACGGTAATGTAATTCTACTTGACATATTTATCCAACCATCCTGCTGTTAAAGACTATATACAATTTACTATATACACTTTATATTTATTGGGGAAATAGTGCCCATCCTTTCCTTTCATCTGACTGCAAGCGTGAGAGACTTGCCACTTGGTGATTGCTGGTAATCTGTGTTGTGGTGTAGAAAGAGTGGCCTGGAGCAGTTTTACAGGGTGCTTTGCCAAGGGCCAAGTCAGCCATGGGTGGGTGGGGGCCGCATTTCCCTGATGCTTTTCCAACATCCACATGAACTTACGAAATGAAGGCATTCCAAGATTTGGGCCAGATGGCTGTCAATATGGAGGCAATACCCATCTCAACCACTCATGTTCCTCATTTATTTCTACCATGAGGTTGTGGTGGTTTGGGGGCAAACAGGGTTGAAATATTGACACTTAATGTGGGTAGGATGAAGGTGCTTTAAGTAGCATAAGCCTTTTCTCTAGATGCCTAATTTTATAGCTGGTATTCAGTGGGTTGTTCAGAAGTTCGTCTGAAAGCTACACCGAACTGACAAAGCTTAGCTGGTAAGCAGATGTGCTTTTTACGTGCTGGTTCAGCAGCTGCAGCCCATGTGAGAGTGTGTAGGTGCATGAATGTTTCTACTAGCTAGGTAGCCACCTGAGTAAATAAATAAATAGATGGATGGATAGATAGATGGAGGATGTAACTTTTGATCCTTGAAAAGTCAAACTGCAAAGACTAACGATCTATTTGAGTGCCATATTATATTGCCTTTTCTTCTCTCTCCCCTTTCTGCTGTTTAATCTTGCCAACAGGCTGAGACAGACTAACATGGCTACTTTTTTGGAAATACATAGACAGACAAGCCCAAATCCTATTCACATTTTTGCCAGCATAATGTAAACACGGTAACGTTTGGAGACAAAGTTAAGAAATCACAGTAGATGTTATCTGTATATACTGAGTTATTTAGGTCAGTGCGGAACAGATGATGTCTACAGCTATTTTTTTAAATTAAGGGAACTTGTTTGTTGGTGTAAGTAAATTTGTGGTTGTAAGTAAAGCCAAATTCTAGTTTGGGAAGTGCCTGAGAGTGGTCACCTTCCAGCAACAAGTGGAGTCAAATCAAAGTGTGTGGGAGGTGTGTATAATTCTTACAAATTTGATCATTTCCTTCCCTAGTAATGCACTGCTCGATCCTGTATGTGTCTACTCAGGAATAAGTCACAACTGAAAATAATCATGTGTGCCCATTGTAACACTACTGTACATGTGTGTCATGTATAGAAGACAGGAGAGGAAGAAGGAACTTAGAGCAGACATGAAAGCAGGGAGACCAGTGTGCAAGTTCCTCTTCTCATCATGAGCAGCATTCTGCATATTATAGCCGAATTATTCTGCTGCCTGTCTGTTACGTGCAAGAAAGCAAAATGGAGGAGGACATGAAAGAAGAAAGTCTGGAGCTGAAAGTGAACGGAAAATGGAAGAATATTCAGTATGCCTGCTAGCAAAGTGTGACAGGCCAGTATTGCACTTATGGCTGTTAAAACGTCTAGCGGTAGTCACGTGGCCTGCTCTGCCATTGTCTTCAACCCTGTGGGCTTCCACTGCTGGTGTAAGCACAATGCTAGGGCCTTTTTATCTCACTCCACTTTCCAGAACACACTCAGGCTGGTTGTGTTGATCCTTTCCTCAGTTGCCTGCTGCTCCTATTCCTCCTCATGGCTCTCACCGTGACCCAAACCCAGAACGCACACAATTATCTGCCACCTCAGCCCAGGGCCCACTAAACAGGGGCTACAATGCCAATGCATCCCTGCTTCCGAATTAAGGGGAAAGGAGACAGAAGGGTGTTGCACTTGGCAGGCCCACCAAGAAACCTTGAGTGCACCTTCCAACTCTGAGCTGAGTCTGCATTAGCCTGAGTCCCCCTTTCCATCTCTAAAGTTAGAGTAGAAGGAGCAGGGCAGTTCCCTCTGATGCTATGCTGTCTTTGAAAGGCACACAGGCAGGTTGAGGGGATGGGGGTCCTCACAGTCAGAGGTCCTGGGGTGTCCAGCAAGACCCATCAAAACTTTGCCCCTCCCTTCCTCATGTGTTACCCTAGTATGCAGAACTCAAACTGACACAGAATTTAATTAAATGAATGCAAAATCGAATCAACTTCTTTGGTGACTAGCAAGCACTGGTGATGAATAGGCATAGCAAAATCAATAGTGTAAATAAACACCGTAAGAGAGACGATTACTTTCCGTTCAGGACCGACCATTGCCCAGGATTTGCTGAGTCCAGATTCCACAGTGAGTAATTTGCTAATGAATTCCACTTCAATAGCTTTGGAAGTCTGTCTTTGAAACGTTTTTCAAATGTTTTAAGGTCTCCATTATGATATCTTGGGGGCTTGAAATGCTTCTTTACTAGTTTCTGGGTAGTGCTATTTTTACATTAATGTCTTATTTATTTCTGCCCAGCAAAAATCAATATCAAGCATGCTGCTTAACTTTGAAGAAGAACACTGTCAAAAATTGAGTGTGCCGAGAACCTCTCCTGAGGCCTTCAAGTAACAGACAAGGATTGCTCAGTGGAAAGGGGAAAACATTTTGCACATGTCCAGAGGCACCCTTCTCTGCATCGTGCATGTCCCAGGGCTCTTGTGAGCTTTGGCATAGGCTGAACCTGATTGTGGCAAATGTACTTCTGTGGAGTCACAGGAAACAATGAGGTTGGGACAGGGGATGGGGAATCAGCCACCCCTCCAGATGTTGTTAGACTCCCATGCCTATCAGCCCCAGTCAGCACGGTGGAGATGATGGGAGTTTTAATGCAACATATACAAAGGGCAGCAACTTGGGGGAGATGGCGTCCTGTGCCCACAGATTGAAATGGAGAGTTTTTGAGTGCCAAACCTTTGCTTGGTAGAGCTTGGAAAACTTCTCGGCAACTGCACCATCCTGAATGCAACAATCTTGTTGGATTTCAGAAGCCAAGCAGGATCTGGTCTCATTAGCACTTGAATGCAAGTCCATCAGAAAACAGTAGGGATCTCTGGGTAGGGCTGGGGGGAAACCTTGGAGAGAAATGCTGGAGAATTGCTAGTCAGAGCTACCAGTGCTAGCTAGGGAGACCAATGGTTTGACTCAGTATAAGATTGATTCCTGAGTTCCTATGTATAGGTTTGGATGACAACTCTCAGAATTCCCTAGTTGTGTCCCCCCAAAAAAAACTTTTCTGGTTTTAATTGACTACTGAGCCCTCACACCCACATACAGAGTCATCCCTTGCTTAAAGGATGTGCCACAAAGTCCAGTAAAAGGACTAAGAACCATGGGGAGGGGAGGCTGGGGAGATGAGGGTCATACAATGAGCAAAATTCTCAAGGAATTTCACCCAGCAGTGTCGATTTGCATTTGAAAACCCAAAAGCAATATCCCCCAACTCCTAGAGATTAAACTGCCCAGGGCTCCCTTTTCTTATGCAAATCTGGACCATAAAACAGAGGTGCATTACAGCCATAAACAGAGCACAAGGAATTGCTAACAGTGAGATGTGAAATGAATGAATGAATGAATGAATAAATAAATAAATAAATAAATGAGCCAGATGCCATTTCTTTGGGGAGGTGTCCAGGCAATGGCTCCCATTTTAAGTATTTGGGAGGGGGTGATTTTTAAGGATAGCCCCCTGGATACACTCAGCTGCTTATCTCCACACTCACAGCTCCTCGAAAGGCAACCAGTTCCTCCACAGACAATTTGTGGGTTGTAACTTTTAAATGCCATATATACTTGCTGCAACAGAACATATGGATTCCTTCTCCCCCCCCCCCCCCCCCCCCCGCTCTGGTTCTGCAGACAACTTGATAACATCCGATTGCCCCATCTAAGGAAAAGGGGAGGGACTTATAGAACTGGACAAGATACAGAAACGGAAACAAAATGATGAAGCCATGAAAGTGAGTTTGTAAAGAAATCTCACGAAATTACTTGTTCTCAAAGAGAGATGGCAAGGCAGCCTGTCAAGAGTTCATTAACCTTGAGAAATGTCTCACCACCAGCCCAAGAAGCTGTGAATGAGCATTTCACCCCCTCTTGAGGTTTTGGCAATGTGTCTGTGCAAAACTGGTGTCTTTTCCCATCATGAAGCAAAACAGAGTGAAAGTGGGAGACAGAAAGCTAGAGATCAAGCACAGAACCTATTCCTACACCCACCATGCTGACTGGGGCTGATGGGCGTGACAGTAGCTGGGTTGATCAAAAAGATAGGAACAATCCATACGAGGCTCTTAATTCTGAAAAGTCCGCGCAAGAAGGCAGCAGCTACTATAATTTAGCTACCCAGCATATGCAAACCTTGATCATGCCAGGTATGAGAACTTCTATTGAGTCTGAAGGAGAACATCTTTCTGTCTTGCAGGTAAGAGGAGAAAAAGGTTTTGGTTTCTCATTTTCATGCTTGAGAACAAGGCATGCTAGAATTTACATCTCTAACTGCTGGATGGCTCAGTGGTTTAAGGATCTGGCTTGTGAAGCCAGAGGTTGGGAGTTTGACTCCCCACTGTACTTCCTTGACAGGGTGTGGACATAATGATCCATAGGGTCCATTCCAGCTCTGCAGTTCTCAGATGATTATGATGATGATTATCTGAAATCCAGCATTTCCTCTGAAGCAAAGTTGAAGTATCTCAGACATTTTGGGGGCTGGGCTGGGGAAGAAACAGCTGACACAACAGAGATGACACAGAGAACTGGATTCATAGAATTGGAGATGGCGTAGAGAAGATACACTCATTCTTCTCCATCTCTTAAATAATCAGAGTCACCCAATAGAATAGGCTGACAGTTAGTTACAGCTGTCTTGCCCCCACACCCAAAGTCTTCAAAACTATGTGGGTAAGGTACAGAATTCACTATCATAAAACTTGGAGGTGGTCAGTAACTTAAGTTGATTTAAAGGAGGTTAGACTATGCTTTTCCAACCTCATGCTCTCCACATGTGCTGGATTACAACTCCCATCACAATGGCTGTAGGATTATTGGGGTTGTCACACATCAGGAGGAATTAGACACATTCATAAGGGCTACACTTTGGTTATGAATGATGAAATGATGGAAGCAACAGGTTTTGAAGCAGAATCTATTTAAATGCCCAAAGTAGCAGGCAAATGGCAGGCGAAGGCCTTCAAGTCCCACCTATAGGTGTGGTTGGATGGGCTGGGAAACAGCTCCAAGTCCACAAAACAAGGAACAGCACAGATGTCTGGTGCTGAATTGAGGGGCATTTAATACTTCCTTGCAAACAGATGATGTGCTTTGGAGTTAAATGTTCCTTCCTCACGAGGTGAGATTTTGAGAAAAGCCACACCAAACATTTAGGATGTCTCTGCTGCAAGGTGTGGACAAAACATTTTTGAATAAACTTCTCAAAAGTCTCAGTCCGTGGACACTTTGAAATAGATCTGATGTTTACTAGCAGCTATCAAATTCTTCTCATTCTCATGCGTTCTTGTCTTGCCGGCCCTTGTTGAAAACAGAATGCTGGGTGGATGGAAACAGAGGGAAGAATGAACGTTCCCAGCTGCCCTTGGCAAGCCGGCGCTTTCATCCTGTCCTGACTGGCCCCTGGTCCAAATTGCTGATGGAGAAATATGAAAAAGTTGAAAGAATGACTCGCTACGCTAGCTCTTGCAAAACTGGGTGTCGTGTCAAAACAGAGGCCTTATCGGAGCTGCAAACCCTGTGCTGTTTTTAAAAATTCTGTTTCATAATTTCTCAAAGACAAGCTGCTTGCTGTTTCTAAAACACTGCACTCATACTATACACCCACAGGGCAGCTATCTTTTGTCTTTGAAGAGGGTATTATTGACACATCAATTTAAAACTTACTCTGTTGAAACCTCATCTATAATTTAGAATAACAGTGGAACACCAAAAGTGTACAGATTTGGAGAAGAAGTGGCCTGTTGCACGTCTGGATATTCTGGATATTCACGTCTGAGAGCTTTATTCTCATTATGGATATTACCAAGGTTATAAATATGATGAAAGTCACTGAGGTAAAAAAAAAATAATAATTCACCCAGTGCTCCATGAACAACTCCATCTTGAAATCAGAGCACATACACACGATCTGCATCCAGGCAATCCAAATGGTGCACCAAAGCTAAAAGGACTGGACTAGCAGAAGTGGAAGTCCTTTTGTTGCCTTTCCTCCGGTGGTCCCTCCGAACCCATGAAAACACAACACTAGGAATTCTGTTGAGTAGAGGTGGGTTGTGATACATCTGGGAAGGGAGGGTTCCCCCCCCCCCAATGGAGTTAGGTATTATCGGTGAGCACAGCCCTTGCATCCATGGAAGGTAGGTTCAGATCCAGCCCCAGTGCTTTCGTCCTTTCTGAGATGGCAGCTGATCTCCTGTCGTTGCCATCTTGTCGCCTGGTCCAATGTGTACCTGTGCTTATGGGGACTTTCTCCAAATACGTCTGCAGTGCAGTGCAGCCTTAGGAGGCATACGTGTATAGAAATACACTTACATGCCAAATATCACCCAAGACTTATTTAATGCATCCTCCCATGACCCTAATATAGGAGAGGCACCCTTTCCTCCCTCATTGGCTGATGGACTAATGTGAAACAAATATTAATTCAATCAATTGCATACATCTATTCAAATCATAGGAGGGAGTCTAGGATCCTACCCCTTTTTCCACACTTAATTGTCATGCATGGAATGTAATACTGTAATCTGCACAGGGGCTACATAAATAAGTGTCTAAATGCATGGTCTGTAGCTGTACATTTTTTTAAAGGACATGGATCACTGGTCCAAATCCTATGTTCATGTATATCGAGACTGGGAAATATGGCCCTTCAGATGTTGTAGGACTGCAGCTCCAAAAGCCCTAGTCTGCATGGACAGTGCTAAAGAATGCTGGGAGTTGAAGTCTACAACATCTGGAATGCCGCATGATCTCCATCCCTAGTATACATAATTAAACTTTTTCTGTAGAGCTTGCATCCAGCATATGGAGGACACGTGTCGCCATGTGTGTCATTCCAGAGATGTCAAGCTTGTTTGAAGGCTTCTGTTATCGGAAGGACATCCTGATCTGAGTCCAGTTTAAAGGAAAGAATCATAAGAAAAGAGCCTTACTGCAGACACATGGGCCATCTGGACACAGCCTTCCCCTTTTGTGCTTCTAGTTAAATTATACTGTCTGTTTCTATATCTGAGTCTTTCTCTGTAAAGGAGGATATGCAACTGCTATGCAAATATTGTGCAAATCAGCATCCTCTTTCCTTAACTTTTTGGTGATGCATTTCCTCCTTTTTAGCAACATTAACTGACTACCGTTGGCCTTAGAGCAGAGCCAGCAGGTGTGATCCTGACCTGTCATGTACCATACATATAGCAACCTGCAGAATGACTGTAATGTGCAGCCGGAATGGATGAATGCAAGATTCAGCACATCACTCTCCACCAGCTATCAATCCACAGATAAAAACAACAGCTCTGTTCACTAGTTTTCTAAGTGTGTGGCAGGAACAGACATGGAGGGGAACATGTTAGCCTTACCCCTCTCCATTATCACTATCAAAACATGATAGTTCAAAGTGGGGAGGCTGCTTGCTCTGTGTAGGCTCTCCACACGAGCCGGAACTGCCCCTTCCCAAACCGGCTTCCCCCTTTTCAGACTGTTGCTCCGACATGTTGACAGTGATGATGGGCAAGGCGAGACGTGCTCTCTTCAATCTATGCCAGTCCACAGATTTTGAGAATGACTGACTAGGGCTAATAATACAGGATTGTTTGGACTTTTTTTTATTATCATGCGCCTGTTAAGGTGGGTTTGCCCGTGCTATGGAATGGCATGATCAGATTGTAAGCCCGTGAAATTCACTACGTCCTTTCAGACTGCAGAAAAGGGACCTCAAATTTAAACAAAACGGGGAGGGGAAACAAAGAGCCAGTGTGGGATAGGGGCTAAGCACCGTGTGTTCAAATCCCCACTGAGCCATGAAATTCACTGGGTGAGTTTCGAACAGTCATACTCTCTCAGCCTGAACTACCTCATGGGGATTGTGAGGATACATTGGGAAGGATTGACAATCATATATGCTGCCTTGGGCTGACTGGAAGAAAAGTTGGATCTAAATACATAAATAAATAAACTGTAAAATAGAAGCAGACAGCAGCATGACCTTGAACTTCTCACCCAATTAAATGTTAGTCCAGTTTTCCCTCAGCTGTATTAATGTTCAGCTTACAGGGGATTTTCCTCATGTGGAGAAGCATTTAGAAATAACCTCTCTCGTGTGCAGTGTGAAATGGTTCCGTCCGCTCTGCTACCACCTCTTGCTACTACCTCTGTAGTTACAGCCTCAAAATAATATGTGAAGGACACTAAACCTTTAAGAAAAAAAACCTTAATGGTAGGGATGATGATGATGATACTGTATGTTTGCTGTCTGCAATAAATTGCCTAGGCCAGTGAGCTGAATGTATCCAGGTGGATTTTAAAGCAGGGCTGTGTCAGTTTGAAGACAAGTAAATGCAGCTTTTGCATGCAACAGGAGTGATAAGAAGCACTGACCTCCTACTGCAGGATACGAGGTGACAGTTTGGGTGAAAGGAATTTCTCCCTTTGGACAGCATTGCACAAGAAGTTTGGAAGTTTTTGCATACCTCAGAAGCATCCGGAACTGAGCAATGAATCTGATTGTATGGACCTGCTCAGAGCATGTCTAACACATAGAGACGTACCAGTAGGTGCTGGGTTTGGGGCAAAGCAAAACCAGCTCTCTAGACAATGAGGATTGCCCCGTCACAACATTTGTCAGCCCATCATAGCTCAGGAGGTTCCATTTTCAAAAGAAGCTGTTGGGTTATTCCTTCCTTCTGGCAGATCGGCTGCTGTTATCCATCCGATTATTGCTAATTTAGTTGTACAAGGAATTCACTGTGTTGCATATTAAGAACATGTTTCATCGCTATTACTGTACTAGCAAGCCAGAGAAATGCTCTCCACTTCCTTCTAGTAGTCAGTTCTGTTACTGCCCCCTGGAAATATATAGAAAAATAGAAAAGACAACACCGAATAATATTTCTCAGGCCCTTTAGGACTGATAAAAGAATGACATAATGAATGACATAAAGCCTGCAAGATATCTGTGAAAAGGCCTCCCCCAATTCCTTAAACTGCCCTTTAAAAGTAATTTTTGAACTTCTATTAACTGTTGAATTTTTAAAAAATGTATGAAAAAGATTTCTGTAATTTATTGAGCCTTTGGATGCACACTTTAACAAGGTGAGGGGGTTTGAATGTATCAGAGAAGCCGAAAGCAATACTGTCAGGAGGCTAGACTCTGTTATAAGTCTGGACTCCTAGCAGCTACATAAAAACAATTCTCAAGAATGAATCACTGGAGACCAAGGCCAAGATCTTCAATACTATGGCATTCCCAGTTACTATATATGGATGTAAAAGCTGGACAGTAAAGAAGGCTGACAAGCAAAAATCAATTCATTTGAAATATGGTGCTTTACAGACACCAAGACAAATAAGTGGGCCCTAAATCAAATCAAGCCTGAACTTTTTCTAAGATAGCTGTGCAACAACTATAGAGGTCTGGGCGCATCATGAGAAGACAAGACTCGCTGAAAAAGGCAATAATACTGGGGAAAGTTGAAGGTAGAAAGAAAAGAGGAAGATCAAGTATGAGATGGACTGATTCAATAAAGGGACCACAACTTTGAGTTTGCAAGAGCTGAGGAGGGCTGTTAATGACCGGATCTTTTCGAAGTCACCGATGCATAGGGTCGCCATAAGGTGGACATGACGAAAAATAGTAGCAACAATTTATTAGGCAGCGGGATTTTGTTTGCTTTTCAATTTATATGCAAATGCCCATTTTTAAAATGAGTGCTGCAAAAGCAGGAGGTATCTGGTGCCATCTTAGGAGAAGCATTATTTTCTTGCTTTGCCACACACCAGGGAATACCTCCTCGAAGATGGTGTCTGATGAAACATGTATACACATCATGCAATAGATATGCATCATGCAATTTCCTTTTCCTATTAAAAATTACTGGGCTTTGCTCAGGCACAAAACTAAGCATATTTAATCAATCAGCTAATTGATGAATTGATTATAGGTCATTCAGTTAATGAAAAGGTACTTCTTTAATCAGACAACAGCCTCGCAAATTATAAGAATAATTCTCACATTCCAGTCTAGGAAAATAGACTGTGGGTGATTGTTTTAGATTTTCTCAGCTAGAATGCCACTTACCCAGCTAACCTAAATTAAGTCATCCCTTCATCTAGACTGATTAAATATTTGCTTATTTTTGCTTTCATCTGGAGGAAATGCCCATTGTTATCTGTCTTTCTCCTTTTCTGAGATCAGTCTTGAAAAGCCGTGACAGAATTTTATTTTATCCCGGAGCAATTTAGGTCAAAAGCGATCAAAAGATCTGAGGTCAAGAAAGGAGCAACAAATCCATGACAGGCTGATTCAACATGAGATGCCCAGAAATGGGGCAAGAAATACATGGAAGCATTTACAAAACAGAATTCTGCAAAACTTAACATTTTCATAAAGTGGATCATGTCATCTCTACACACTCACACTACCCACATCCATCACATAGGCACTGCCATGCGACACAGTTTTAAATACCAGGAAATTAACAAGGGTAAGTGCCCCAGGAAATTAATTGGGGAAACTGCCAAACAGAATAATCTAGCAACAAGCATCAATGAAATGAATGGGAGCCATGCACAAGTGTCAACGTGTTCTCAGTGTGTACTTGCATTCATTTCAATGGAGTTTGTCCAGTAGAACAAATCAGAAGATCATGTCTAAACCCCTTCCTCTGGAAAATGGTTACAGGATGCTAGTAGCACCACAAAGCCCCTGAGGCAATGCTGACATTTTCCCAGAAGGATTTGGAAAACTCTACAAGATTAGTCAAAACTCTTTGACTCATCTTCTCATGGTTGCATATATTTGGGCTTGTTCTGACGATTATTTATTTTAATGCTCCTTTCACACAGTGTAGATGAGGGATGAGGAAGCAGTTTGGACTGCCAGGCCAGGTTTCTGCCTCTCCAACCTTTCATACGACATCATAGATTTCACCAGGCTTCTTCTGGTTGAAGCACCAGCTGTAGCTTCCATCTGGCACGACAACCAGAAGCCCAGCTTTGCTCCCTCTTTGCCTTTCTCTCATGTAGGTGAAGTAAAGCCAACTCAAGACGTTTTGTGCTCTGAGGCCGAGCAACCAAGTGTAGCCCCTATCTACTCAAAGCCAGCCAAGAAATTTTGGCAAAGTTAGCAGGAAACCACACAAGGGCTTTTTCCTATCCTTGACCATGCAAGAAAAACAAACAAACCAGGAATTACAAACCAAGTAATCAACAGTTTGTTGCTCTTCATTGATGTCCCACATCTATAATAATAATAATAATTATTATTATTATTTATATTGCGCTCTATACCAGAGCGCATTCCAAAAGTCAAAAACAGTTAAAATACAACCATAACATAATTACAATAATAAAAACATACAGCAAGCAATTATCATTCAATAAGGCAATAAACTATCAAAATAGCTATAATAACAATATAATAAATAACTGTTAAACAAAAATTTACAGATGTTATAAATTCTATAATGTTGCAAAAGACTTGGTAATAGACGGGGAGGTGGGGGAGCACCAGCTGGGCTACTTCTGCGATTGGCATGACAACAATGACGATGGATGAGCACGCCACACGGAGCCCAGTGAGTGGACCAGGCTGATTCTGGGGGGAGGGAAGGCACCTCTGTATGGTGCGAATATGAAGTGCCCATGTCTATTTGATATCATACATTAGAAAACCAATTTGTCTTACTTACCAACATTTTTTACAGAAACCCCAGAGAGGACAGGATCTGTTGTGCTAAGAATTATTCCAAATAACATGCTGTCATCCCAGGTCCAGTTATATTTGTTAATTTTATAAGTTAACTATCTGATGTCTGAGGTAGCTACCTCACTCTGCCTCATGATAAGGCTGGCTCTGGACGTGTTGGACACAGTGAAGTGGAGCACAGACCCAAGTGCCATCTACAGGAATGTCCTAGACTCTAGAAACTGAGGGCCCTTGCTTTGTTTGTAACCATAAGGACAGCTGAAGTCATTCTACTTTTAGGGTACAAGTAAGATTATGTTACATGTACACCTAAACGTGTACAACACACATTCAGCAAGCACATCTGTTGTACTAATAGGCATTGCAAGGGCTAAAATTCTCTGTTGAGTGTACACTTGAGGAAACCCATGGTTAATGCCACATAGCAGCTGACACAATCTTGCCAGCGCAGAAATTACCACACAAGGAAAAGGCATACACAGAGTTTATAACACAGTCATCCCATTCAGGTAATCAAAAAGGAAGTATGGAGAGGTCATCAGGGGCCATGCCAACATCCCCATTTGTATGGGGAGAAGCATCAGAATTGTGAGTGTTTAGCAAAAAGGTCAGGAGGAGGTTTCTGTGTATCTTAGTCTGGATGCACAAAAGCCACTACCTGCATTATCAGGAGTCCATATTTACCATATGCAGCAGAGCCAGCCCTACCATTAGTCAGAGTGAGGAGGTTACTTCATATTGGAGATACTGAGAGGCAGCAGCAAAGTTTTGAAATAGTGAGTGTTTGAAATGTAGTGCTTCTCCTTTAACACTGGGTGTCAGTGAGAAGCATGCCATGTACCTGCTAGAAACGTAACTATAGGGTTTGTTCCTACACCTCAGGGCCCATGAGACCAGCCTTTCCTTCTGATTCTTCCATTATTAGCCACTGTTCTTCTCTCCTCCATTTTTTTGCCCTCTGAAGAAAACAGACCTGTGGCAATGTAGCTCCACACTATTTATAAAAGCACATAGCCATGTGCTGTAAAGAAAAGCCTTTGTTTCCTTCAATTAAGAAGCAACCAGACGGCTCATTTATCCTTCCAGAGGGAGGGGGTGAGACTAGGTAGATCTCTTGATGCTTTTCTCTGTACCAAAAATGAAAAAAATAAATAAATCCCAAGTCCATCAAATAGGGAGCTGTCTACGAGGTGGCATGCCGCTGGAAAGCCTACCCTCTTGAAGTAGGTGTTAATCACTACTGAGGTTCTAAGTGCAGTGTCATCAAGACACTCACCACCCTCATTATTGCTCCCTTCACACAAGAAATGTCGGCTCTGAAGAGGAAAGGTTCCTGTTTGCAAGTCACCTCTACACGTGATCGAGAAGTCTGGAAAACCAGAGTTTGTGTTTGTTTGTGGAGCCCGTGTGTAAGCAAAAACCTCAACCCTTCTGACTCATTTCTGCTCCCTTGGAAAGCAGTAACGGAAGGTGGCAAGGCTGGGTGTTCTCACTGTGTTGACAATGCTGGGTTCAATTTATGTTTGAATAGGGTTTTGAAGTAAAATATACTGTAACTCTGTTAAGCATTGAAGTCAACTACGTACTGGCTTATTCAGCTTTCCAGCACAGAATAGAAGAGGACACCAACTGTGCCTGAAATAGCAGAACTTGGGCTTGTTTGGAGCTGGCCCTGCTCCCTCCTCCCCTCCCGTGTTCGTTCTGAATGTCAGAAAGCAATCTGGGAAGTTGATGATACAATCCAACATTTGAGCCGACATTTGACTCAGGAAAATGAGTATTACTCATTTTATGTTTAAGAACAAAGACACGGTAGAGAGCACAGCAAATAAATAAAACCACTTTCCCGGCATCCAGGGCATGCCATGGCAAAGACGTTGAGGATCTTTATCTTCAAATATATGGTTCCCCTACAATCCAAAAAGCTCATGGTTGGTCACATTTCCTTATGTACCATAACATAAATAAGTACATTTACAGTAATTGCCACACCATTTCTCATTCCTCAAATACCGAAACCATGTTCAGTTTCAGAGGATTTGAGCATACTTAATTCTCTGCTGGATTCTTGCCTAAATATTTCAGAATTTCAATATGCCATGCATATGCTAGCAATAAATAAATAAATAAATAAATTGAAATCCAGCATTCAATTAAGGTAGGGGGTAATGATGTAACTAAGCAGCTACAGCTGACAAATAAATCCTGGTATGAACTACATATTTGGGACATGCCAGAAAATTCTGCTCAGCGTGAGAAAAGAGGGGAGGTGTGACAACCAATTAAAAATGAATTCCATTTAAATGCATTTGCCGGATCCGCAGAAAGAGTGGGTAAACTATGAGCAGAAGGGATTGACCAATTCAAGAGCACAGCTTGAAAAAGCTACCTTTCTTTGTACAATTTCCGGAGTTCTTCAGCAGTTGGCATGGGCACAGAGGCATCTGGGGAGTACGACCCCCCTCCCTCAGATTTTTTTTCCAGCCTCTCTTCAGGAGTTCCTGTGTTGATGTGAATAAATGAAACAATGCTTTCTGAATAATAGTTTAATCTTAAGGAATATCAGATCAGGGAGATCCCATACCGAGTAATACATCTGCTCTGGCAGTTCAGTCCATCCCTTCCTCTCCAAGTGAGGAAGAGGTGGAATACAGCTGGCAACCACTGGTATACCTGGAAACACACACTGAAGAAATGCAGAAATAACCCAGACCCCATTCTGCAGTAAAACGTTCATTTTGACACTCTGAAAGGTTATTAGCAACTTGGCCGGTGAGATGTATTTATTTTTGGCAGTGTCTATTTGCGTACGCTCTTGAGGGGCACAGCAGTGCCTCTGAATTTATTTACTGTTCTTTGAATTTACTGTCCTTTAGGCTTTGCTATTTAATGGCATGACTAATTGGGCAAGACAATCAACATGGGGAAGCACCAATTCCGTTGCATGCTCCTGGTGTATACCAGTGCATAATTCAGCTCCTGCTGCTTCCCCTTTTTTAAAAGTAGAAAGAAATTCAGCTTCCACATTGGAGAGAGGACATATTGAACATTTTCTTGTAATGTGAGGAGGAGCTGCTTCAACAAGAGATCTGCTCGGCTTGCCCAACAGTCAGGACTAGAAGGAAGTGAACAGAGAAAGAGCTTATTTGAATCGGGTTTAGCATGTTTGAAATCAATTTTCAAAACGGTGACTACACGACACACATGGAAGCACAGATTTTTTTTTTGCATGGGAAGTATGGCTTTTTTTTTTTGGCTTGGAAAGCAAGGTATTTTACCTGTGGAAGGCTCATTTATTTTAAATAACTTGTGAAATTGATTTATTTTCATCATTTTGGCATATGTGAACACCTCTCTTGGTGTAAATTGTGTCTGTGGGGTTTGCTATTCACTGGTGTGTCTGCATGCTCCCTCTGCTTCTTCACTCCCTCTGTGTGTGTGTGTGTGTGTGTGTGTGTATGTGTGTGTGTGTGCCCCCTCCTTTGTAAGCCTATTCAATGTCTCTGGTCACTTTCCACCCCACTCCCTGTCAAAGCCTCAAATACAATGATTTTTAAAGCCTGTGTAGCCCCACAAACTGATATACAACACAGTTTAAAAACAGGTCAAAAGTTGTCCTAAGAGGATGCACACACCTTCCCAAAAACCATGTGATTATCATGTGACTTTGAACTGAATTAAAAAAAACACCCTGATCCATCACCCAATTTATTTCATTAGTGTAACTGTGCCCAAAGGCAGGCTTAAGGTCTGTGTTGGCTGAATTGGAGAGAAAGTCAAGTAAAAAGAGCCATCGGTTAAACACTATGTGTGAATCATACTTTTTGTGGCATCCCCCTGAACTCGTTTTTGAAAAACGGTGGGGAGTGACTTGGCTTGAATGGGAGAAGAGAGTCAGAGGAGTTACAGATTACGCTAAGGGACACTGAACCTGCCCGCCCCCAACACTACAACACAATAATTTGAGTACCACCGTGGAGGAAATAACCCTTTTTACTGAATGTGGAATGGCTACGCAGAGAGAAACTGGCTAGGCCAAGGCCTGGACTCCGTAGAGAAGGCTGGCTAGTGATGATACATCAGCCCAAAAGAGGGTCCCAATTTGTATGAAGTTTGCCCATGCTAATTTGTGTCTATAAATGCAAGGGTAATTTCAATGTCTACATCCAAATGGGGAAATAATTAGAATAACAAAACAGAAAATATCTCTCTACAGTAGGGAAGACAGTGGTGAGATGATCTATGTGTGGTGCCACCGTGCTGATTCTAGGTGGGTAACAATCATGTTCCTCTATACACAACCACACATGCACGCATGAACACACACACTCCATTCTTAGGATTACCTTTAAACCAAACTTGAAGCGGAAAGCCCTTCAAAGGGAGGATGCCTTCAAACAGAGGATTGCCTGCTGGAAAGTAGGCCGCACAAGCCAGACCAGCAGCTTCAAAGAGAGGATCTGCACAATCTGTACTTACTCAGATTGTTCACCTTGCCCATCCACATGCTGTTTTTGCTGCTACGTATATATAAAACTGAGCAGGGAAGCCCTCTTCACAGACTGTCACCAGCTGCCCTGTACAGCTGGGGCAGCCATATTTTTCAGAGTCCTGGCCTGGGGGGGGGGGGAACCCTTCTGTTTCCAAGGGTTCAGAAGTTTGGCTTTCCCTTCCTCTTTCCCTCTTCTTTTCCATCCCTCACTCTCTTTTTTTCCTTCTTACACCACTTGTGCTGATGGCAGCCCGTCTTCAGCACCTCAAAATAATGCCCTTTCAGACTGATACACACAGCTGTTCATCTTATGGCTTGGTGGGGGCAGGGACATGGATATTTTGGGGTGAATACTCCCCACTCAAATGAGAACATCCAGAAGCCGCTGATAGACTGGGGAAGTACCGCAGTGGAGAGAGCCACCCCTTCTGTTGAATGTGGAGTGGCTACACACAATTCAGTCAGGAGCAGCTCATGGATTGGAAAAAGGGGGTTTGTTGTCATTCTGTGCCCTCAAGGTACTTTTGACTCACGGTGGCCCTCAGTGTTTTCAAAGTATGCAAGATGTTTCAGAAGTAGTTTGCCATTGCCACCCAGCAGTCCATTTCCATGGCTGACTGAGGATTCGAACCCAGGTCTTCTGAGCTGTAGTCCGACACCCTGTCTTCTACACTACATGGGCTCTTTTTTAGGCATTAGGTGTCTCCCCCTAAAATGTTAGTGGTTGCACCCACCCAGACATAAATCATTCAGGCTATTCATTACTCTGAGAAGGTTAATCACACAAATTCTGTAATCTGAGCCCGGCAAAGACATGGACATTAAATATGTTCTTTGAAACAAATTTACTGACTTGGACTATGATCTGGTGTGCTTTTTGTGTTTTATGAATTTCCTGGCCATTTTGTTTTTCTCTCTCTCGTCCTTCTGATTCTGCTAATTTGCCATTTATACGTGTAGTTTAAACTTATATTGTTTTGTGTTCTTTTAAAAATTGCTCACTGCCCTGCAGCTACCATGGAGCCTTGTTTGGCAGAGTACAACTTTCTAAAAGATATAAACTAAATAAATCAGTAACTTTTGTCTGCGGTCATCGTTAGGAGACTGCCCTATATAAATAATGCTCTCCTTAATGGAAATCCTCCACTTTCTGAAAGTTTTGATGTCTGCCTGTCAATTTGAATAACGGAGGTTGGGCTTTGTGTGTGAGTGTGTGTGTAGAAAGTCCTCCTTATTTTTTGTTCAGATAGGTGGATGGGGGGAGGGTTTCAAGCCCATGTTACTTTTTAAACAAAGAACAAGACAGACATTAGCCTTGAGGGTTGTCGGTGAACACTGAGTGCTACAGATCAAGGCGTGCCAAAACGCTGAAAGAATCCAGCATTTTAACACAGCATTTGATGGTTATTACTGATGTTGGCCCAGAAGCAAAAAAAGGATGAAACTTTAAAACATTTAGAAGTGCAAAGCTGCTTAGTAAGATTGATTTTAAAACAGAAAGTCCATCTCTCAGTTGTCCTACTCTAACCCTGCAAGGCATCTGCTCTCATCCATACTTAAACTGCTTCCCCAGTCGATATGGGTGCTTAGCAGTCTAACAGTTCTTGTGATAGAGACCTCACAACATAATGGCTGCAGTATGTTTCAGCTCAATATACTGGGACGTCTCCCCTCCCACTAATACATAGACACCAACTCCTAGTTTTGTTCTATTTGATCCATCCCATTTTTCCCAGCTACACAGAGGGGCTGTCCACACCGGCATATAGATATGATATATGGATCGCTGTGGGCATGGTTTGGATTGAAAAAAAGAGACCGCATTTGCAAGTGTTTCTACTTAGAACTATTCATCCTTCCCCTTTAAGAGCTGTTGCACACCCTCTGGCCCAAGGGAAGGACATGTATTGGGGGGGGGGGTGCTTGTTGTTTAGCCTGTTTAACTGGGAGAGGGTAGCCTTTAGCAGCTGCAGATTCTGAGGGAAAGTTTTTGAGAGAGAAAGGAGGAAGAAGGAAGGGAAGGGGGAATGAGAGAATACAGAATGACACTGACAGAAGGAGAGAGGAGCAATGTAAAATTATTATTATTATTATTATCATCATCATCATCATCATCAATAATAATATTGATGACGACAACAACAACAACAACAACAACAACAACAACAATAATAATAATAATAATAATAATAATAATAATAATAATAATAATAATAATAATAATAATAATAATAATAATAATAATAATAATAATAATTTCAATTCCCCTGACCCAGGGGAATTGCTTAATTAACAGTAACTTCTCATTGAAGGAAACCTGTCTGGCGAGACTGTTCAGAATCTCCACCTCATGCAACTTAAAGGCCTCATTCTAGAAGGCGTGGAAGAAGGAAGTCGCGTCAGCCACAGGAGGGTCCAGGAAGACCACTTCAAGTGACAGCCGATATGAACTGTGTCACAGCCGAAGAAATCCATGGCTTCTTGAGTCGTTTTTTAAAAGTGTTCTGACAGTTACCATTCCCAGATGCCATTCCCTCTTCTGGAGGACTGCTAGAATAATCCCTTGTCACTATCACAGTGAGAGAATTTCTGAAAAGTAAACAGGCAGGGAAAATAAAGAATGGCCTTTTGTCAGACCTGATAGTGGGGCCTGGGGTCTCATTACTAAGGTGAAACCCCTAGAGAGCAGGGGATTGACTGATTAAGGTCTTTTCCCCCCAAACAAGGATGATTGCATGATAATGATCCATCAATAATAGTCCCTTATATCAGTGGCCAGCTGGGGATAGAAACATCTGATGTATTTTATATTACACTTCCTTGTTTTTGTTTTTTTAACTTTATTTCATTCTATTTCCATATCAACTTCCTTTGTTTTTTTCAAGTCTGCATGGAACAGGTACACCTTTTTGTGTACCTGAAGCTTGGTATGCATTTTGTATGCAGTTCCTGCTACTAATCACGAAGTAAGTGGTTCTGTGTCCAAATGCAATCCAAGCAAGCTTCTCCTCCACCCCAATGGGCAGGATGTGAGAAATACTACCTTTTGGGGACTGTTGTTGTTTAGTCGTTAAGTCGTGTCCGACTCTTCGTGACCCCATGGACCAGAGCACGCCAGGCCCTCCTGTCTTCCACTGCCTCCCGGAGTTGGGTCAAATTCATGTTGGTAGCTTCGGTGACACTGTCCAACCATCTTGTCCTCTGTCATCCCCTTCTCCTCTTGCCTTCACACTTTCCCAACATCAGGGTCTTTTCCAGGGATTCTTCTCTTCTCATAAGATGGCCAAAGTATTGGAGCCTCAGCTTCAGGATCTGTCCTTCCAGTGAGCACTCAGGGTTGATTTCCTTTAGAATGGATAGGTTGGTTCTCCTTGCAGTCCAGGGGACTCTCAAGAGTCTCCTCCAGCACCACAATTCAAAAGCATCAATTCTTCGGCGGTCAGCCTTCTTTATGGTCCAGCTCTCACTTCCATACATCACTACTGGAAAAACCATAGCTTTGACTATGCGGACCTTTGTCGGCAAGGTGATGTCTCTGCTTTTTAAGATGCTGTCTAGGTTTGTCATCGCTTTCCTCCCAAGAAGCAGGCGTCTTTTAATTTCGTGGCTGCTGTCACCATCTGCAGTGATCATGGAGCCCAAGAAAGTAAAATCTGTCACTGCCTCCATATCTTCACCTTCTATTTGCCAGGAGGTGATGGGACCAGTGGCCATGATCTTCGTTTTTTTTGATGTTGAGCTTCAGACCATTTTTGGCACTCTCCTCTTTCACCCTCATTAAGAGGTTCTTTAATTCCTCCTCACTTTCTGCCATCAGAGTGGTATCATCTGCATATCTGAGGTTGTTGATATTTCTTCCGGCAATCTTAATTCCGGATTGGGATTCATCCAGTCCAGCCTTTCGCATGATGTATTCTGAATATAAATTAAATAAGCAGGAAGACAATATACAATATACAGGGACTACAATACCCAAAATACCCCTGCCAGCATGGGCAGGGATCTCCTGATAGCTGCAATCTAAAAACATAAGCATTCCCAACTTTTCTATGGCCAATGGCACTCCAGCAGAAAGGAAGCTAAGTCACGGGTGGGATGGGATGGAAGAATTTGGGAAGGCTTCCTGCATACCCTTGGACCAGGCTCAGATCGGAGGAGGGATGTTTCACAAGGGCAGCCCTGTTTCCACTTGCAGAATGCAACCTGGCTTCACCGGTTACTTCATAGAGACACCGCAATGTGTGTTCTTTTACTGAAGAGCCCTTGCACTGTAAATTTAATTAAGTCTGGCATTCTCCATCGCTGTTTTCATTCAACAAAGAGCTGCCAACAATAGCCCATTGTATAAAGAATGAGCTGAAATGATTCTGCTATCAAATCTCTGTTTTATTAGGTAAATATCAGAACAAGGCCAAGTGACTCCATTCCACCTGGAATTTTTTTCTGGCGTGACTAAAGAGCAAACATGGACCTTTAAATGCCACTGTGTCCTTATATAGGTGCACTTATTTGTCTGGCACTCTTCTCTCATCATACCCTTTCCCCTTCATAGAACTGAAGGTGGTGTACACTGTAATCCTCAATGGTCTCCCATTTGGGCAACTGTCCAGACTTACAGATGCTACGTTTCAAAAGAACCAGCAGCCCCATTTATCCTCAGCCACAAACCTGAGACCTCCAGAAACGTCTGTGACCTCTAGTTCTGTAATTCTTGTTTTGTGACACAGGGGATTGCTGTATGAGAAGACCTTCGCCCAGTCAGTCCTGCAGTTCCCAGAATCCTCTGGAGGAAGCTATAAGAACTAAAGTTCAAAACAGGATTCTGACCCCCTCTGAAAGATCATACTATTGCTTACAGTGCACTTTGTACCAAGCTGCCTGTACTTTGCAGTTTTCCCACATTTGACATATATCGTTTAGCGTCATACTCAGTGTAATGTAGTGTATACAATGATGGAGTAGGACACAGGAGACATGGGTCTGAATCTCTTTTCAGCCATGGAAACTCGAAGGGGTGGCACTGGTAAAACCACTCCTTAAATATCCCACATACTGTACCTGGAAAGCCCTCTTAAGGTCACTATGTTTCCATCTTGACAGTACTGAACAGACAATCCTCTGGTTTACCTTCCATGAAGTAAGTGAGGGAGAGAGGAAGTAGGTGTGAGTGCCATTTATAGCTGTCTGAACATACAAAATCTTTCACTATTTCAATTTCTTCATTATCAACATTAAAGTTATGTGGTTATGTTGTTCTTCTGAAGTCATGATTTTTGTCTTCTTAATGTTCAACTGCAGTCTGGCTTTGGCAGCTTCTTCTTTCACTAAAAGTCATTTCAAGTAATTGCTGCTTCCGTCCAGTAAGGTGGTGTCATCTGCATATCTTAAATTATTGATGTTTCTTCCACCAGTTTTCAGACCTCCCTCCTCTGATTCTAGTCTGGCTTTCTACAGTATATGATATGTTCTGCATACAAATAGAACAGATAAGGGGATACAATGCACCCTTGTCCAATACCATCCCCTATAGGAAACCATTCTGCATATTCTGTCCTAATGGTAGCTTCTTGTCCACAATACAAGTTGTGCATCAGGACAATCAAGTGCAGAGGTACACCAGTTTCTTTCAGAACAACCCATAGTTTCTCATGATCCACACAGTCAAAGTTTTTCTATAGTCTATAAAGCATTGACTGATCTTCTTCTGAAACTCTTTGGTGTACTCCAGTAGCCAGCAGATATATGCAATATGATATTGAGTGCCTCTTCTTTTTGAGAATCCAACTTGATTATCAGGCATTTTTCAATCCATATAAAGTAAAAGCCTTTGTCACACCACCTCGAGCCATCACTTTGCTTACATGGGAAATTAGAACAATGGTCCTATACTTAACCGCACTTTGTTGGCATCTCCTTTCTTGGGGATTGGAATGTATATTGAATGTTGCCAGTCTGCGGGCCAGTCTGTGGGCCACTGGAAAAAGTGTTTATTAAAAATAATAGAAGAGATGTTCGAATCTACTGTATTTCACGGGAAAGGGTTGCCGTTCGGGTTATCTGTCCCAGGGACCAAAAATCATTGAGTTAGCCTTGCCCTGTGCCAATATCTACGAAATTCTCTCCTGATAATTGGTTTTGCTCTTAGAGATTTGGGGAGGGATTTCAATTGTGCTCCTAAGCCCATCCACACCATTTGAAATGATAATGCAGTAAACTAGTGCCAGTGCAAACTCATCATCTTCATATTGCTGATGTTGTGAGCACTGTGTGACCCTGCCATTTATATTGATTCTCCAATGCTGTCAGTCTGCACAATGCAAATCGGATATTACAGGTGCATTAAAATGTCAATATTCACCAAGGATTCCTGTTGTTGTTGTTCTGTGCCTGCAAGCCACTTCAGATTTACGGTGACCCTAACAGAGTTTTCAGGGAATGCGGAATGCCCAAAGAGTGGTTTAGAACTGCTACCCTTGCCCCCAGTGATTTTTCATGGCCAGGTGAGGATTTGAATCCAGGTTTCCTGAGTCTTGGTACAAAATTCTATGCACTGTGAAAGATCTTAATCCATCAATGGTCTTGATAATAAAGAACTCGTAACAATACAGAAAAGCTCTCCATAGAATGCATCCAACTGCAAATTAATTCAAATAACCACATGGAGCAGCAGCATTTTCCAGTAGATTTTCCCTAAAGTAGTGAGCAGTTGGAGAGGTATGCCCAGGATTCCCCTGCAACGTCAGAGAGAATACTAGGATACCACTGCAGTGTGGTATAGTGATTCTTAACAGGGACCGTAAAAGAAAGCATTAAAGATGGCAGCTTTAACCATGACTGGGCCCTCTGTTTTATTCAAGTATTAGTTTTCTTCTTTTAATAGCTGAAAAAAGAGGAACCTATTTTGAGGTTTTGGGGAAATGGAAGATTATTTCAACATATTCCCTTAATGAATTGATAAATGAGTTGAAAGGCGATGAACTGAAGATATTTTAATGGGTCACCAGTAGTAAATGAACCATAAACATCTTTAGTGACAAAATAATGTCTTCATCTAGGAAATTTCAGAAGTGTAGCCCAGCTGCTTCTCCTCATTCTTCTCCTACCATAGGCTGGGCATCCTTGTGGCTGATACTAACTTTGGATGTAGCAGGTGTAAACAGTGACACTGTATGGCATCCAAACTAGTCTTCAATTTTTTTTCAGCCACTATAGCCTTTCCCTTCATATACTTCTCTGCTCTTTTATTTTATCTGTATTCAGCCTGTTTTAGATGAGGTTACATTCACTATATAAAGATAAGGATTGCAGTCTGAAGTGTTTTTAGATGTGGCTTTATTTTATTTCTATCCTGCCTTTCTCCCAATTACAGGATTAAAGGTGGCTCATAAGTTATTAAAAGACAAGCCAGTTAAAAACACAAAAAATAATATAAAAAACAATTAAACATATATAAGTATTAAAACCACCAATTAAAATTAAAACTCAGTTAAAACAGCCCAATTAGCTTTTAAAAGGCTGCCTCAAAAGTATGGTTTTCACCTGTCCTTGTGGGGAGGGGCCAACCCGGCCTCCCGGGGGAGGGCATTCCACAACCTGGAAGCAGCCACAGAGGAGGCCCCTCTCTCACATTTCCACCAAATGTGTGCCTGAGAGGGCAAGGGGACTGGGAGAAGGGCCTCCCCCGAAGATCTTAAGAGCTGAGAGGGTCTTACCAATGGATACAGAGATTACGTGTGTGTGGCAGGAGGATTCTAAGATCTGTAGCCCCAAAAAGCAATATTTCCAGTTTCTAGAGAGATGCTCTGATGGAGTTACTATTCAATTTTGCCAACAATTTTGAAGTGGAGCTAGGAGTTCCTTCTTAGACAAAACATAAAAATACACTAGTTCAAGATTAGCAGAAACAGTTTTGATAAGCGGAGAAATGTGTGTGAGCATACTTCCCATTTTCAGGGGATAGTGGGTAAGGTTGTCCCTTCTCCTAGATGGCATGGGGGATGTTTAGTTGACCATTAAATGATGCAGCTGTAAGCCAACTGAAAGTAGACCACTGCCTGAGACTCATGACCTCTCTCTCTCTCTTTGAGCTAGACAGCATCAACAGAGGGCACAATGGTCCAGCTGATCCACATCAGCATGAGGTCACACTGGCTGTCTCTCTCTTTCAGGTGAGTAGCAACAGGAGTTGGTCATACTGTACACTTTCTCCTGTTGTAACAAACAGCTTTAGCAGCAAGTGGGCCCAATCTTTTTCCGAATCAAGTGGGGAGCCTCTTTCATATTGAGGTAGGAATCTGCAGAGCCATGTGGTGCAGCATCTGTTTCTCTCTCTCTTTTTTTTTGAGGTATGTAGATATGGTGACCACCTCTCTTTTTCAGACTGTAATGAGCACCAGTGTATGAAACAAGCATCAGGCAGGGAGTCAAAGAGCATCAGCAGGAAGCAATCCAGCAAGTGAGTACTTGGCACCAGATGTCAGTAACTACTGCAACATGGTGCGCTTGCCACCCAAGGACAAAGTTTCTTCTATTTTCTTTTATGTTGGTTATTAAAGAGACTGACTACCTCTTTGGGTTTTTCATGATTTTCCATGAAATTGTCAAGACTTTACAATCTAGTCTCTTTAGGCAATCATGAACAGCAAGAGAGAGATATTGAAAACATTATCTTGAAGCCAGGGTAGCCCTCAAGATGTTTCTCTGTTGCCAATTTTATTTACCTTAGTGGCAGAGGTTTGCTTTGACTTTTCTTGCTGACAATCCACTAGAACATAATGCCAGAAAATTGGAGCCTGTGTTGATTATATAACTTCCGATTTATCTCATCCCAGAAGATCATTATGGGCAGTTGCGTTCAAACTTAATCGATACAGAGCAATGCCATCTCTGCTCTCAAAACAAATCATTCCAAGTCAGAAATATTGAGCATCACATCTTGGATCAAGAGGCAGAGGCATTTGCCGCTACAGTTTGCCTTTAAAGGGACTGTGAAGCTATTGAGCTATTATTCCAGGCATTAACACAACCACCTTTGAATCTCAACTGTATCGGAAGAGTTATGGATACTGCTTGACTCTGTGTGAAGAAAGATTTAGCTGCTTCGTCAAAATTACCATTTTAATTGGTATAACAGAATGACTCAGGTAAAAAGCGGCTATTCTACCAAAATGTAACTTTCCACCCTGGAAACTCATTCAAGTTAGAGTATACTCTACAGACTTTTTTTTAAAAAAAGTAATTAAATATTTCTACAATTTGGTAGGTATGTCTCCACTGATACCGTCATGGGTGACTCATAACCAGAGTGGGACAGGTCTACCCAAAATGTTTTGGGCCTAACTCACTCTGGATGCAGTTGGCTAAATGGCAGTGCACGGAGGTGAACCTGACCCACAGCTGCTTGACATGGCTCGGGAAACTTTGATTTGGAAACTGAAATATCATTTCACACTCTTGAGATATCCTTTCAGATATGGTAAGTTATATAGAAATTGATTTAAGGGAAAAATTATTAAAAACAGCAGTAGCAGCAGCAGCAACGACAACAACCATCATCATCATCATCTTTGCACTGCAGAGCTGGAAGGGAACCTGTGGATCATCGAGTCCAGTTCCTGTCATGGAGGCTCAGGGGGGAATCAAACTCCCAGCCTCTGGCTCCACAGAGGTACACATACAGAGGACCAAGGTCAAGTTGCTTTCCAACCACTTTTGCCAACCTGGTTCCAGAGTTAGAGTGCACTTGTTTGGAAAGGACTTGAATGACTTCTCTTTCACTACAATGATGAGCTCATGCACAGTTTATCTGGGGAACTCAAGGCTGTAGGCAAAAAGCAGATTCACTTGGAAGACACTTAACAGCAATAAGGTTGCATTTAGAACATTGATTTGATGGAAGAACAACTGGTTGGGATAAGCAGAGGCTGTTACTGCCTCCTGGGCTCTCATATTAAGAGTGGTTCATTAACAAAGAAAACTTTAACAGGCCGGTCCCGCTTCCTCCCCCAACCATGCACCTCCTTAGGAGAAATGACATTTTCCCTGGTTTGTGAGATGTATTTAATAAATTTCTATTCTGCCTTCCAGGGCAAAAGGCCAACTTCCAAGGTGGCTCACAAAATTATGAAACAAGAACACAGGGACATTTAAATACAATTCAAGTTGTATTAAGTCCAATAAAATCCATAGCAGCTAACACAACTGACATGCTCAATTCAGCAGTTAAACTCTGAACAAGACAGGACACTTGTAAAGGTCTATTTAAAGACAAGGACAGATGAGGCCAAACATACTTGTTGAGGAAGGTGATGTGAGGAATCGGAATCATCTTCAGCAAAGACCCTTTGCTGGTACTTATTAATCTGACGGAGTTTACAGATGGGCCATACAGCAGGATCCAAGGCCATTTTCAAGGCAGGGGTTCATATGGGTGCAGGTGATCCTTCAGCTCCCACACCACTCAAGCTTTGAAAGCAACAATTTGGATGCAGACTAGAAAAAAAAAAGCTCGCCAGCATAACTGGCATAGTATTGGTCTGCTATGATCAAAATGTTTAGTTTTCCAAAGTATTCTACTTTCTATGTGAGTTCCAAACCATATGCTATAGATAGCTCATCATGAGAAGAGGGGATTCTTTAAGTGCCAAGAATATCTGATGGTCACAACAGGTGTTTGTCTCACCTCCTGCCGTTAGTGTATTAGCCAGCTTTGTTTTGAGACCAGGCTCAAGATGTATACACAGGCTTCATCAGCAAGTATGATTATTTACTCACAGAGATCTGCTTGAATCATGTTTTTGGAACATGAACAGATTTCCAGCTTCTAACGATGAGCTATCCTCAGTAGTTTGGCCCTTAGTTTACCTCAGTATTTGTTGGAGTATCTCTTCCTAAGATCTGCTACTCGAGCCATCTGATCATCTCAGGTTTGTTGCAGGTGGCCACCCCAAGGGAGGTTCAGGAAACATCCACCAGGAACCAGGCCTTCTTGGTGGTAGCCACGACATTATGGGATTTTCTGCCTCCCTTCTGTCCTTCCAGAAACATTGCTGCATTCATGAGGATTTTTCTATGTTATTTTATGATTATATAATGTTTGTTCTGTTATTCTTATAAGCTATTTTGAGCTAAATGATTTATTATGTTCACTCTTGTTAACCACCCAAAGTAGTGGTTTGCCATTAGATGGGCGGGATATAAGTACAATCAATCAATCCATCAGTCAACAGTTACAGTTGCTAGAACGGGATGTAAAAGGCAGCCTTTCCCCTACAGAGCACATTACCATAGTCTAATCTGGATTTGTGTACTGTATATACATCTGAGGCAAAGTCAGCTTTCTCCAAAGTTGCAGAAGAAGAACCAGCTGGTAAACTCTGCTTCTAGTCAGATCGCGTCAAGTCTAAGAGAAACAAAAGGAATAAGAGATTTGAAGGTTTGCCAGCAAAAACATTTGAAAGCAAACTGAAAAATATATAGAGCTATAACAATTGAGTATTGTATAGGGGGTACTTTTGTTCAAAATAGTTGAGTCCATCCAAGTTTGGCTCAACTATTTTCCAGGTAATTTGCTTCACTTGAAACCTCAGTCCAGTCATTTTACCTCCAGGATTCACAACTTTCTGATACTGCACAGCTTGGCACAAAAGACCAATGTCATGTTGAAATGGAAAATGTTTCTCAGGTTTGAATTAAGATGGGTGGATCGAAATGTGGAGGAGCACAGATAAAATGTCTTTGTGAACAATAGGCATCTTTCTGCCTGTAAATGGGAGAAAGACGGGATGTACATTTAAGCCATAAATATGTGAAAATTGGATAAAGTATAATTAATTTTACTGTTCTGCTCTAAATATAAAAGAATCTGCCAAGCCATTCATACCGTCTCTGAGTTTAATAAAGATAATTTAAAAATAAAACCAAGAACATCTGTCCCTATCAAAATAAATAAATAATCGTAGCAGCCGTCAGGATGACAAGAGCTTTGAAATGGGGCCAATCTAATATCTGCCTCTATTATGCAGTGGAAATAAAATATCTACAGTTTTGCTCCGGTGGAAAAAACTTTGCCCTGTGCAAATGTTAGCAACATATACAGACAGAGATAAAGGTACAGATACAATTACAGTATGTGTAAATCTCTTTCTTTCTCTCTCTCTCTCTTCCTCCTGGAAATTTGGTTTCCGCTCCTGACAAGCATTGAAAACATTCCAGCCCATGACAGGTCTCAGGAATATGAAATGTGATTTACATACAAGACTGATCATAATTTGTGTAAGGTTACTTGCAGGTTCATTCTGCGCCTTGAGTTCACGGTACTGCTTGTTGTTTTCTTACGAAGGGCCGCATTGCTTGGATGGTTGTTAACAAAGAAATCCTGCCAGATTGCATGGCTATAATTTTTTTTAATGAACATTTTCTGAATGTAAAACAGCTGACTGCCTTGATCCATTGGCCCTGTCTTACGCAGCGGCGTCACAACACCCTTAACAAGGAGTGAGCAAATGTTCAAAATATACCTAAGCAAGCCAGACAAATCACCCCCCACTCTGCTTATCCTAAAGTTTTCTCTCAGGAGACCTGTCCTCCTTTGACAGCTGATCACCACTATATAAAACTGCAACTTTAACAGGCCAATTAAAAAGTTATATGCATTTTTAAAACATTGGATACAAGGAGAACAATGTGTTGTGTTTTTTAAAATAGGAATTATCTAGACACTAATGTGAACATCAATTTAAACAGCAATTTATATAACAGTTATCTATTTTACAGACAAAATATTGTTGCATTTTTATAAAATATTTAGAAGTGTACTGTAAGAAAAGCACACTGTTCTTCGTATAGATTTTTGTATGCAGAAGTAAAATTCAATACAACAAGATGGAGGAATGAAATGAAGGGCTATTTTATCAGCCTGATCATTCTTAGATTAGAATAGCAGGAATGGAGCGCCTTTTCTGCCACAGCTCTCTTTGTTTCAAAAGCTAAGATATTTTCACATCATTCTCTTTTTAAAAAATAAATCACTACCATGACTGTAGGAAGGGATGGGGTGAAGACGCCACTTCATCCCTCACTCTGGAAGACCAAACGGCCACTTTTATATTATTATAATAAGCCTCTCAGCCAGACGGAAGCCAGATTAAAAAAAAAACCAAAACAAGACAAATCCACCAGGTCATCTGTACAAGGACTGAAAAACAAACTCACACCAACACATAGTACATTGGCCAGCTACCCTGTTTCCCCGAAAATAAGACCTAACCTGAAAATAAGCCCTAGTATGATTTTTCACCATTGTGCAGCAATGCAGCAACCAGAAGATGACATGACTGTATTTCAATAAATGTAGATTGTTGTACATTAAAAAATTAAAACATCCCCTGAAAATAAGCCCTAATGCATTTTTGGAGCAAAAATTAATATAAGACCCTGTCTTAGTTTTGGGGAAACACGGTATTTAACCAGAGTAACAATCCTGGGGGTAGCTGGGATCTTCTCCTTCGAAGAGGCAAAGGAGGGCAGAGTCCAAAGCTAGGGACAACAGATGGGGCAGGGCAGCAAGTCTGACCCCAATTCCTCTCTTTCTTTCTTTCTTTCTTTCTTTCTTTCTTTCTTTCTTTCTTTCTTTCTTTCTTTCTTTCTTTCTTTCTTTCTTTCTTTCTTTCTTTCTTTCTTTCTTGTTGTTGTTGTTGTTGTGTGCTGTCAAGTCGCTTCCCATTTATGGTGGCCCCATGAATGAGCAATTTCCAACATGTCCTGTCCTCAACAGCCTTGCTCAATTCTTGTAAACTCAAGCCTGTGATTTGCGTTAGGGAGTCAGGCCATCTTGTATTTGGTCTTCCTTTTTTCCTGCTGCCTTCCACCTTTCCTAGCATTATTGTCTTTTCCAGGGAATCCTGCATTCTCACGATGTGCCCAAAGTAGGACAGCCTTAGTATAGCCACAGATAGTGTGGATGATCTTTCTTATGTGATTCTAATTATTCAGAGAGAGAATGCCTGCGCCAGGCTGGAGATGTTCACCCTTCAGGAGTCAGGGCCAGGCTTGACAACACAGTTAACAGGTTATTAGAAGGAAAGTTTTCTTAAGAGCAGTGGCAGCAGGCATCCGTTCTGGCTGGAGGGGCAGAAGGAACAGGCAACAAAGGTGGCTGGAGCCACAGGTGATAACCCACTGCTTCTGGCTGCCATGACACCTACCCTCTTCTCCTTTTCCGCCCTCTTTTGCATACTTATGCGGGGGGGGGGGGGTGTTAAGGAGAAGGGGAACAAAGGAGGGGCTCTGACCCTCCACCTCTATTAAGAAGGCAAGGAGGAGTAGGCTGACTGGCAATCTCAACCAGGGCGGAAGTCCATTTGCCCTAACAGACCAAGGCCGTTGCTGAGCAAGAGGGGACACAAGTTTGCCTCAGTCAGCATTTAGTAATTTAATTTAATTTAATTTAATTTAGATTTTGTGTTATTAGCAGGCACCTAGTACTGAAACATAATGGGCTCTTGTGGACTAATGTTGCAATAGGAGGAAATACATGTGATCTGACCATACCTCTCCACTATTAGCCTCAGTTCTATATCCTTTGTTGTCTCTCTCTCCTCAGCAAAGCTCTGGTCCCACAGCTCTAGTGACACAGCAGACAGTCTTCTTTGTCTTCTTCAGAAGTGGGGACAATATTTTTAGCTTACCTCTTTTCTGCACATTTGTGGTGGAATAAGGATAAAAAGGAACTGCCTCTCATACTGGGGCTGGGACTGGATAAATGTTTGCTCATATCAAGGGCAGGTTGGCTTAGGTCTTGTGTCCTCTGTGTATTGTCTGTGGGTGCCACTGTCCTCAGAGCACTTTGTCCCAGGGCACCATAATGCACTGAAACCTAGAGATAAATCTGTTGAAGAATGTTAGGAAAATAAATGGCAACACCTTCTAGTCCTATTTACTTTCCCATTTTTTTCAAGGTATATTTTCTTTCTTTCTTTTTCGGAAGGCAGCAATTCTCCTCTTTTTTTCTTGTATATGTGTGTGAGGGTGTCACACTATGCATCAGGGTGGAGTGAGTACGAAATGGCACCAGCTGCCTACCAACCAAAATTGCTAGTTAAGGCTCTACCGGGGCCCCTCTTTCTTATAGCCCTGCTTATACTCCATTACGTAGCCTAGTGCAGGGGTTCCCAACCTTGGGTCCCCAAATGTTCATGGCTTAAAACTCCCAGAAGCCTTCACCACTAGCTGTGCCAGCCAGGATTTCTGGGAGTTGTAGTCCAAGAACATCTGGGGAGCCAAGGTTGGGAATCATAGGCCTAGTGGCTAGTCTTTGAAAGGCTAGTTAGTTTGCCTTCTGTGAAATGAGGGATAGTTTGCTAAAGTAGAAACTGGTTGAGTACTTTCTGTTTGGGGGTTCTGACTCCACCTGCATATTGTATACAGATTCTCCTCATTTGTTTCTTTCTGGGGGGAAAATGTTATTTTGTAATGAGCCACGGCTACCAAACAGCTATTTTGAGGGTGGGAAAATGCCTCTCATCCATCAGAACCAATGAATTGAGAAAGGGTCCACAACACTTTTCTCAAAAGTCCAGATGTGCCCACCAGCCCCCTCACCCCAAATTGGTGACCCTTATAGAATGAGATGGCTATATGTTTGCTTTAGGGAAGGTTAAACGATTAAAGCAAACAAAACAAAGCAGTGTGGCAAATAAGCCAACCCCCTTCTCAAGAATTAGCAGAAATTTATCCCGCCCCATCCCACAAACCAAATAAAAACATTCCCCATTTGTGGGGTAGGCACGTAGTACTACCAAAATGGAGAAAGCATTGTGTCCCATAATTACTCTCTTTTATCAACTAGCCTTGGCTATAAAAGCAATTTTTCCAACCCGACCATTTTAGAGGGAAAATAATAATAATGACAAGTAGGGGCACTTCTTCAAGGAACCAGAAAACAGTTAAGGACTGGCAAAAATGTAATTTTTTCATAAACTGTGCAAGAACCCAGAAGGAACGGAACTTATTTAAGAGTAACTTTAAGAAAATTTCAGCGCATGGGAAAGGCTTTGCTAGGTAAAACAGAAGCATATTCTGTGTGGAACTTCCAATTTAATGCCATTTTCAACAGTTGATGGAAAGGCAATGCCTCCACAGTATAAAAAAGGGCTGAATGGTGGGAGCCACCCTGCATGCCCTTGCTGCCTGTCAGGGGAATTCAAGGCTCCACCTGCCAGAAAGCATAGAGAGGCATAGGAGATGTGACGGGGAGTCCCCACTCCAGCTGAGCTCCCTGCTCTTTGATTTCCCAGCCTACCATCCCTGGCAGTTTCCACCAAGAAAAGCCTCCCAGGGAAACAAGTCAGAAAGATCAATCAATTTGGGGCATGTTTGAGCGGATAGTTATTCAAGCAGACAAACTGTGGCTGACAGCTAACATCTTTGGAAGAAGAATGTTGAGTGGGTGTCAAGGAAGGAGGCAAAAGAAAATGGACACCGCCAACATGGATGCCCACACCCGTCTCCAGACAGATGCACTCTTTAACATTTAATTCTTTGTCCAAGATCAGACTGTTGAATGAAAGCCATAGTAGGGAGAGTTCCTTCCCGCCCTAGCAGTTAGGCTTAAACAAAACAAAACAAAAGCCTGATCTTTATAACCCAGGCTTGGAGGTTTCCATCACAGTTTTAGTTTAGGCTATTGCTAAGCTAGCAACCAGCTGTTTCAGCAGAACAGTATGCAGCAAATCTGAGATGCTATAAAATACCATTTTATGACAAAAATAGCATTAAATTTCAGAAACCCCCTCCCAAAGTTTTTGCAGCCAGATGTGTGTGTTTTTTTAAAAGCAGCTGTATTGTAGATCACACTTCTGGCTATGCCATGACTGTGTGCTTCAGTTTTTTCCATACCATACTAGGGCCAGGTTGAAGTCTCTTGGTAGCTGTGTCGGTAAAGAGCCGCCTGAACAAGAGGGCATGCAGGAATTTTTCATGCTAGAAAGGTTTTAGCATGTGATTCTTTGCAGCCACACACCATAATATTCTCCAGCAGGGATGGGCAGAAGATTAACTCTGAGCTCTGCGCACGGGAAAAGATCATGCCAAGGCCAGCCGAATCTTTCTCCTTGACATAGTCGTTGTCTGTGTGCAAGGAGCAAGTGAACATGTGGTCCTCCACCTGATGCTGGAAATGGTCCATTCCAGGAACAGTTGTTCTACAGGAATACACCAGCTGGTCTATTAGTCATTTGGGGCCAACTGAGTATTTTCCAATCCTCTCAAATCAGATGGGCCAGTGATGCCAATTTTATTTATTATCTGTTGGCTCTCTCTCTCTCTCTCTCTCTCTCTCTCTCTCTCTCTCTGCATCATGAAGTTTGGCTCAATTCCTTGAGACAGCAGGTCTGTCTGTGGATCATTACGATCTGGACTGCATGGGCTGGGAGCACCTTGATCTTTGGGAACAGGCTTAGGAAGAGATGGGTTGGCTCTCCTCCAGCTCTGTAGGCTTCTCCTGGGAGTCAAGACAAGAGCCATGCTCTCAATGAATCTTGACCCTGGGACTTAAAGGATGTTAGGTATTCAGCAGCCAAAGAGGAAACTGCACAGAGACCAGCCATACCATCAAGGAAGGCACTTAGCACCAATTAGGAGACCAGGAAAAGTTATCAGGGGAAGGGGGTTATATCTCCTAGAATCTCCCAGCCAACATGGCTGCTGACTAATCTGGCTGGGGGATTCTGAGATGGTAGTGTGAAAGGTAACTCTTCTAGACTTGACAGTAGAGTTGATATCCCTGTCAGGCTAATATATCTGATCTCTGTGAATGCTGCTTTGTCAGGCTAGGTGGGAGCTTGGCTTCCAAGTCAAATAGCAGCTGGAGTGATTTCTTTAAAAAAAAAATCAAAACCATGGAATGAGAGAAAAGGATTAACCATCACATACTGTAGTCTTGATCTGGACACATTTCAACAACCTGTATTTAAAATATTAATTAATGAATTGATCACTGTGTTTCTGCAGCTGGACCACAATTCTGAAATTCTGCAGACAGTTCACAAAGACAACAGCAACATCAAAAAACAGACAAAAATAATATAAAACATAGAAAGCAAACATGCCCCAAATGGAGAGACCCAGACTGAAAGAGCTGTTATTGAAAAGTTTTGTGTGAATGAAATGTTTTTACCTGCCCCAGAAAATACCATGAATATTTTGCCAACTGAAGTTCTCGAGAGAGGAAGCTCTTCAGCTCAGGTGCCAGCACAGAAAAGTCCTGCTCCTCTGGGATCACCTGGCCTCACTTCATTTCCTGATGGCATACGAAGCAGTCCCCTAAGGAAATTTAACAATCCAGTAGGCACATAACGGGAGTAGGCATTCTATTGGGTTACTTGGTCTCAAGTCATTTAGCCCTTCAGCACTCAAAACCAGAATTTTAATTTGGGCCCAGAGGCAGGCACCGTGTGAAATAATTCATTTTTAAGGTCACATGAAGTTTGGGCCTGAGCAACCAACAGCTCCTGTTTTGTGATAGATCTGGACTGCTGCTTCCACTCTGCTATTAACTGAGGTCCTTACTAGACACAAGCTGCTGACTATGTATGTTGAAACAGTGAATCCTTAAGGAGAAAAGACTGTCTGTTTGTCGAGCTTGCCTCAACACCCGTTTGACACATCAGCTTGCTTTTCTTTTTGTAATTGCTCAGCTGGGAGATAGGAGAGCTGCCCCACCCCCTATACATTTCTCCCTTGAATTGCATGGGTCCAAGCAGTTCAGTTTTGGTTATACACAGATTTTTTTTCGATAAATACATAAATATATATTTAAATAAACAAAATAAATATTCGACAATTAAATATGCAATAAATACTGTCCTGCTGTTTGTTGCCAGGAACTGACCTGAGAAAGGTGAATCTCAGACTTACTGAGGCCCCTGTTGTTGGCCGTGTGGCAGCCCCCAGGCTGAGGGTGGCAGCCCAGTTGGCTCCCTTTAACTGGCATGGCAGCTCCACGTGGCAGCTGGGGAGGGTTCTACAGTATGCCAGGAGGCTGACATGGATTGGGGGAGGTCTGTATGTGTGTATGTCTGTGTGTATCGACTGCTTTGTAGTTATGTTTTGGGGTTCATAAGAGTTATACATGGATTTTGAACTACAGGGGGGGTCCAACACCCCTAACCCCAGTGTTGTGGAAGGGAGAAGTATAGTCCCACTGAAAAAGCAGTATCAGGCAGGGAATGCTGGAGGAGTTGGCTGCACTGCCACCAACGTTACCCTCCCAACTCTCTGACTTGGCCCTTGCCAGAAGCTTCTTCCTCCCTACTCCACCGCTGGCCTGAATACTCAGGTTGCTCTTTGGCCAGTCATGTGAATTACTGCCTGACCCGAAGATGCTCAGGACTATGCACTATTCACGTAGGCAGGTGGTGATGACAGGCAGATAGGTGTTGCCACCTTCCTCCTCCTCCTCCCCCTCTCAGTGAGGTTTGCAAGGGTCTGTGTAGCAGTGGTGTGTCTCTGTTCCTGCCTCAGGTGGCAGGAGAGCTTGCACTGGCTCTGGGAGATAAACAGAGAGCTGGGTTTCACTTGCATGTCTGATATCTTATTAGAGGAGAAAACAAGTGTTCGTCTTAACCTGTGGATGCTTTAAGGGTGTGTGTGTGAGAGAGGAGACTGGTCTGCAGAGGGAGGGAGCAAATTAAAACTTTCTAAGGACTCGGAGAGCCAAGAGAAGATAAGTCGGCGGCTCCATGATTCACACGGAAGGTCCTGTCCGGCTCCTGGGGGAGGAAGAATGATTGCAGTGACAAGCTCTCTTATGCTGCTAAAAGAATTACCAGCAGGCCGAGGCCTCAGAGCGCAGCATCATTAATATACTTCCTCCAGAAGAGACATCATTCAGCCAGGCACTGATCTGTAATCCTGATGGTTTCTCCTCATGATCAGGCTTTGCCATGGGAGGTGCTACCACTTTCACCTCCATCTACATCCCACTGACTGATTACAAAGCTTTGCCACGGAGGCTACCCCACATTTAATAACACAACCAAAGGAGCATAAAAAGGACGCTGGAGAGACAGGGCAGAGTTTTCCTTATGAATACAAGCAGGGAAAGAGAGATTTCCCTCCCCACTCGTAAAACTCTTAACATCACACAGGGAGAAGAACTGGGGGCAAGCTCAAATGAGACAAAAGGAACCATCCTTTCACACCATGGATGATTAATTCATGAGCCAGTGATGATGACTACCAGGTTACACGATTTTAGAAATGAAAAAACGAAGGAGCGACCCTGGCCCAGAATACATTCCAAAATCCATATTAGGCACAAAAAGGCAGACAAAATGTGAACACTTCTGAGAATATCTTTTCTTTAGAAGGTAAGATGTTAAATGGTGAGAAGGAACATGGGGGAGGGGGAGGGGAACAGGGTTTTAAATCCTTGCTGTCCGCATGTTGCCTCAAAATGCAATGGAGAAGGGATACTACGCACCAAGAAATTGGCATCATCAGGTGATGCAATGGTATTAGATTTTGCATAGGATAACTGACAGACCTACTGAAAGCTGGACAGTCCAGACAACATAAGTTTGCACAGGCACTCAAAGCGGTACCCATCATGCCTGGGTACCTAGACTCCTTGTTGGTTAGCTGTAACTGTTATGATTAGAGATGGGCATGAACCAGAAAAATGGTGGTTTGTGGTTCATGAACCACAAACCTTCTGAACTTTTTTTAAAAAATGAACCATGAACTGGTTCATTTTTTTAAAAAGTTTGTGCCTGGGGGGAGGGAAAACTAACCCCCTCTGCACCCATCTGCCCCCTTAACACTGCCCCCATCGCCTCCCTACCTGGTCCTGCCACTTCCTCCTCCTCCTCCATTGTCATTCCAGCTTCAAATGGGTGATACAGCACTGCATGGTCCTGATCTGGCACTGTGCAGTGCTGGACCATCCATTTGCAGCCCCACAGCCTGCCCCCACCCCCTTCCCACTGCCCCTATCGTCTCCCCACCTGATCCTGTTACCTCCAGCTCCGATTCAGCACCATGTGGCCACACAACTGATAGGGAACGTTCGTCTCAGCGGATCTCCCTGATCAACTGGGACCCCGGTGCATGCGTAGAGATAGCAGGCTTGGCTCCTGGAAGCCAGGACACTGTCTCTGTGCATGCCCGTGCATGCCCGTGCCTGTTAGCTGATAGGCACGCACATGCGCAGAGACAGCAGACCCTGCTCCCAGAAGGGAAGCCAGGGCACTGTCTCTGAACGTGGCGGCAGTGGTGGAGGAGAAAGAGGAAGAGGTGGCAGCACAAGGTAGGGAGGCAATGGGGGCAGTGGGAAGGGGGCAGGGGCAGGCTGTGGGGTGGGGAGGCAAACGAACCAGGAAGTTCATTAAATACGTTTGTTGGTTCCGTTCATTTTGCTTCATCGGCTTTGAAGAAACTGAACCGACCTTACCAAAGAACTGATTTTTGATGAGCTTCCTGGTTCTTTTTTTTTGGTTTGTGCCCATCTCTAGTTATGACTAAGGATGTCCTGATCTCTGGTGGTGTCAACTCTTCCAGTGTTGATCCCATCAGTAAACAGCTGCTAAGTTAGGTCTTGATGAAGTCACAAACAAAAGCAGAAGTATATGTGTTGGCACGCGCGTGCACACACACACACACACACACACACAAATCCCAAATCCAGGCTCAGGTGATACTGTTATTAAGCCAACAGAAATGCACCAAAAAGTGTGCAAGATTTCAAGAATACTATATCAGACAAGATGCTAAAAGTAAAAATAGGAAAAATGGAGAAAGAGTTTTAGGGCAAAAAAGAATGTTGGAGGCATTCAAGAGAAAATTGGACAATCATCTGTCAGATCTGCTTTGATCTGGATTCCTGCATTGAATGGGAGGGGTTTTGACAATGGCTTTGTAGGCCCCTTCCAACTCAATCATTCTATTATTCTAAGAATTAAACAAATCCAAAGAGAACAGAAACTATTTATTTATTTATTTATTGGATTTCTATCCCGCCCATCTAGACCAAAGGTCTACTCTGGGCAGTTTACAAATTTAAAAACAATAAAACCAAAAACATATATTATAGGTCCAAGATGGCGAAGTATAAGAAATTAAGACATGGCAGGAGGGAAAGCCTGCCCAAATAGCCAGGTTTTAAGTCTATTCTTGAAAACACCCAGAGAGGGAGCCAGGCGGATCTCCACTGGCAAGTTGTTCCAAAGGCGAGGGGCCACTGCCGAGAAGGCCCTAATTAACTTTCAGTGGCCTTGAAAACTATCAGCAGCAGCAGCTAAAAGGACCCTACAAGACCAGCCCCTGTCAAGGTGGCACAACGGCGAATCAAACTCCCAATCTCTGGCTCAGCAGACAGATACCTAAACTACTGAGCTATCTAGCATGGATGGAACCTCAGTATTCAGAAGTAGTGCAACTTAGAACCACCGCACAGTGAGGTGCACAACAACAGAAGAAGGCCATCAGCTTAAGATCCTGCTTATTACATTCCTGGAGGCAACTGTTTGTCTGCCATTAGAGACAGAATGCTGGAACAAACAGACCTTTAATCTGACCTAGCAAGTGTCTTTGGATAATTGCCGTCATGTTCCTGAATGATATACCCCACATAAGTCTTCTCTGTCTTTTCCTGCCTTCTGTTCCTGGACCATTTTTCCACAGAGGGCCAGAGGACTACTTCTAGAAATCTAAGTGGAAGAGGGAGCTAACAAACTATGGTTGGGGAAGACAGCCATCTTTCAGCCGGGAGACACACTCTCTAATGACTCCTTCCCTGTAAGAAAACCTTTTCATTCTCCCCTTTTTTTTTCTTGTAGTCTGTACTTTTGGGCTACCCACACTGATCTTGCCAAGCCCTTTCTGGATCTCTTTATCCATGTGTGTTTCTAGTAACCAGTTTGCTTCACACCAATGAAAACAACATAGAGTCCCCCAGGACGTTAAAGAAGGAGAGGCAGATTGGGGCACAAGCTGCATTTATTAGTCTTTATGGTGCTGCATGACTCATTGTTATGTTTAATGCAACAACAGAGGAACACGTCAACTCCTCTGAGGTTTGACACTAAAAACAAGGATCATAAAGAAAGGGGCAAAGACTATCATGTTCGGTATGTAAGACTTGTGTTTCTATAAACATTCTCTCAGACTAGCAGGGGTTTGTGAACATATAACGTTGGAAGGGGGGCATTTAGAAAACTGATAGTGAGAACTGCAGAGAAGGTGAGAAATAAAGCAGGGGAAAAAAGAACCAGACTGGAAAACCACTTTTGAAGCAGAAATGCTACCTTTGGTGGATTACAATATCACTAAGTGTATTACATTGCGGAATAAAACAGTTTTTGTGGACTCATATTGATCTTTTGAAGACCAGCAGTCTCAAGAAGTGTGTTTCTCTGATGTTTTACTGTTTGTGGATTAAAGTTTTGGCATCTTGGTTTTGTTCTGTTGGTCTTCTTTTATTCAGTTCATTTAACTGTTGAGCGTTCACTAGTGTTATCTGAGTTACATGTATTGTGCTTTGTTTTACTTTATATGAAAATATTTAGTTCTGTCTATTTGAATTATTAATGGCAGGATTATCTTAAAGTGTTGTATGCCGATGAATTAATTTAGGCTGAAAATGGAACCCAGCCCAGTTTGAACAGTGGCTGAGAACAGCGGTTCGGCAGAGTGACAGATAGGAAGCTAAGGGTTTGTTCACATAGTGATGCAGTCTCTGGTCTATCAGGGGTTGTTCTGCGTCATTCTAGCATTTTGTGTTGCAGATTTGAGTAGATTATTGTAGTATTTCCATCTGCTCATGAGGATGGTATTTGTTCCTGAATGTACTGGAATTGTCCCAAGACTGTGTGTCCACGCACATCCAGAAACAGTCCATGAGGTCTCACTTTTAAGACAAATTGCAGTCCCTTTTGGCCTGTCTTCCCCACCTTATACCTGCTAACTTCACTTTCTCTTCCTTTTCCTTCTTGTTTTACCTGGCCATGGGTCACAAGGGAGTAGAGATTGACCAGCAGAAAAAGGAAATGTCATCAAATGACAAACCTTCCCCCCCCCCCCCAAGTGCGCAGATCAGCACAGAGGAACACACTACTAGGGTCCACATGAGCAGATCCTGCACTGGAGCAACTCAGAGGAAAAGAGGGCAAAATACTTCACCAACCAGCTACAGTTTAAAAAAAGAAAAAGAAAATGAGAAAGCAAAGTTTTTGTCTCTCTCTGACTCAGTTGACTGTATTTTCAGTCCTGTCTTGTGTGGACACTGGGATGCAGGACCCGTATTATGGGTCCTAGGAAACCTGAACAACTGCTCAGTACAGACAGGCTCAGAGTATTCAGAATGGATAGATATGGGAATTTGTGCGCGTGTGTGTGTAAAATCTAGCACAATGGCTTTCTATAAAGACAGAGTTAAAAGGGAGAGTGATTCTCTCTGGAAAATACCAGGACAGTTCCTCGATAATTGGGATTGACTGAAGCAGAACATTCTACACATCAAGCTATGCATATTATGCATAGCATAGCTCTTCACGTTATGCTATGGCTCCCCTTTCTCTAGGAACAAATTCCATATACATTTTCACCACTGAGTAGACATCTAACTGACATATCTGGGATAGGCTCTTCCTAGAAAAGGACCAAAGGAAAAAGAGGGAGGGGCTGGAGCTGAAAAGCAGCTAATGGGTGGAAGTGAGAGACACAATGGATCAGGTCCGGCATTGCCACGTAGCATCTTTGAGAAGCTGCCAGTTGTCCATAATCTTGGCCATGCCTATTGCTCCATAGGACATATGAGAACTGCAGAAGCCCTAGCATCCACAGGAACAATACCGGGTTGGGGAACACTAGGGGAAATTCACAGGGGCAGCTGCTTGCACCACCAGCTGGAGGACTGCCAGTGTTGGTATTTCTAGGTCAGCTTGGCCATGGCAGGTGGATACATCCCACTGGCATAGGAAGGACCCACCAGTGTACAGAAGGTTCACGGCAGTCCAGGACTGGTGGTGCAAGAGAGAGAGGAGAAGCAGGGAAAGTAACTGAGGAGGGCATGCTGAGGCTACTACCCATTCAGCGCAAGTCCCTCATTATGACTGCATTTCCTTCTATATTCCTGTAACCTGGTGAGCAATTCACTCATTTATATTGATTCTGAAGCAGCATCCCCACTCCCCCCACCCCATCTGTAAATGACAGATGAGACAACGAGTACAGTCAGCTAGACTAAGCAAATGAGTGCTTAGCTCCTGACGTTAAGGCAGAGGTGTCAAGAACTCAGCGTCAGGTGTGCATGTGTGCCACGACGAGGCTTCCTTCATCCTCCCTGTCACATTTACCAATGGAGGGGGAAGCCCCTTGTGTGCTTTTGACAACAGATTTAACTAGGGACCACCAAGGGACACACCCTTTCCACAAAATAGATCACATGTCCCCAGTGCATGTTCTGTGCTACAACGCATTTGGTTGATGTTGACAACCTGTGAGTACCATATTCATGGAGATATGCAACAGTTGTCAGCATGAGGTAGTTCTACAGCAGCGAACTCAATTCATGGGGAGAAATACTTCATCTTTCCATAAGGAAAAAAAAAGAATATCTATTTCCCTCATCTCTATGGATAGGAAAGCATGACCTGAAGAATCTATACGTTTCATACAGCACCTACACGATAAAAAAGAAAATCTGTCCATGAAGAACTGCTGTTTTTTGAGGCCTGCTTCAAAGTTCGTCTTCTCCATGACCCACAATCCTGCAGCCTTTGTCTGTAATACTGCTGTGTTAGCACTTGCTTGCCTTATAGCGTGTTTGGAGTGCCTTTGGCCCTCCAGATGTTTTGGACTACAATTCCCACAACCCCTTGCTGGGTGAGACTGATGTGAGTTGTAAGCCAAGACCTCGGGAGTAGCAGAGGTTCTCTGCTCTTTCCTTATAGTTATATGGTTAATTTTGGAGATCTGCCAGTTGTGGGTGGAAAAGCTAGGTGCCTCTTTCTTTCCCTCCAGTCCAGCATGGAAGCAAGCGGAAACCACAAACACAAGACATGGTTGTGTTCCGAAGCCAGTGGACTAATGTGGCAGAGAATGATCAATACTAAGCGGTGTCCCTGTAACCATGAATGGCTAGAGTGCAGAGTATTCCACTGGCCATGATGGCTGGGGGAATCTGTAGTCCAAAACAGGAATGCCACCAAGGTCTGTATTAATTAGTATAGGAAAAACACAGTTGAATGAGGGTTCCCAGCAACTGAAATACAACCATTTCCTTTTTGGAAGAGGGCTGGGCACAACGATCTGCAGATACTGAAGCACAACTGAGGGAAAAAGCCCAGATGTTTCAGAGCAAGTCAAAGGGGCTGAAGCCAGCCGTTCTGGAGACATCCAGAACAGAGGTGTATATCTGTTTTAAAAAGAAAAGAATTCTGTAGTAGAAATAAATGTTGCCCTTTGCTTTTGTGACATCTTACCCCCAAAGCAAAAAAGAAAATGAGAAGGAAAAGAACAGTTGTTTTTGCTGACTGGCAACCCTCAGATGTCCAAACATGACCTAAAAATTGGATTCATGACCCCGTGGGAAAAAAATTCTTTTACAGGGCATGAGCAAGACATTTTTTACAAGGCATAAACCGAGAGAAAATGTTTAGCTGAGCGATATCCCAATAACGAAAGTTCCCTTTAGATTTCAGAGGTGGGGGTGGGGTGGGGTGGGGTGGAATAGGCTGCTTGTTCATCGACGTGCCTGCCCAGCTCAGACTGGACAGCTTGGATGGGTGTGGGATAAAGGTGTCTCTCAAATTTGGGCAGAAATGCAAAAAGGTAGAGATTACATCAAGCAGAGAGAGAGAGAGAGAGAGAGAGAGGAAGAAGGGAGACGTTGGGAGAGGATTGCTCAATGAGATCACAGCAAAATATTGCTAGCTTTCTCCCTTCTGCCCGTGTGTAGCTACATAAAGTAAGCTTTGTGCCCAGAGGTTATAGGCAAGGGCAGAAGATATTTGCTGTACCAAGTTAATCATACACTAGAATCTGCTTCATTTCCTTAAATTCTTGATAAAGTCTGAGTCACGGGGCTGAGCTGTATGTCAGCTTATTTACCCTGCGCTGTGTGGGTGAAAGAGGTGGACTCAGCATTTGCTGATTTCACAAGAATATTAAAGTTAACACTACAGTGGGGGGAGGTGTTTGGGAGACAGCAAAGGCCACGGCTCTTCACCGTTGTTATAACTCATTCCCATATGAAGTCAGCCTTTCCCAATTTGGTGACTTGCAGACAGCAATGTAGGGGAGCCAGGGCTCACTGGGACCTTTTGAGTAGCAGGGACTATCACCTCATCCACCCCCATGCCCACTTTCCTGCTGCCTCTGAGCTTAGCTGCAGTCCTCATAGTAGCAGCAGGAGAAATGGGCCTCCCGGGAATGGAACATTGCTGCAAACTATCACCTGTTGTAATTGTCCTACCCCAAAGTATTTGGGTGTCACTCTGGATTGAACCCTGACCTACAAAAAACATAGTTTAAACACCAAAAGTTGGGAAACTGGCTGGGTCAGACTGGGGTGTGCACCAAAAAACAATAAGAACAACAGTTTTGTGCCTGCGCTACTACTCCACAGCAGAATATGTTAGTGCCATCTGGTATAAATCAGCACATGCCAAACAAGTGGCAGGAGGTCGTAATGAATGACGCAAGATTATTACTGACTGCCTTAAACCTACCCTTACTGGAAAAAAATCTATTATTTGACTGGCATTGCCCTTCTGGAAGGACATCAGGGGGTGCTAGCAAATAATGATTGAAATAAGAGCACCAAACCTATCCACTCCATGGATGCCAACCCACCAGGCAATAGCTAAAATTGAGGGAGAGTTGTCTGCACACCTTTCAAGCTCAAAATATTAAATCAAACAAAATTCCTTGCTGAATGGATAAATGCTGAAGAGTGTCTCCCACCAGGACAAGACTCTAGCAGGACCATCTGGGAGTCACTTTGAAGTGAAGTAGGAAGATCCTTAAAAAAAAATCGAGTAAAATGGGTCTACTTGGGTACAGGACAAATTTTCTGTGAAGATGAAGAAATTCAATCAATGCAACACTTATGTGTGTGCAATTTATGCCCAGCCACATGTAATAAAGAAGATTTATTGAATGGCTGAGATAATGCTATTGAAGTAGCCCACTTCTAGTCAAAAATAGTCTAATAATTTTAGCATTTTAAATTTGTTTGAACTTTATCTGTATTTTATATATGTCCATAATTTTGAATTGTGCAATGCTCTGATATGAATAAGTTTAAAAAGCCCTGTTGTAATGTAAAGCATCTGAGGCCACTTTGGTCTTGAGTGGGCAATTGAGAGCAATTAGCTTTACAAAAGACCTCTCCCTCATTAGTTTATATGGACCAACTGAGCTGCCTGCTCTTCTGGGCTCTCTTTATGGGAGGCTTGTTATGGGGTGTAGAGCGTGACGCCAGGGGCTACTTCCGACGGTGGGAGAGGTCATTGCACCTCACTAGGTAGCTACCGCTCACCTTAAGCTGGGCAGCCCCCAGCCAGTAAGGTGCTGCCTCGCCACGGTCTGTTAACCTCACGGGGTGCGTGGGGTTTAGGGTGAAAGCTGACAAGCAAATCGATAACCCTGTACCATGCAATAATCATAAGAAAACTTCTGCCCTAAAGTTGGGCACCTGGAATGTTCGGACAATGACCCCTGGCTTTTCTGACAACCTGCAGGAAATAGACGACGCGCACAAGACAGCTGTCATCGACATGGAACTGAGTAGGCTGTAGATGGACATTGTTGCCCTGCAAGAGATGAGATTGCCAGACTCTGGATCTGTCAAAGAAAATAATTTCTCATTCTTCTGGCAGGGAAAACCATTGAATGAGATCAGGGAGTATGATGTTGGCTTTGCGTTTAGAAATACTCTGCTGAGATCCATTGTTCCACCTACTGCGGGGAGTGAAAGAATCCTGTCTCTGCAGCTCCACTCATCAGCAGGACCGGTCACCCTCATTAGTGCATATGCACCAACAATGTCGTCTACAACAGAAGTCAAAGACAAATTCTATGACGATCTGGCAGCTACTATCAAAAAAATCCCTGAGAGAGCCACTGTTCATTCTCGGAGACTTTAACGCTAGAGTTGGTGCTGATCACAATTCTTGGCCCACTTGTCTAGGCTGTTTTGGCATTGGGAAGATGAACGAAAATGGCCAACGCTTGCTGGAGTTTTGCTGTTATTATGGTCTTTGTGTCAGCAACACGTTTTTTAATACGAAGCTTCAACACAGAGTCTCTTGGAGACATCCAAGATCGAAGCATTGGCATCAGCTCGATTTGATCCTCACTAGACGCTCTAGTCTTCCTAGTATTACGATCACACACAGCTACCAGAGTGCTGATTGCGATACTGATCACTCCCTGGTGTATAGCAGAGTAAAACTGCGAATAAAGAGATTGTATCACACGAAAAAGGAAGGAAGACCACGTATTGACATCTGCAAGACTCGCAATCAGAGAAAAGTGGAGGAATTTGCCCAAGCACTTGAGGAAACTCTTCCAAGGCCTGGCTGATGCAAATGCACCTGAATGATGGGAACATTTCAAGAATGCTGTTTATAACACCGCCTTGTCCACATTTGCAAGAGGACCAAAAAGATGGCAGACTGGTTCGAAGCCCATTCGGAGGAGTTGATGCCAGCCATCAAGGAAAACAGGAGAGCTCTAGCAGCATACAAAGCTTGTCCTAGTGAGTACAACTTGCAGGTTCTTCAAGTTGCTCGTAGCAATGTCCAACAGACTGCCAGGAGATGTTCTAACAACTATTGGCTTCAGCTCTGCTCTCAGATACAGATAGCAGCGGACACAGGTAACATCAAGGGAATGTATGATGGTATCAAGCAGGCTTTAGGTCCAATACAGAAGAAATTGCTCCTTTGAAGTCTGCTACAGGTGTGGTCATCCAGGATCGAGCATAGCAGATGGAACGCTGGGTGCAGCACTATTCTGAGCTATATTCCAGAGAGAATGTAGTAACCGAAGAAGCATTAAATAACATTGAGTGCCTGCCTGTCTTGGAAGAGTTGGACAGCAAACCAACTTTAGCAGAAATAAAAGCGGCCTTGGATTTCCTCGCGTCCAGCAAGGCACCTGGGAAGGATAACATCCCTGTTGAAGTGCTGAAGTGCTGTAAAGAGATCATCACCACTGAGCTGTATGAAATCTTTTGTCTTTGCTGGAGGGGAGGTGGAGTACCACAGGACATGAAGGATGCAAACATCGGCACATTATATAAGAACAAAGGAGACAGGGGCTACTGCAATAATTACCGTGGCATCTCTCTTCTCGGTGTCATTGGGAAGCTGCTTGCCCGTGTTGTGCTGAAGAGATTCCAGGTGCTTGCAGACAGAGTCTATCCAAAATCACAGTGTGGATTTTAAGCTAATAGATCCACCATTGACATGGTATTTTCCCTCAGACAGTTGCAGGAGAAATGTAGGGAACAACGACAGCCACTCTTTGTGGCCTTCATAAATCTTACAAAGGCCTTTGATTTGGTTAGCAGGGACAGCCTTTTTAAAATACTTCCTAAGATTGGATGTCCACCTCGACTCCTTAACATCATCAGGTCCTTTCATGAGGAAATGAAGGGCACTGTAGTTTTTGATGGCTCAACATCAGATCCCTTTGACATCCGAAGCAGAGTGAAACAGGGCTGTGTCCTCGCGCCGACCCTGTTTGGGATCTTTTTTGCTGTCTTGCTGAAACACGCTTTTGGAACCGCAACAGAAGGCGTCTATATCCGGACTAGATCAGATGGAAAGCTCTTTAATCTCTCTAGATTGAGAGTGAAGACCAAAGTGCAGGTGAAATGCATGCGGGACTTCCTCTTCGCCGATGATACAGCTGTTGTTGCCCACTCTGCTGAAGAGCTCCAACAATTTATGAATTGTTTTAGTAAGACCTGCCAAGATTTTGGATTTACAATCAGCCTGAAGAAAACACAAGTCATGGACCAGGGCGTGGACTCACCTCCCTCTATTACCATCTCTACACAAGAATTGGAGGTTGTTCACAATTTGGAGATTGGTGGCCTAGCTCTTGCTTGGCTCCAATCCTTTTTGGAGGATTGTTCCCAGACAGTCCAGCTTGGAGAGAATGTATCGGTCCTGTGGCTCCTCCATTGTGGGGTGCCACAGGGATCAATCATCTCTCCAATGCTGTTTAATATCTATATGAGGCCACTGGGTGGGGTCGTCAGGGGATGTGGCGCTTTGTGTCACCAGTATGCTGATGACATACAGCTCTACATCACCTTTTTCCCAACAGCAGTGGATGCCGTTGCATCCCTTGAGCGCTGCCTGGGGGCCGTACAGCAATGGATGCAGGAGAATGGACTGAGGTTGAACCCAGACAAGACAGACGTCCTGAGGGTGGGCGCCCCTTCTATCAGTGGTTTGGGAAGCTCGCTCTCTTTTGGGGGGGGCAACTCTCACCACGAAGAGTGTGGTCCACAGCTTGGGGATCCATCTTGACCCAGCGCTTACAATGGAGTCCCAGGTGGCATCTGTGCTCCGCTCCGCCCACTTACATCTTCCACGGATTGCCCAGATGCACTCCTATCTTGATGTTGAGTCACTCACCACTCTGGTCCATGTGCTCGTAGTCTTGAGATTAGACTACTGCAATGCTCTCTACGTGGGGCTGCCTTTGAGACTGATGCGGAAGCTACAAATGGTACAGAACATGGCCGCCAGATTATTAACTGGGGTGAAAAGACACCAACATATTTCCCCCACTCTGGTGGCCTTACACTGGTTACCCATTCGTTTCCACATTGATTTCAAGGTACTAATGCTTACATATAAAGCCCTAAACGGTTTAGGGCCTTGATACCTGGCAGAGCACCTGCTCCCACCTAGATCTACTCGTGTCACTCGATCAAGCCAGACTGGAAGGTTGAGGGTCTTAACCCCGAGAGAGGTCCAGAAGGAGAGAACAAGAAACCGGGCAACTTTGGAACACCTTACCCCAGGAGATTTGACTGGCAGCCTCGCTGGGAATTTTTAAAAACAAGTTGAAGACTTTTCTTCCGGCAGGCCTTCCCCCCTCCCATTACATAGCTCTTTATCCCATCTTGGATCCTGTTTTCTTTATTGATTTTTCTGCTCTTATGATCAAAGTTATTTTAATGCTGTTTTTATCTTTATATTTTGTAAGCTGCCCAGAGTAGATTCCCGAATCTAGATGGGTGGGGTAAAAATGGAACAAATAAAAAATAAAATAATAAAAAAAAATTTCGTGTATCTCGGCTCAACGATCTCTGACACACTCTCTCTAGATGTTGAGCTGGATAAACACATTGGCAAAGCAGCCACCATGTTCTCTAGACTCACAAAGAGAGTATGGCTTAATAAGAGGCTGACGGCATATACCAAGATCCAGGTCTATAGAGTACTGCAGTGAGTCCTGGACCCTTTGTGCACTGCAGGAGAGGAAATTGAACACGTTCCATATGCGTTGTCTCCGACACATTTTTGGTATCACCTGGCAGGACAAAGTTCCAAATAGAGTAGTCCTAGAATGAGCTGGAATTTTTAGCATGTATACATTACTGAAACAGCGACGTCTACATTGGCTTGGGCATGTCATGAGAATGGCTGACGGTTGGATTCCAAAAGATATCCTGTATGGAGAATTAGTGCAGGGAAGGTGCCCGAGAGGGAGACCACAGCTGCGATACAAGGAGATCTGCAAGCGGGATCTGAAGGCCTTCGGAATGGACCTCAACAGATGGGAAACCTTGACATCTGAGCATTCAGCCTGGAGGCAGGTGGTGCAGCATGGCCTCTCCCAATTTGAAGAGACACTTGTTCAGCAGGCCGAGGCAAAGGGGCAGTCCCAAAACCAGCAAAATCAGGGAGCTGTACAGGGGACAGATTGTATTTGTCTTCAGTGTGGAAGGGATTGTCACTCTCAAATTGGCCTTCTCAGCCACACTAGACGCTGTTCCAAGACCTCTGTTCAGAGCACATTACCATAGTCTCTCGAGACTGAAGGATGCCTACATATAGTTATGGGGTGTGTGTATAAGAATGAATTCCTACATTTCCAAATTTACCACTACACTATTACTTCTAGCTGTGTTGCACTACAACACCCACATTATGGCTAGAGTTGAGGGGATTGCCTCATATGCTCCTATCTGGAAGATGCCAAGTTGGAAAAAGATGTAATAAGCCATCAGGTGACGGCTATTCAGGAAAACATTTTTCACTCTGCCATCTGGAAGTTACTTGCTCTCAATGGGTTCAGATAATTAATGATCCTGTTGACCTTGGCCTACATATACTTAGCAAAAACTTCTTGCAGGCTTTTTCTCAGGTGTGTGTCTGTGCCAAAAAAGCATGGAAAGGCGCATAGACCTCAAAATGATTATTGCCCTCTGCCAGTTTCAAAGCCTGGGGCTACAACTTTCACACTTTGTATGTAATTGGCTGCCAAGAACGCTTAAAAAGCTTGGAAAAGATCCACAATGTACAGCAATAACGCATGGAAACATCATACAGGAAAAGAAATGTAGAAGAGACAGGGCTAAACGTAGATATCATGCGTATCTGGCAGCCAAAGATGGAGCTTCAGACCACACCCTCACCGGTGCTCTGCAATCTTGGTTTGAACTCACCTCAAGCAACATCTGCCATGAACTTTTGGGACTTTTACTTCCATTGTTTCTGCACTGTCCATAAATATTGGTGCATATGCCTCAAGAAGTAGAATTTTATCCATAAAAGGTTGCTGATCAATTTTTTTTTTTAGTGGTCTAATAAAAGTATCACCAACACTTGCATTTATGTAATCTTGAGGACCATGCAGCCCTTTCCTAATTTTACATAGCTTCCCACAAGTATAGAATAATCAACAGAAAGACCGTCTTCAGACAGACAGATCGCAGTATCCCAAACCTTACCAAGTTCATACCATCAAGGAAAAAGCAACGGAGGAGGTAAAAATGCTGCTATTTTTGCCTTCCTTCTCCTGGAAAAAAAATTGCATCCCATTTGAATCAATGGAATTGATCTACACTAGTTTCAGGGCTGGCACAGTCCTCCTGCTGTCTTGGGGGCATGTCTGTGGAGAGAGAAGGCTATGGACCCCCCACTCCCCTCGCCTCCAGCATGTCATCTTTTCCCCTGATCATCTAAAAATTTCTTACATATGAGATTAGCGCTAGATCACCCTATCACCTTATTGCTGGGTCATTGTTATTATTATTTCCCCTAATTACACCCCCATCAGTTCCCTATCAGATTGGCAGAGGTGGGACCAGAGGAAGGAAGGAAAGAAGTGGGGGCTGTGGACTAGAATGCAAATTGTATTGCATCCAGTGTGAACAGTGAACTCCTCAATCTGCAGTCTCTGTGTAAACACTGATTGAGATTTTAAATGTAATACAGGCTGTGAATCAAACTGCACCAAAGCCAAATCATTCTATTTCAGCTTTCTAGTGTAGTTGCACCCTAAGCTGGCTAAGGCTGGTAGAACTTGAAGTCCAACAACATATGGAAGACCAAATGTTGGCCAATCTTGTGCTTGTATATACATATCAAACACCGCTTTTGTGTAAAGGTGAACTGAATGAAATGTGCCAATCTTTTGGTTCATGAATAATTCACCTTTAAAAGAAAAAAAGATAGGCATCACCATGTTAACTCCTCAAAATAAGTACTGAGTTTCGAAAGCATACACCTCTGCTCAACTGAGATACAATAATATCCTGTAGAACTTTAGCATGCTATCAAAAATACTCAAATGATCAGACCTGAACGCTCTCTACAAACTTTTCACAAAATCAGACACCAAGAATTATTGGAAATATTTTAGCAAGCACGATGTGCAGGGTGGAATAAATCTGAGACAATCAGGTTCCATTTGGGAACAATTCATCAACGGCAAGACAGATGGAGTGTGCAGAACAAATTACTCCTCTGCTCTGGCAGAGATGGTCACCCGTCAAGACCTTTAGAGGGAAGCCACTGAGCTGGGACCACATAAAAAACAGAATGCAAAATCCACAGATTACCATGAAAACAGGAATGCATTCCTCATTCTTCTATTGCTTTCTCCCCACACCTTTTCTGGCTAAGACCTGGGAATTCTCAGATTTATTTCCAAGCCAGCTGTGATATCTGAATTTTATTCACTTATATTTTAATTTATGATTTCTGTACTGTCTCGTGTTCCAACAATTCCCAGACAGCAGAGGCGCTGTTATTTTCTGAATCCAAATCAGAAAGAAGAGTGCTTCCCTCTTAGCCTTGGACTGGCGTGTTTAATTTTAAACTCTAAACATTCCTTGACTTCCAAGGAGACCATATTGCATGCTTGGGTGTGAGTTTTAATTCTGACAGTGTGTTTCCTGAGTGGAATATAGCAAGTGCAGAGTAGCGATGTGTGGCATCCTGCTGGCCAGCAAGAGATCTCCATATTGGAAGCAAATGAAGGCAAGAAGGCAAGGCCAGAACAATAAATCACACAGAGAAGCAGCAAACACCTCCCCCTGGAGTTGGATACTTTGGAAAAGAGGTCATCAGAGGACTCTGGGCTCAATCAGATGGGCATTTGTCGTGCTGTTTGGTCTGTTGCTGAGATACGTTGGTTCACTCCTTTTTTCTGACAATCACACAATGTAATCTCTGGAGCAAACCAAATCATCCCTAGAGTGGTCCTACCCAAATCTTTCTGGGCCTCCGCCAAGGGCTTCTCCTTTTTTTGTGTGGGCAAGATCTCTGTGTTTTGGTCCGTTTCCAGCATGTGTGATTGCTGGGAATGGACCACAAGTGAGCCTTCCCGGCTGTCAAGGCTCCTTCTGATGAGAGTTTCCTATATCATGAAGTGGCTTAATAAGTGAGCCACCAATATATCAGGAAATTGAATACTTCCTCTGCTCCTCAGGGGAGGGGGCAGAGGAAGTTACTGAACAGAAGACAGTCCTCTATCAGAGAGTCTTTCCAGCCCAAGTTTGTGTTCACAAGGAACTGTAAAAAGGGAGAAGAGCTGGGCTCTTAAAGTTGCTGGTCCTCATTAACCACTGGACAGCAGGCCATACAAGTTAATCAGTCATAGCCTTTCCTATATGATCAGATAGATTTTTATTTTAAAAATCCACAGTTATCCCTACAGGTGCATCTATACGAATCACCCCATGCATCTGTTATGCCAATATGTGTTTTCTTTGGTGCTCTGTTTTGGTGATACCTGCCCTCATTGGGAATGATGCATAAATGGTCACCTTATCCCTGTTGCCCTGCTGCTGCTGCTGCATCCGCCCAGTATCTTCCCAGAATGACGCTTTTTGAATTCCTGTTTTGCTCAAGTCTCCTTTTGTTCCACCAGACTTCACTTCCCATTTCTTCAGGATCTTATCCCTTGTGTCACTGCCCCCTCTGCTTCTTGAGCAACTGTAGGTCTCTGACAGCCAGTCCCTCAGCTCTCCTTTGCTGACCAACTCTCCTGTGACATCATCTCTGTTCATCCTCTGTGACATCACGCCCTAGCCAGCTTGGGCCAGAATATGTCCTGTGTGGCAAAATCAGTGTGCTGCCCAAATGGTTGGAAAACTCTAGGATGGGAGAGTGCCTAGCTCTTTGTTGTTATGTGCCATCAAGTTGTCTCCAACTTATGGCCACCCTATGAATGAGCAATCTCCAAAATGTCCTGACCTCAGTTCCTTCATTGCTCAGCTCTTGTAGACTCAAACCTGCAGCTATTTTAGGGAGTCAGTCCATCTCATGTTTGGTCTTCCTCTTAACCTGCTGCCTCCCAATTTTCCCAGCATTATTGTCTTTTCCTAGGAATCCTGTCTTCTTATGATGTGCCCAAAGTAGGACAGCCTCAGTTGTGACATTTTTGCCTCCAAGCTTGATTTGATCTAGGACCCACTTGTTTGTCTTTCTGGCAGTCCAGGGTATCGACAAAGCTGTCCTCCAGCACCGCATTTCAGAGAAATCAATCTTCTTCCTATCAGCTTTCTTCACTGTCCAGCTTTCACACCCATACATGGTGATCGGAAATGCAACAGTGTGGATGATTCTGGTCTTGGTCTCCAATGACACATCCTTACACCTGATGATCTTTTCTAGTTCCTTCATTGCTGCCCTTCCTAGTCCTCATCTTCTGATTTCTTGGCTGCAATCTCCGTTTGGACTGATGATTGAAGCAAAGTATACAAAATCTCTAACTATTTCAATGTCTTCAATAGACCAAATTAACCACACCAGCAGCTGCAGGGAGTGAGAGGAGGACAAGCAACGAACAAACATCCGGACCAGATAATGTTAAACAAACTTTTGCTACCAAGCCTCAGCCAAGTGACCTCTTCTTTCCCATCCGCTTTGTTTGTTCAAGCCCAGTGGCAATGGCTGCTCCAGTGCAAACCCAATGCAACTTTTTCCAAGAGCTCATGAAAACTTTTCCCACAAAGGTCAGTGACTCTTGGTCTCTGAGAAGCCTTTAAGCAGCAGGGACTGGTGCTGGGCTGAGAGCTGCTTTCAGCAGGGGATGAATGGCATATTGACCTCCCTGCTTCAAAGGTGAGCCGGGTTCATGTCTTGGCTTCGGCTAACAGGGACCCATCTAACCTTTACATAATCCAATCTATGGCTTCAGCATTTAATTGAATGTCTGGGGTGCTTTGCGTCTGTTTGGGTGAAGAGAAACCGTCCGGTTGCTGCCCTTTGCCAGGCGCAGTTTGAGATAAAGGGCAGAAAAGAGGTTTCTGTAATTCATGGAAAGGCACTTAAAATCCCAACACCTTCGATAAAAATGAATTTATGAAGGGACAAACAGCAATCTGCCCACATTGCCTGGCATGGGATCTTCTCAGTGACACAATCTGCGCTTTGCAGACTGTGATGGCTGGCTTTTGAACGGCACAGTTGTCCTCCAAATGAGGCAATTGTGAAAAAACAGCCAAACCGTTTGGAAAACTTCTGTGCAATCCTAAGCAAGCTTCCTTGGACACAAGCCTTACTAAGGCCACGGCCTCTGCCTGTTCTTACGGTCAAAGACACACATTTGGCCAGTTCCCTGGAAGAGCCTTAAGAATTAAACTTTGCAGACCTCTGGACAAAGCTCTCCTTAAGTATCAGGATGAAAACAAAGCAAAGCCCAGACCCTGAAGGACACAGCAACTGGAAGCCAAAAATGGGACTGTTTCAGTTAGATGCTACAAAGTTCATTAAATTCTATTGCAGGTCATTCAGCAGTTACACATGGCCCAAACCAACCTGCCATTGCATGTCAGAAACCATGAGTCTGTCAAAGAATGACTGTTCCACCTTTCAGATAGCTTACATTTCTTGGTTACAACTCCCTGCCTGGTGGTGAACATTTTAAATAGGTTCTAATATTGTCAAATGTTTAGTGCCTGTATATTGGGTAAATGTTTTATGCTGACACCTGCCACTCCATACCAGCTGCCAGATGTTGTCAAAATCTGCCTGCTCTTGCATGCTCTTTTGGTTCTTATTGCAGATAATGGCAAATAGGCAGAACAGGGAAACATTCCTTGTTTGGACTATATATCACAGAATAATCCCCCCTAGCCAGTGTGGCTAGTTTCTATAGTCCCCAAAATAAACTTTTCCATGCTCTGAAAATATGCAAATATCTACACTTGTGGAAAAGATGGGATAAGATAGGATAGGATAGGAGTGGGAAATTCATTTCAGGTACACTATGCAGCATCACTTGGACCGTCTTGGACCAGTATGAAAATTTATTGGCTTTAAAATCTGTAACTATACAGCAGATAAAAGTTCAGGGACCTACAGAGCAGAATTAGCTTCGTTTCCTCTCAGTAGACCAGCCCTTATGATTTTGTTCTCCTCAACTGGCACTTCCTGTCTCAATTACTCACTCAGAGACACTGATAAGAGAAAGAATCAAAAGGTTTCCATTTGTTCACAGTTCTGATTAGATCAAAACAAACAGCATCCTGTAGAAAAATAGTGACTGGTTACATGAACAGAGCTTAACTGGTTAACTAGCTTCATGATTAATCAACTGACTGAACTGACTACATACCTCTAACTGTCCCCTGACTGTCAGACTGGAAAAAGGTAGGAAAAAACCTCTTGAGTAAAGAGATGTGGCTCTCTTCAAAATCTGAGGCAGAGAGGGAACAATTGGTCACTGCTGGATTGATTGACAGTCACCCCGGTCCAGAAAGGCCCATCCCACCCAAAACTTCTTAAAGGCAACATACGAAGGTTGTGAATTGTTCCAACATTCTCCTCCTTATATACTCCAGACTAGGTGAGCTCACAATGCTCTACTTCCCTGAGAAGACTGAGTGCTCAGGCCTGCCATTGCCCATCACAGGGTCTTAGTTCTGGTCCAGGGGTTCCATCAGAGAGAACTTCTTTATTATAAGGTCTGAGTTGCAATCCGTAGCGATGTGGCTGCACTCTGTGTGTGTGTGTGTGTGTGTGGGGAATGTGCTTGGTCTCAAAGATTATAGACAGACAAGCCAGCAAGCAGGCAGTGTGTTTGCTTCTTTTATCATCTATCCTGTCCTTCCCTTGTAGCTAATAATGCCAGGTAGATCAGAAGGCGTCATCAAAGGGTGGAATAGATGGGGGGAGTGTCATTTTGCTTTCTGTCCTTAATCAAAGGGTTGGCAGATCTTATACAAAGAAGGAATGAAGCCTCTGGGCAATTTGATCAGATAAATGAGCGACTAACAACAAGCTGAAGTCATTTAATTAGATCTGCTGCCCGATCTTAAACAAAGAAATAAACCTGGATGAACTCTTTCCCAAATGACTTTGAAACGCTCTCAACTTTCCCAACATGCTAGGGGGGGAAATTTCCCTGCACTAACTCTGTCTGGACGAAGTCCTGTGCGGAAAAGGCTGGCGGGTAGGAAAATTCCTATATGCAAACATGACTAGAACTGTTAAACAATTCCTGGCTCCATCAAAATGCGGTGGGTAGAATCTCAATCCCTTACATAAATATTTGTTTATTTGCCATGTTGGAAAGGGGTTAGGGAATGAGTCAAGCCAGGCCAGCCTAACAATTAGCTGCCTCTTTCCTGGGTGCTCAGACAACAATTGCAAAACTGGAGCATCTGCTGTATTGAGGAGAAGTGGAAGGAAGAAGATAAAGGAGGATCCACAGGAAGCCCTCTAAAGGATTCCAACTCCAAAAATGTTGGTAATTTATTGACACTCCTTTAGGTTTAAGGAGCTTGTAATTTAAGGACTGGCTCTAGACAAGTGGTGAGCTGTTAGCCAACAACCTCTGCTTGCTTTTGCACAGCAACGTCTTGCAGGCTTTCTGCAGAATTGTATCCTTTCTGGCTTAAGCACTGTTCGTGAAATCCTGAAGCATTGTGCCCACCGGCTGAATAATAGAAGATTTTAAAAACTGGGCTGCCCAAAATCAAGGAAGCTAGAGTAAGGAAACACCACTAGATTTGCGCGTGAAAGGGGGTGGCTTGCAAGTTCCAATTCTGGAACCGAAAAACAAAAGTCTCCAGCTGAGCATATGCTCAGAGGCACTCTGTTCCACAGTTCCGTTTACAAATAATCACATATTATATAAATATCCTAATAATCTCACAAGTAACCTAACCTTGAAAACCTGTGCTCTGGAAATATCTGCTTCTTTAGGCAGTAGGGAGTTCAGACCATAAAACCACAAATGGACCTGCTGCAAATGTTCAAGCCTTTTAAATGGCATTCAGCAACTGCTGCACAGTAGATCTGGCCCTGATTGAGATGCCAGGAAATACAGCCACGACAACAAGCTACCTCACCGAATAGACAGATGCTATCAAGAGCCAACAACGCAGCAGCTAATAGGCTTGAGGAGAATGTACTGTAGCATCTCAAATGCCCTCGGGGCTACCATCATATCATCTTGCAGATTGCTCACACCACAGTGCAAGGAAACAGACTGAACACAGCAGCTATTTAGGGGGAAGGGGGTGGAGAACGTGTGTTGCCTTTGGACTTCAGTCTGCCAAGACACTTTTTCTTCTTTAGTATTTGAATCTCATTGTGTAACTCAGCCTATTCTTTATAGACAGGCATCAGGGCAGATGGTTCTTCTCATCTGAACAGCTCCCAAATCACGCAAGAGGGAAATGTAAATAGATTTCCAGCAATGCCAGTCTGGAATCTAATGCGAAGATTGACAGTATTTTAGAAAGACAACCCAACACTGCACAAGTCCCCTATTACATATCAAAATAATTTTAACATATATAGAAAGATGAGATTGATGATGATGATGATAATGTCCAAAAATTGTACAAACAAATAACAAAATTAGACATGATAGAGTGGCAAAATTAGTGCACTGGTCATTATGCAAAAAATATAACTTGCCAGCCTCCAAAAATCTATGGGAACATCAGATAGAGAAGGTGTCAGAAAATGACAAAGTCAAGATCTTGTGGGATTTTGGGATCCAAACTGATAGACACCTTGAGTATAACACACCAGACATAGTAACAATAGAATGAAGAAATGTCTGGATCATTGACATTGCAATTCCAGAGGATGCTAGAGTCAAAACTAAAGAACTGCAAAAACTAACAATCTGGCAATTGAAACATCTCGCTTGTGGGTGAAACACACTTCCTTGGTCCCCGTAGTCATCGGGGCATTGGAAACAATATCAAGAAATTTCACACAGTATTATAAGTAGTTGCAGATCTCAGAATAACACCATCAGAGCTTTAAAAAATTTTGCAATATTAGGACCAGCATACATACTGTGCCGATAATTAGCAGATGCTTAGGGTTTTGGTTAAAACTTGTATCTGTTATATAATGCCAGTCAATATTTTTATAAACATTGACTGTGCCTGGTGTTTTTGAATAGTAATCATAATAACAGTATTTGAATATCATCATCATCATCATAATAGTTGCTGTCAAGTCCATTCTGACTTACAGTGACTCTTTCCAGGGTTTTCTAGGTAGAGAGTACTTTACTATTCTCTTCTTCTGGGGACATCCAGGGACTCTGCAGCCTGCCCAAAGCCACACAGGCTAGTTCTACTCACAGAAGGCACAGGGAAGAATCAAAGTCCCAGCTTTTGGCGCTGAAGCCAGATACCTAAACCACTGAGCTGTCCAGCCAACTCAAAAGAGAACACCCTAGTTGTCACTTTCAGCCCACAACTGAGACCACACACACACAGCATAAATGATCTCCAACCCATCCTTGACAAGAATACTTCCCTCTCCCAAGCTCTTGATGACAGGCTTATGCTTGCTTACAGACAACCTCACAATCTCAAACAACTATTGACACACAACGAGTTACACAACACTGACAATTATGGGGACTATACTCTGCTGCAAACCCAGATGCCAGCAATGCCCCTACATTTATTCTGGCAACACAATCACAAGACCCAGCAATGTCACACACAACATCAAGAGTACATCTAATGTGACTTATGCCATCTTTTGCCAGCAGTGCCCCTCTGTACTCTTTACATGCAAAAGAATACCTAGAAAACCCTGGACATAAATCAGACATCAGAAGTCTCAATACACAGAAGCCTTTCTCAAATTCCTTCAGTCTACAAGAACACTTTTCACAAGATATGAAAGTTGCTATTCTGGAGAAGAAAAACTACGGAACAAGAATCCAAAGGGAAACAGCTGAGATAAAATATATACATATGATGGACACCCGTGTCAATCAATTAAATATCAGTCAACGTGCCTTAAGTCATTAACAGATTGTTAATTATGTTGTTATCCACTGTTATTTTCCTTCACAACTACCAAACACATCTTTTCAAAGCAAGGTTCAAAAATAAAGTCTGCTATTCTCTACATTACCAAATGTTGTCCCTCTGTTGTTTCCTTTAATCATGTTCCTGTTTTACAGAACCAGGTTTCAAAAGAACTGAATACCGAACAGGGACCACAAATCATTACAGGGTGTGAAATACATCCCGACACCACTGTCTCTTAGAGCCTTGCAGGAATATTTTAGCATATAGTAGTCTCTATATTCTAACTCCTATGTCTGAAGAGAATGACAGTGTTCCAGAAAAGCTCACATTAAAATATAGTAGTTAATCTTTAAAGTGCCACAATGTCTTTTTGCTTTTGTTTTCTTTCAGGTATAACAGGATAACATGCCATCATACAATTAAGATTGAACATATCCAAACATGAATCCAATTGTGGAAAGGGCTTTAATATCCCCAAAGTTCAGAAAATTTATTCCATAAAGACCCATTTGAACAAAGAGTCTCTACCAAGTTGATTGCTTTTTTCCTGGAATCCGTTTGTACTCTTACCAGGCTGATACGCTCTTGTGAGTCTGCTGGTGCCTTTGCTCTCTCAGCTGTAGAACATCATTGGAAGGTCCAAAAAACATATCTTCTGCTCCATGATTGAGATTGTACAAGATCGTACCTTCAAGCAAATGTGAGGTGCCCGAGAAGTGTTATCTCACAACAAGTCCAAAGCAGACTAAGTTGCCAAATGCAGATTAAAGCAAGTTTGTGTTAGAATAAATAGACAAGCTTTTCCTCTTCAGGGAGCTCTGCTTTTAATGATGTGTTAGGTGTCTTGTCTAATTCAGGCCTTAGGCAATGCCTCCCTGTTTTTAGATCTTCCTAACATATGACTCAACCAAGGGAAGATCTATGAATGCCAAAGGTGTTTGTAAATAAGGGACAGACTAGATGCAGAAAGATCAGCAATGAAAGACCATCTGCCTCCCAGCCAGAAAAAGTGATATTGAGACTCGCCTGGGCTCATTGTCACCTGGGCTCATTAACAAATAATAACGAGCTGTCAAAAAAGGGGGGAAAAAGAGCAAGGCTACAATTCAAAGGTGAATTAACCAGCACAAAAGATTGACATGGCTTTGGATGGGATATGATTTGGGGATTGGTAGTTAACACAGCTACCATCCAGTGCATCTACATTTGAGTCCCATTGATTTAGAGGGTTTAAGCATCCCTAACTTCATGCAGTGACAGATTTTACTTTCTTGGGCTCCATGATCACTGCAGATGGTGACAGCAGCCACAAAATTAAAAGACGCCTGCTTCTTGGGAGGAAAGCGATGACCAACCTAGACAGCATCTTAAAAAGCAGAGACATCACCTTGCCAACAAAGGTCCGCATAGTCAAAGCTATGGTTTTTCCAGTAGTGATGTATGGAAGTGAGAGCTGGACCATAAAGAAGGCCGACCGCCGAAGAATTGATGCTTTTAAATTGTGGTGCTGGAGGAGACTCTTGAGAGTCCCCTGGACTGCAAAGAGAACAAACCTCTCCATTTTGAAAGAAATCAACCCTGAGTGCTCACTGGAAGGACAGATCCTGAAGCTGAGGCTCCAATACTTTGGCCATCTCATGAGAAGAGGAGACTCCCTGGAAAAGACCCTGATGTTGGGAAAATGTGAAGGCAAGAGGAGAAGGGGACAACAGAGGACGAGATGGTTGGACAGTGTCACTGAAGCTACCAACATGAATTTGACCAAACTCCGGGAGGCAGTGGAAGACTGCCAGTGGGCCTGGCGTGCTCTGGTCCATGGGGTCACGAAGAGTCGGACACGACTTAACGACTAAACTACAAAAAACTTCATGCAGAATAATTCTGCATTTCTCTAGAGTGAAATCAGAACGGAACTGCCCGAAGGTGGCCAGATGCTCTTCCAACTCTACAGGTAGGGATCAGGCCTATAACATCCTTCCTTTGAGGCTAGTCTGGCAATCAAAGCAGCTTGTGACAATATAAAGCCTCACTTTGCACTGACCCGACTCTGTCTCAGTGCACCTCACCTGCTCTGTCCAAGATGTATGACAGCCGACTCGGCAGGCAGCTGACCTGGTCAGTCTTTACCGTTCTCTCAGGGAACCTTCTAGAGAATGGTTGTATAGAAGGTTCTGCAGGTGTAAATAAACACATACACAGATGTTTCTTCGCAGACAAGTTGATATCTAAAGGACTTCCGGTGTGTGTGACAGATATTTGGCTGACAGAGAGACAAATAATACCAAACATACCTTGGAAGTATGATGCATGATAATAGTAACCTTTAAACTGTAGAGCTGGAAGGGACCCTATGGATCATCGAGTCTAGCCCCTCTCAAAGAGGCACAGTGGGGAATTGAACCCCCAACCATTGAGCTATCCAGCAGTGTCCCTCAGAAGCAGAATAAATCAAATTCAGCACAGATACTAGAGTTGTGGTTGCACCTGCACCCAAGGGGAAGAGCATCACTCATTCTTTCTCCTTGCAATGCATTTTCCCACCATTCCCAGAGGGCTAGGGCATGGCAAAAATGCTCTTTCCTTTGGAAAAGCAACAGGATAGGGCCTTTCACACTTGAAAGAGAGGGCTGCTGATATAGCAGATACGACCAAAAGCCATCCTCTCTCCCTCTCATCAAAATAATTAAACAGTTTCAAGCTTTGCCAGGTTCCTTTTATTATTTCTTAAGACTCTGATGCTTATTGATTTCTTTCTGGATGATCATATCCTTTAACTCTGGCAACAACAGACACGATCTTTAGCAAACCTACTGGCATTTCACTGGTGGTGTTTACTTATCAGATTATTCAAGCAGTATTTGCTCATTCACTTGCTTCATCTATAATATAGCATTGCTTTAGGAGGAATGAACTCTCTCCCCCCCCCCCCCCGTGTGTGTGTGTGTTGTGTCTTGTTGCCCTTTCAGCTCTGAATGTCTTCCACTAAATCCATGTCCCAATATTGTCAGTGCTTAAACTGAAATTTAAAAGCAGATGCCTGGCTCCGAAAAGCTCATTCCCTGAAAAGATCACAAGACTGATATTAACTCAAGGAGATATCTGTGTGTTTGTGTTCTAATCTACAGGCATGGACTAGGGTCGTTTTCTTCTGTTCCAACATGAAGTCTAATGCTCAGAATCCAGACAGTAGCTTTAAGCTTTCTATGGGGAGCAAGACTGCCAGTCAACCAATATTTTATTGCTCTGATGAGTATATCCAGTTACAACAGGTAGACAGTAGGTACTACATCCTGCTAGTTATTCTACTCATACTCTGCCAGGGTTTATTCTGTCATCGTCCTGCTTTGTGTACCAATATTCTTCACGTCAAAAGCTTACAAACCATATGAGAAGTTCTAATATTCATCCCCTCTTGAACATTTTTTCTGCCTGCTTGAAGTAGGAAAAAGAAAAGATGTGGAATGTCATGGGTTCATTTATGCTCCAGTTGGTATCTCCTGACTCAATAGTGTGAAATGGCTACTGTGGGATAATCCACTCGCTCGAATGTGCTTTGTGGGCAACCACCACATCACACTGCTCTTCCCTGCACTGTGTTTCCTGAGAAAAACTGAAGAAAATGTGGTGTTCCAACAGTGTGCCCTCTTCAGTTTCCATGCCCTGTGTTGAGGAAGGCAGTAATGTGGAATTTATATGAGCAGGATGCAGCAGTCTGTAAAGTGAGATTACAGCTATGAATGGGAATATTCACTCAAGATGCTCAAGGTAAGGTAACAGGAAAAACATACATCTATTGCTCCAAGAAATCCATTCAAGATAAAAAGGGGAGAAACCCTAGATGGGGATGCAAGCTGGTAGACCTGACTTCACGGTGCACAAATGCCCAAGGGCCAGAAGGGAACCTGCCCTCCCTTGCAGACAAACAGGAAACAAAGAGGGGAAAAAACTATGTTCTTGAAGAAGGAAGAGATGATCCAAGAGCAACAATCTACAGGTGCACCAAGGGAGGCTACAGTGCCCAGTCAGACCAGGCTATTTACCTCTGTCTTTCAATCCTCACCACGAACATTAAATGCAGGGTGGCTGTGCTTCTTAACAAGTAAACTTCTCATCTCACAGTACATGGCCTCTGGCATCATCAAGAAAAATCTAAGCCCTTTATAATAGCACGTGGAAGCATAATGAAGGAGGCAAACATGCTGGGTTAAATGTCCTCTTAGATTTAATCATCTGCCAGTCTCTGATTTGCAACAGGATTTTCTTGCACTGTGATTAATGTTTATTGTGCCTTGTGAAGCTCTCAGGTAGGCACCTCAAGCCTCTCTCCCATGACAGGGTTTTGTGTACCTTGTTTTGTATATTGACTCTGACCCAGGGAGTCTCTGTTGGGGTTTTTCCAACCTTGCATGCTGCCTTTAGTAGGTCCAGCTGGTAGGGACCTTTCTGAGCTGGGGTGACTGTCAATCTATCCAACACTAACCACTAGTCCCCTTCTGCCTCTGAATTCAAAGGAAGCACTCAATAAAGAGGCCTTGCCTCTCTACTGAGTGCTTCCGTTTCCCCCTCTTTAGAGTTTGTTGAAATCTGTTGATGAAGTCAGTTATGTTTGTCAGTTTGCTGTTTGATTTGTACGAATGTAAGTAATTAAACTTTTTATTTTTTCTCCTACTAATGTCTCAGAGTAAGTTAATGAGACCGTGAATGCCAATTAATGCGAAAAGGGATGGACTATTCTGGAAAACTTGAAGCTATTCTGCTGTGTGAGTCCCTACACTTCTCCTACGCAGCTAGAGGAATTTAACCCAAATGTAAAAACTCTGAAACAGTCTCCACAAGAAGTAGTATTCCTTTTCTTCAGATACGTCTCAGAAGATTCATTTTGGTGTCCCTCACATTCACTCTATTCCTTGGCATCCACATCATTTGCTCACCACTGGAGCAAACAAAAAAGGCTCCAGAATACACCTACCTGCACCTTTCTGAATCCCTATGTTTTTGGTGTGGGTAGGATCGCTCTGGTTTGGACCGTTTCCAGTGTGTGTAATTGTTGGAAATAGACCAAAAGTGAGCCTTCTGCCTATCTGCTCTTTCTGGTTCAGAATTTCCTATATTGCAAAGTGGCTTAATAAGCTAATTCAGTATAACAGCAAATAAAGCACTTCCTCTGGTCCTTGGCTAAGGGCAAGGGAAGTGAAAAAAAATTGTTTTAGACTGTAATAGACCATCACTGATATGCTGCATCACTTATATGAATATGGATACAGCTGCAGGCATTTTCTTGTCTGGCCCATTAGGATGAGGCAAAGAAAAAAAATGTTTGTCAGTCAGCGATGATGTACTACAATCAAAAACTTTTTTCACTTCCCTTGCTCTTCCACTGAGGAGCAGAGGAAGTGTCTAATTTGCCAATATCCTGCAGTGGCTCACTGATTAGGCCAGTTCATGATATCAAAAGTTCAGACCAGAAGGAACCAGACCAAATAAGGTCGCTTGAGCTCTAATATGATATTTGGATGTGAGGATCTCATCAAATGACATATTGCACCTCAAAACAACCCCCCCCAAAAAAACTTTATTAGCCTGCAGCAGGACTGTTATTTAAATTACTTTTTACACTGCACGTTTTTGCATTGTTCTTCAACTTTATTCTCATTGTTTATATTAACAATTCATTATCTATAACATAGTCCATTTGTGGAAACGTTTGCAGAGAAAACACAACTTCTGCTACACCTCACCTTACTGTTAGAGCCACACTGCTCCTTCTGAGATTATTTCTAGAGTATCTGATTGAAAATGTTCTACTCCATTCCACTTTAGTTCACTCACACCAAGTATACTAATTTTGAATGTTCCATTTCTTGCTTACCTCGATTCATACTTTTCATATTCTGTGTCCTAATTATATGCACCATGCAGCATCAGCCTTTTCTTTTACCTCTGTGCATGTCAGCAACTCAACATGCTTTCAGCTTTAATCCAGTTGCTTCATTATTCGTATTCATCCTTTGCTACATGTATTTATCCCCAGTAATAGTTTGGGTGCCTTCTGACCTGACACTCAGATCTTCCAGCAGTATCACTTGGTTCGTTTTGGATTGTCTCATCGTAGGGTTTTGGAAGCATACATGTTCAGGTATGGTTTACTGTTGTCTTCTTCTGCACGACACAAACAAGAATTAAGTTGCACGTTGCCACTTCTGCCTATGAAAGATTTTCTCCCAGTGTCACCTCCCACTACTGCTCCTGAATGGCGGCTGCTCTTCAAGAATCTCTCTATTGTCTCACTATGGGAACCCTCTACTCTCTTTTGCTGGTGTGACTATTAATTTCAAAAAAGGATAGGTACAATTAGTCTGGTGTCTCATCTTTGACCAAGCTTCCTTGGGTGATTCTGCAAAAGTGTAGGCTCGTAATGGAGTCTAGTATCCTCAGTGTATTGCTCTCAGCTTCCCTGAAACACTCTACTTCCTCGCCATGTTAAGATATGCACATATACACCCTTTCTGAGTTTCCCCGGTGTCTTTCTATATGGGGAGGGAGGGAATTTTAATGATGACTCTTTTACTTAAAAGAAAAGAAAAGAAAGAAACCAGTCACGCACCGCTGAGAAAAAAAAGCATGATAAGTAGGAATTACTTCCCACCCCCAAAAAGAAGCTGCCTATTTCGGGACCAATTGATTGGCTTTTTGCAATTACTCTTCAGCTTTGTGGCACCTCTGTTTTTAATTCCACTTCCAACAAATTGTGAAAAAGGAACACTGTGAATCAGCCAAGCCTTTTTTGTTTCTGATATGGAGTTTTTTGTTTTTATTTTTTTTGCCTGCCTCGGGGGGCTTCTACTTTTTTTTGAAACTGGAACAATTTGAACAGTGTTTACCCCGTGTGATCAGTTGTTTTGTTCTCTAAAAGGATGGAAAGTATGCTTATGGCTGGTATTCTGGTGACATATTAACCTGGGCATAATGTTTTGGATATGGGAACACTTATCCACTATGATCTTTCTCTCTAATCAGCCCAAAGTGTTGTTTTTTTTTTTTTTAAAAAAACAAATTTAGCACTAGATCACCTTATCTCACTGCATTGATAAATCAGTTTAGCGCTAGATCATTTCTGCACGGACCACAAAAAAAAGAAAGATAAAAATTGATGTGAAATAGAAACAATTCTGACAAATTACAGCAGACTGCTATGTTTCCAAAGCATGTGTTTATGTGCTTGTATGATATGAATAACTCTTGAAAACTGTCCCTTTTCTCTAATGCCATGCCACACTTTAAACAGCTCACTAGCTTTACAATGAACCGGGGATTGGTGGGGGGGTGTCAAAGGAATGGGGGCTGTGGACTGTGGTGCAGATTGAACTGCACCAGAATGAGGGGCCAGTATGGCCACTGGCACCAGAACAATCCGCAGTCTCCACAGGAACACCTAATCCAAACAGAAGCATAAAACAGGCTGCAAATTCAGCAAAAGCAGAATCGCTGTGATTTGGCTTGCCGGTCTAGCCACAGCCTTAATGGCCATTTACAAAACTATGAGAGAAATTGTTGTCACAAGCATCTCAGCTTTGTTTACCCTGCTAAATGACCTAAATTAATTCCAGCCAATTTCAACTATATTTACAACACTCAGTAACATTTAGTAATGTATCCCTTTTCCCCTCAATTTTTCATCTCTCCTTGCCTCACACACTTATATCCACCTCAGCCCATTCTATCTCCTCAGGAGAACTCTCTCTCTCAAAATATGGACTTGCTTAGCTGCTGCCCTCCTCAGGGTAGAACCATCAACAGGTCTTAATGCTTAAACTCATTAAATGAATTCTCCTGATAGAGGTCATAACTATAAATATTCAATCAATTTCTAATCCCATTCACACGTTCCATAAACAATACTTGATAGAAGGCGACATAAACACAGAGGTGAAATACCGCAGAGGTCGGGGCAATTGTGCAGGTGGCCATTTGTCACATCTCCCAGTGTATGACCAAGTAGGCAAACCAGGCGTGTCAGAACATGCAATGAAGAGCCAGCAAGAACATACACACTGCTTACATGATTTCCAGTTTATGTTGCCCACAACATTCTGGTGATGAGAGGGGTGGGGATAGCTCAGTGGTTTAGGTATCTGGCGGCAGAGCCAAAGGTTGGGAGTTCGATTCCCTGCTGTTCCTCTCTCACAGGGGTTAGTCTTCTTGATGATCTATGGTCCCTTTGAGCTCCGCATTTCTAAGATGATGATAATGATGAAAAAAAATCCAATTCTCTATTCCATTCTATTCTTTAGAGTTCCTGATCACAAAGATGAGCTTCCATGTGCAGAGGAGGGGGTCTCGCACCTTCAAACTGCCACTGTCCATGTGAAGAGAGCAACAATGGATGAAAAACAACAACATAAATTTACTTAATCTAATTTATATAACGTTGAATAGGGCTTTCCTCTCTTCTTTCAGAATCTGTCACCAAGCAGCCTTCACCTCACAGAGTTGCATCCTAACACTTTTTCCATTGGGGGGGGGGGTTTGTCTTAGGGCCTTTCTTCCTAGAGCCACCTCACAGCAAGTAACCAAGGCTGAATCTGGTTGGAAAGGATACAGCCTAGAAATTTCACATACCCTGATTTGAGTTCCTTGAAAGAAGTAAAATGGGATGTAAATTTACAGTCAGTGACTGACTGTCTGGTGCACCCATTAGGTTTCTCTACACTGATAGGAAAAGTATTGTGTAAACTAATTCTATCTGAACCCCTTAAATATGGTGGCATTATCCTATTTACAACTACATCATAAAAGGAAGAAAGGAATAAATGGATTCTAGGGAACCCATTTCTTATGACACAATAAAAGGGGGTGATTTATTTGACCTACGCTCCCAGCCTCAATCTTCTTTGGAGCCTGATAAATGAAGAAGTGACAGTGGCTACTGTTCCTGGTGGCAACAAGGTCTTGTATTGAGTGACAGCTTCATTAAAAGCATTATGGGAGCAAGAGAAGAGGTGAAGCGAGTGTAATGGCTGAAGGAAAGATTCTCTTTCCATATAGACTGAGCTATTACCCATAGATTTTTTTAAAAAGGCATTGCCCCTTTTCTCCAACAACTCCTTCATGGCTGAAAACATATTGGGCATGTCAGACAACCTATATGACAAAGCCATCCTTCCCTGGAAAATTTGCCCTTTGGCTTAGTTAACACAAATACCATATAGCAGCCTGGTCCACATGGATGCCCTCGAGCTGTGTTAGACTACAACGTCTGTCATTACAGCCTACATCTCCATGAGGACCCCAGACGTAACAGACGGCTGTGCTAACGAAGGGTGGTTTGAGTTTTAGTCCAGTACATCTAGAGGGTAGCAGGCTAGGGAAGACTATCTTACAGAAAGCTAGAATAATTTAGTTTTACATTGGAGGATGTGAATTTCAGAAGGTCACATTTGTTCTAAAAAGGGTATATGTGTTTGATGCAAGAATCTAAGACACATTGTTTGTCTCTTGACTTTTCTTTCACTGTCTTCCCAGACTGGCAAATCAATATCAGAATCCCCTGACCTATGCTAAAAAATAAATAAAAAATGGCTGTTTGGAGGAGTATTTTTACCGAACCTGGTAACAGTATGCATTAGAAACAGAGCTTTGTAAGAAACTACCACCCATTTTGACATATTGCCCATCCCTCCTTCCATTTTTGCTTTGTTTACACTTTCTGACACACATAAAGGACACATTCATGGCTGGCACTCTGGAGACAAGCAGGATCAAGCCAGTCAACAACAAAAAATCCAGAGGTCAGCAGCCTAAAGTGTGACAAGTAGGCAAAAAAAAAACTGCTAAGACTGAGAAGCCTAACCAGGGCAGCCTATTTTAAAAGATGAAGCAGAAATCTATTAGTCTATGTGGGTCACCTGACCTTTGCTGAGTTGCTAGCAGCACTCAAAAAAGTTACTTCCTGCTCTACAACTTCCAGAATACCTCAGCCAGCATGGCCACTGTAGCCCAAAAAAGTAACTTTTCCCATCCCTAGTTGGTTGGTACTTGCTATACCCTTCATAGCTTCCAACAGTGATATTATATTGCTACCTCTAGAAACATTAACTAATTATCATTAGTAAACAATAAAAGTATTGTACAAAACTGCTTATTTTTCACTTGATGCTACAAAGCTCCATCCCCATTGCATTATTTTGCTAGCCAGCAATTTGTTTTGGTTTTGATACTTTGATAATGTTTTAAAGTATGTCTCATTGGTCAATATCATGTTGCACAGCTTTGCCTGCACAATGGAAATGATGTAATCATCAGTGGCAGATTGTTGCTAGTTAAAAGCTTCCTTTGTCAATTTCCTTGTGTGCACTACTTCACCTCATTGTGCATGAGTCATATGCATCCCAAAATTGAAAAGGAAGTCTTTAATTAATCAGCAATCTGCCACTGACGATGATGTTCCCGTTGTACAGCTAGAGCTGTGCTACATGATACTAGCCAATGAGATAAAATTTTGAAACATCACCAGAGTAACCATTCACACTTGTAGAAAAACAGCCCCAACAATTGCTTTGTATTTGGATGAGAACTAGTTAACTGATGAAAAAAGGAGTCAGCTTCTGGGATTTTCTCTTGCTTTGTGAATGGTAATGAGGACAAGAGGGTACCCTGTAGACCAGGGGTCTCAAACATGCGGCCCGGGGGCCATTTGCGGCCCACCGGACGATAGTTTGTGGCCCCCGCCTTGCCTCCCCCCCGAAGCACCCACGCGTCCTCTGCTGTCAAGTCGCTCCCGGCCCGTCCTCGAAGAGCACCTCCAAGCCACCAACAGCAGCTGTCGCCGCCGCCTCTTCCAGGGAAGCGGCTCTCTTTCTCTCTCGGCACCCCCAGCACCAGCCCGGCCAGCAGCTGCCTCAGCACCCGGCGGTGCTTCCTCCTCCTCCTCCTCTTCGTCCTGCTTCAGCCGCCTCGGCTCTGGAGGCTGCCTGGGCTCGCCTCGCAAAGTTTGCTCCTCTGTCGTGGTGGGGGTAGCTGCTGCTGCTGAGTGCACCTTTTTTTTAGGGGGGCCCTCAGAGGAAGGTTGCCGGACCTCCGTGTGTGTGTGTGTGTGTGTGTGCATGCGCGTGCACACACCTGTGGGGCCCCCCCACCCCGTTCTGTTTAATTTCGCGGGTACTGGTGGGGGCTTTTCTCCTTTGACAAGGTGAATTCTGTGAGGGTTTTATATATATATATATATCGTGCCCTCCTCCCCCCGGCTAAGCGGTCGCCGGCGCTCCCTCCCTTCTCCGCTTCTTTGTCCTGCTGCTGGTGGTGGTGGTGAAGAAGGAGCCGGAGGGGGTCGTGGCCGGGCGACGAGGCCTCACATGCCCCTCCTCCTCCTCCTCCTCCTCGGAGCCCCAGCTGGGCTAAGGAAACTCCCACGCGGCTTCCTCGGGCTCTTGCTCTGCTTGGCGGAAAATCTGATGCGGCCCAGCCTCACCCAGACTCTGCCTCCAGCGGCCCCCAGGTAAATTGAGTTTGAGACCCCTGCTGTAGACCATCTTGACTGCTGCCAGTGGTGTGTCAACATTCAGGCTGCCCTTTGCTATGTAAAGCTTAACAATCTTTTTCCTTCTGGCAGCACAGGCATGATATGGGGCAGCAATATCAGGCCAATTCCTGGCATTTTGAATTGTGGATACAGAAGCACAATAGCCCACATTCATAAACCAGAGTTTATTTGTTTGTTGGGAAGAACTGAATCAGATCTTAAAGTTGCATGAAGTTTTTCATGTTATAAAAAAACTGGCTCACTTCTCACTTCTAAACCTTTTTAGCTTTGTTTTACTGTGAAGTGAGTTGGAAATTTTAATTAAATCTGGATGGAAACAGATAAAGGAGCCAACAGTGTGCAAGCCGAAGTGGGGGGAAAGGAAGGAGAAAAATTATTTCCAGCTCCTGGCGATGCAAGTTCATCATCTGGGCATCTGATAGTATGCATAGGCAAATGCAAGGTGGGTAGAGGAAGATGAGATTCTAGGAAGTGATACAAAAGGGCCTATTTCCATGGGTGTCTCTATTACCTGCCTCTGAGAAATGGATGTCTGATAAAAGACAATTATGGTCTCAAGTTTCCTTCAAAGCAGAAGTGCTGCATTTCGAGTGCATCTGAAGTGGCGAAATAACTGACTGTGTTATGGTTTCCATCGGGTGAGTGGGGTGGGGGGGAGAGAATCTCACTCTTATACCATTGCGGTGAGGATCATTTGAAAGCTGGGTTGAACATCAATCCTTGCCTAATGAGGTTTCAAGTCTCAAATCCTTTTTATTTCCATGAGGAAAAGGCAAAGTGTTTTTCATGTCCATCTCATTGAGCAGAGAAAACGTGTCGGCTTGATAATTATCTGTGTTCTGGAGGTAGGTGCCTTGATACAAAAGAGGTGGAAAGAGGAATGCACTTTCCATTCAGCTAAACAGAAAGGCGATGCCTCTTAGCTATAGGCTTTCAGGCATCCCTTCTCCAAGGACAAAGCTTTTAAACTGCAAGGAGCATCTTCTGCAAAGTCAACGTAAATGGGATAACTGCATCTCCTAAGGGATGCTATGAGGTGTGTGCTGTGGGCGGGGTGGGATCTAATAGGAGCACAGGAAGCAATGGATCTGCCACCCCCAACACCCCTTGAAACACAGATATTACAAAGGCTAGGGTTTTCTGAACAGGGAGGGAGGCAAGCGGTGGGGAAAGAGGGTCTGGGCAGCTGCCAACCTGTTTGCTTGACACCAATGCCAGGAAAGGTTCGAGAACAGATTATCGGAGATTTGGCCGGTAAGCACTTAGAAAGAAGGTGATGATTGATTGCTACGAGCCGCATGGATTTCTCAAGCACAAGTCATGCCAGATTAATCTTGTTTGTTTTCTGATAGAGTTGCAAACTTGGTAGGTCGGGGAAATACTGAGGAAGTGGCCCATCTTGGTCTTAGCAAGGCTTTTGCTGAGGTCTCTTGTAACCGTCTTGAGACCAAGCTGAAAAAACATGGGCTAGGCAATGCATGTTGGTGGGTGAAAGCCAAAGTGCATGTTGGTGGGTGGAAGCCAAAGCTCACCAATGGTTCCTTTTCATCCTACAGAGAAGTGACAAGTGAGATACTACAGGGTTCCGCCTTGGGTCCAGTGTTGCTCACCATCTTTATAAATGACTTGAATGAAGGAGTAAAGACTGTGCTGAGCAGCATGGCTGATGATGTCTACCTAGGAGAGGGAGGAGCCAATATTTTGAAAGGCAGGATCAAGTCTCAGCACTGGAGAGCTGGACCAAAAATGGTTTAAAAGAAAAAAGAAAGGAAAAAGGTTGCAACAGGTAAAAAGTAAAGTTCTACATTTAGGCAGGAAAATCAGATACACACATATGGAGCGGGTGATAGCTGTCTTGGCAGTAGTACACATGAAAAGGATCCAGGGGGTTCAGTAGATAACCAACTAAATATGAGTCAGTGGCGAAAGAAGCTAACGGAACATTAGGCTGCACCAGCAAAAGTCTAGCATCCAGATCAAAAGCCGTCATAGTACCAGGCTAGCTCCATCTTTGCTCTCCTTCTGCAAGCAGGCGAAGACCTGTCTCTTCAGGCAAGCTTTCCCTTAGTTACTGGTTGTTTGAATGGTTTTCTTTCTTTCTTTTTTTAATGGATTGTTCTACTTTACTGCTTTGAATGTATTTTGGTGTTGCTTTTGTTTACTGTGTTTATTGTGGTATTTGTTTGATCCTTCTTTGTATTTAAATACTCACTGTTGTTAGCTTTAAATCCTGTTGTTGTTGTTTTAATTACTTGAGCTGCCTTGGGTCCTTTTTAAGGAGAAAGGTGGGATAAAAATATTTTAAATAAATAAATAAATAAAATACCATTATATTCTGCTTTGGTCAGACCTCACCTCAGATACTGTTTCTGGTTTTGGACATCTTCAAATATTAGAAAGGTTATCACATGAAAGATGGAGCAAGCTTGTTTTCTGCAACTTCAGAGTAGAACCAGAAAGAAGGACTCTTCAAGAAAGGAGATTTCAACTAGAAGTTAGGAAGAAAATGTTTGGCAGTAAGATCCGTTTTTATGGCAGTGGACTCTCCTTCATTGGAGACTTTGAAACAGAAGTTGGATGGCTCGTCAGAGATGGCTTGAACGTGGGTTTCCTGCTTCAGAAGAGTGTTGAACTTGATAACCCTGGGGGCTCCTCTCAGCTTTACACTTCCATGATTCTGTAAGGCCCTGATCACACCAAGGCAAATGTTCCCCAGTTATTCCCCTGTTAGATCGTTGCACAAATTTCCGGTCACACGACACACGGCCATAGCGGTCTAACTGGAGAGGGTTGTTTTAATTTGTACTGATGATGTATCGAAACAATCCTTCCTTCCTTGTGCAAACATACCTATCTGTTTATTTCTCTCTCTCTTCTCCATGTCCTCCAACGTTATCACAGCTTGTCACAGAAATCAGGGAAAGAGGGGACAGACCTACCTGGCTTCATTTTGTCACTCCAGGCACAGATCTTCCTCCCATGACCACCAGGCGGTCTTCCGTCCATCTGACCACCTACATCCCTACCTTCTCGCTTCAGACAGGGCTCAACATCTAGAGCCTTTTCTGGGCTGGGCTCCACACCCATCTGAGATCCAGGCTCCAGCAGCAGCAAACATGCTCTGGGCACAGTGGTGGCCGGCTGGGTTGTGCACACCTAACTCAGCCTCTGTGGTGGCGGTCCAGGCTAGCACTGGTGGATCCAGGAGGCCATGGGGACAGCAGGTAAGGCGGCACCCAGGTGCCCAGAGAGCAGCGGGAGAGGCTGGGGACGGGGGGAAAGAAAGCATAGAGCCAGCTGTACCACAGGGGAGGCGGGGAGTCCCAGCAGCCCACCAGCGGAGCTTTCCACCTCCTTCTCTCTCTCAGCCACCCTCTTGTGCGGCGCCTATGGAATGGCCCCTGGGCCAGTTGAGGTTAGCCTGTGCAGATCAGCCATCCAGGTAACCACAGCAGCGGTGGAGGCAAAAGGCATCCTTCGGAGCAGGAGGCAGCCGGTCCAGCTGGTCCCCATCCACCCCTTCCCCAGGATCATCTGCAGCCACACTGATGGGGAGCATGTGGTGTGTGTGGGAGACTGCAAAAGAAAATAAATTGATTCCATGGTGTAGCCAGCCATAACGTTACAAATAGGAAGAAATGATTTGGTAACCTGAAAACAATTAGGAACGTTTGCCCCGGTATATGTACTATGTGACCGCAATTCAGTACAACAGAGGTACGGAAAGTATTCTTAGAAGTGGGCAACATTTGCCTTGTGTGATCAGGCCCTAACTGTGCAATGCTAGAATGTTATCTTTTAAGACACATTAATTCCTGTCACTTGTTATAATGCTTTAAAAGTAATTCATTGTCATTACTCATTGCAGTGTTTACAAAATAACTCATTGTGTGTCTTGTTGCATTGTCTGCAGCTTTCTCGTTTTTTTAATCTTATACTTTGGGAGATCCTTTAGTATTGGTAATGCTACAACATAAAACATCAATAATTTCTCTAAAACCACCTTTAGGCATTAAAATATAATGGTCTTTAACAGGTAATGTTTTCAGAGTAACTAGTAAACAATACTTGTTACACCAATAAGGCAAATCTTCCACTTGTTACTTTTAAAACATCCCTTTATTAGAAGCACCACTTTATTTGTACCTTGGTTTTCCACTAATAGGGGCCAACGCAGCTCGTAAAGTGGTTCACGACAACATGTCAAATGACAATAAGAATTCAAAAACAATAAAAGCAGTTGCAAATAACTGTTTCATTAATGGCTTAGAGAGAAGGTGTTTTTGACCGGCCACACAACAGCAGAGGGGCGTTCCCATGCACTTTGCATCGAGTATCAATTATTGGTTCCCAAACACTGACATTGTAGACACGGCATGTTACATATGCATTGCCAATAAATGAGATGCTGACTCATACAAGGCACAATAGAGTGGAGCAACAGGTACCATCAAAGATGGAGAGAACAAACCTACAGGAGAGGGGGAGCTCTTGGTAGAACCACCACTATTTCCTAAACCCTGTCAGCAAACACAAGATGAATCAGGCAATAACAGGGAGGTTTTCTTCTCCTCCACTTACAAGAGGGCTAACAAAATGCTCCAGGGCTAATACGATTGTTATTCTTTGTTGAGGCTTCTTGAGTAAATGATGCACACAGCATCCTCAGCCACAATCCGAGAGTGCCTCTTCTCACTGATGAAACGCTGCCAGTTGCACATGCATGATGGTGCAGCATTGCACTAGCACGCCAGGGCTCCCATGAGGTCTGCCAGGGCACCAGGGTTGTCTTGCCCACGTGGTGGCACTTCTACAACCTCCTACTTGCCCTTCGGAACCCGTTGGCATGCTACTGGATAACAATAACCAAAAGGATCTCGAAACAAGTAATACACTTCTGTCAATAAAATAAACAGGCTTCTTCATTGTGATAGAATTTTTCCTTCCCAGTAATGAGCCTATTTTAAAGACAGCAACTTCTGACATACTTGGTCAGAAGCTTAGCCAGGGCAGCAGTGCTGGGACAGTTACCATTTGTAATTACGCCCTTTGTTTTTCACCTAAGACAGCACAGCACATTCAGCCCATGGATTTTGCCAATGAGGGAGAAAATCAGAAGCAGGCAACTGGGGAGCAGTGGGCAGCCATGTTTGTAGAAGGCCCCACGCCCTGTCTGGTTTTCAAGCAGCTGAGGAAGTAATTCTGCTCTGAGAGTAAAAATGACAAGCTGCCAACCACAGACACAGGCACTATGCAAAGAAGACCTGGAAAGGAAGGGTTAATTTGTACAAATCTTTAATCTCGAAATTAGATTTGAGGTAAATGCAGTGAGGCGGGAGGGGGGGGGGAGGACATGATCATTTTGCTTATGTAGCTGCCTTGTGTAAAGTATGATTTCTCTAAAGCACATTCTTTCTATAAGCTTGTTTCCCAGTGGAAATGATTGTTCATTCCTTCATCCTTATGCTTGACTGAGGCTCTTAATTACCACTGGGGAGGTAAGTTCACTATCCCTTCTTCTCTGCATGTTTCTAATAATACCTAATATTTCAAATAAATAAGATCCTAAAAATGAAGAAACCTACAGATTCTGCTTCTCTGGGATTTCTGCAGATCTAAAACTTAAGATCTAAAACCATGGGTACTGATTTTTTTAAAAAGGGGGGCAGCTAAGGAGTGGGCGTGGCTTCCTTGCTATGCTAGTCTTGTCGGCAGTGATCACAAATTATCTAGTCCTCATGGAACTGCACATAAAAACAAAGGCATTTGCAGTAGTCCATGAAAAATGCCAAAATTCAGTTGGGCAATACGTACTTTGATTAGGATCAACCTAATTATCTCAGAATTGCACAACAGCTTTTATGTTCTTCAGAACTCAGCACAGGCTAGATGAAAATCAGGAAGGTAGTGAGCAGAATGGATATAACAGGGAGTGAAAACAAGAGGGGGAAAGGCAAGAAAAAAAGACTTGATGCTGTAATCATAGGGTCTAAATCCAGAGTCAGTCTTAAGATGAAAATTGCAAAACTCACTCCCACAGAGAGAAGAAAGCGATTGGTTGGTTGGTTGGTTGGTTGGTTGGTTGGTTGGTTGGTTGGTTGGTTGGTTGGTTGGTTGGCTGGCTGGCTGGCCAGCCGGTCGGTTTATATGCTACCTCTCTTCTAGAGGATCCAAGGCAGCTTACAGTATTAAAAGAAACAAAATTAAAAACCAAATAACAAACTATTACTATATTTAAAAAGCATTAAACAAATATATTAAAACTCATTATAAGAGCAAGATTAAAATAAGACTGTCCTTCTTTGTAGCTTTTCTGTATTTCCTACTACCTGTTCCATCTCTTTAATTACCCCAAAATTCGATGAAGGAAGGAAAAAGTGGAAGAGGTACACCACATCTTTGACCAGTTGTGCTAGGAACCCTCCATTGGGATACTCCCTCAAAATCCAAGATGGCATCAGCAGCTACACAGTTTGTGGGCCACTCCTGCTCTCATAGGTCTTCCAGCAGGTCTGTGTGGCTATTAGGAAAACATCAGGACAGAGGAAGGAGAAGCTCTCCCTAACACAGGTCCCAGATTCTGAACAGAATGATCTACATCTCCCAAAATCCCCCAGCCAGCTTGGTCACTGTCAGAGTTCCAAGGAATAACTTTTCCAAGCTCAGGCTTGTTCCTAATCCCCTTTTTCAAAAACAAGGCTTTACAACTAGGCCACCAGAACCCACCTCCACCCACCCCCACCCCCACCCCGTTCACAGAGCCAAGTGAAATCATCATTGACACCAGACATTGGCACTCCTTCTCCAGGTAAAAATACATATCACTTCTCAGCTGCAAGCTCCGCAGGCAGGAGAGATTTGGGCTGCCTTCATCTAGGGGTGTCATTTATCTCTGGCCAATGATAGGAGTGCTAGTTCTAGAAGAGGTCAGTTTATATATTTCAGTCTACTGTCATACTGTCAGAAGGGGGACATGTCATGGTCTTTCTCATTGATCTGGGGACCCAGAAGGGCTAATGGTGTATAACTTGAAGAATTGGTTGTTCCTTCTTTCTCTTGCCTCCATTAAAATTTTTCCCCTTTTGCTTCATGCCTAAAAACCAGTGATCTAACTGGTGAAGACTATATTTTCCTTTAGGAAGATGGCTTAATCTTCTAAATATTAGAAAATTTGTAAGAACTTCACAAGTGAATTGTCATTGTTTTTTTACATGCCATCAAGTCACATCCAACTTTTGGCAACCTTAACAAGGTTTTCAGAGTAAGTGAGGTGTTCATGAAGTAGTTTCTCATTGTGAATTTGGACACCCAGGTCTTCTGAGTCCTAATCCAACACTCTGTCCACTACACCGGTGGTTCCCAACCTTGCATCCCCAGATGTTCTTGGACTACAACTCCCAGAAATCCTGGCCAACACAGCTAGTGGTGAAGGCTTCTGGGAGTTTTAGTCCAAGAACATCTGGAGACCCAAGGTCGGGAACCTCTGCACTACACCACACTGGCACTCATAAAGTCTTATAAAGGATGAACCACAACCACTTGGAGCCAGTAGTTACTAACATGTCCATGTTAACTATAATTTATTTATTTGGCTTTTACCTTATTGTATCCAAATTATGTCTGATCTGATACCATTGCCATTTCTATTAGAAATATGCCACCTTTTCTATCTCTGAATGGAAGTATGGTCCATATTATCTAGGGGATCTATTGATTAGTTTTTGTTACAATATTAAGGTGCAAGTATAATAGAGAGAAAGGGTGAGTTAATTTCTCTCTTGACTGCTCTGTCCTTTGTGTGTGAGATGACCCTGTTCTTCTGTTATTATTTTTACATTCCTAACTAATAATAATAAAACTCTGAAATAGCTGATAAGCCAGAGGAGAGGAGACCTTAGCTGTTATATGCATATCAATTACAAGTGATTGGCTTTGCAGGCTGAAAAGCATCTGCATCTCCCAAAGGCTCTTTTTAAATTGGCATTAGTGAGGTTAAGCAGATTAGCTATTAAGAATAATAAACAATCTCAGCATAACCATAAAACGGGGAGAATGAACAGAGAAGATAAAACGACCCCCGGGCATCTGACAAGCAAGAGGAGATGTGACTACATCTGATGTGGTGGTGAGTAAGCAGAATATTAAGAGGGGCTTCTAGGTGATCCTGGGATTTGGAAAACTGTGTTCAAGAAAATGTACATGCTTTCCCAAGAGGAAAGCATCTCAGTTTGTCGGCAGCACTAAGGGCCTGAGCACACTGACAATAAGAACCACTGTTGAAAGGTTTTGCTTCTTAAAAAAACTGGATTTAAAATATCCCAGCTACACAACACATGAGGAAACCTGAAATTTTTGGGCCAAAAAACCAAGTTTTTTAGGAAAGTCAGGCAAAGGCTTTTTATTTTAACATGCTTGTGAATTGATCCATTATGGATCGTTTCGGCAGGTATGACTACCTCTGTCACAGTAAATATACTGCCAAAGGGACCAGCAAGCTGCCGGAGAAAGGAGCCCGCCAATCAGCTGTGAGGCACCGGCGACAAACAGGACTGCAGGAGCAGCTCTTCATATCCCTATGAAACTCTGCCTCAGGGGTGTCTGGGAACTTCAGCTGGCTGGAGGGTGGACAGTGGTGGCAGCTGCAGGGGGGTTATGTGGGGGAGACTACTTGCTTCATGTGGTGGCAGGTGAGGAGAGCAGTAGGGAATGAAGAGGCAGGGGAGGCGAGGAGGAGGAAGGGGGACGCATACGGCTGTCTCTTTCAAGCTAGTTTCGTGCCTTGCTTGAGAGCCTCAAGGGCATCAGAGCGCTCCGGCCACAGATGCCAATGCTGTTCCCACTCCCTCCGTCTTTCCCTCCCTCTCTCTGTGGCTTGTTGCTGTTGCTCCTGCTCCTCCATTTCCTCCCGCTCAGTAGCAGAAAGGGAGGGAAAAGAAGGAGGCCAAGCTCACACTGAAACAGAGGCAAGAAGTGGATTACGGAGTCAGAGGCTCCTGATGGTTCTCCCCTCAGCGAAGGTCCCAAAATGTTGTTGAAAACCAGACCCTCCCGGAGCATCCGGCACCTTTTTGCAAGCCCAGCCTCCCTACTCCCCTTGCTTAGCCAACTGTTGGGTGCCTAGAAGGCTGTTTTTTCCAGGACACGGTCAGGACTTGGTGACATTTAATGCAGCATTGCTATTTTCAAAGTGAACGTGCACATCGACATATAAACCATGTGACTTGAAACCAATTTAAAATACTGTGGAGCTGAAATCGATGTAAATCGGCAATGTGAGCGAGCCCTAAGTTAGGACAAAGAAAAAGAAGAAGAGGAATACTTCAACTTCCCACAACACACTAAGTCAAGTTAAAGGCATTGCAATTATTTGCAATCTTTTACAATTGTGTGTGTTTTAAAATTATACCGCATTTTGTTTCTATATTGCAATCATATATGCACAATATTTATTGCTGAAACGCTGATGGTTTGTTTCTCTTGATCCTCCTTCTACTACCACTTTTTAAATAAAGGTTTTCACATGCAGCCCCTCACCAGGACCTGATGAGCATGTGTTTTGTTTGGGGCAATGCTATCAACCCCAAACTATTGAGGTAGCAAGGTCTTGGGTTGCCTAAGTCCCAAGTTGCAACACCATACATTGCGGCACAAAGACAAAACACAGTAATTGTGCCAAAAAATAATGTATTTATTTTTTCCCACACACCAGTACACAGGATTAGGCCGTTCCCTGAGCGAGGAATGGGCAGCCCTGTTCCACTTTAACCCTGCTGCTTCCTGCGGTGAGCAATTTATGAGAGAGGCATTGAGTCTTTGAATCCAGCAAAGTGGCTCTCCTTGAGCTGAAATCAAGCCTCCTCCTTGCATTATATGAATTGTAGAATCCTTGGCTCCTTAATCTGCATACAGAGACAGCCGCTCCAGGGTTATGCAAATGCATGAAGCAGATGGTTGTGGCTGAGCTGCTGCAAATAACAAAGCGGCGGATGAAGTGGAAGATTCTGAAACTGGAGCCGTCAGGGGGACGCCTTTGTTTGAATTTCATATTTTGAAGCATGATAGACAACAGTGTCTCACACATTCGACAGGTAGGATTAGGCAGCTCGTCGAGCGATTATGGAAAGAGATGCGAGCCTGGGAAATTACTTTCCTATTGGAGATTATTTTGATTATTTGCTATAGAGCGTCAAAACAGGCTCCAGCATGAACGAACTGCTGACAGAATAGATGGAGAAGATGAGCCAGGATTGATGTTGGCTGGAGTACAAAAGGGGCATTTTGCAGCCATGTTGGCTACGTACCATAGAAAGTGCTGTAGACGTATATCATGGTGTACAAGGCATGCACTTAATAGTTACAGTGTCTAATCCAAACTCTGGCATCCAAGCAGAAGCCATCTTACCTAAATGACTCTGAAGAAACGAACCCACTTCCTTGTTGCATTCTCACTGTTGCTGGATGTTCAGACTAGGCTCCCTGCTGAGAAGGGAGGCAACAGGAAGTCTAGGAGGTCTAAAGCAAGCCCAGGCATCATGCCAGACAGAGCTCAAGGACTTGGGCAAAAACAACAACAACAACAAAACAAAACAAAACACTACAAGAACCCATTTCCAAGCTAACTTGAAGTATCCAGCCTGTTCAGGAGCAATATCAGGGCCCCGATCTACAGCAAAAGTTAGGTTCTTCCTTCCTCCTCCTGAGTAAGCCTCAGAAATAGAAGCATCACACTGCCAGTTGTGCATGGAGCCTTCTGGATTGGACTTCTGTTTTGGCTTGCTGCCATGTGTACTTCTGGCATCCAGCGTGTAATGGATGAGGACTAAAAACTGCAAGGGTGACTCTACAGACTGGTTTGGTACCATCTTCCATGGTGGTAAGTGTCACATCTCTCTCAGAGGATCCCTAGCCTGCTTGATCCCAGTATGTGTCTAGGCTGGGAGTGATTTCCTCTTTCAAGAGGTGGTCTCATCCTGACCTTGACACCAGTAGATTTACGTAGGTGGCTTATTTAAACATTAGTCAATTCCTGCTCTTCCTTCAGATAAATCAGATCCAAGATAAATGTAAATCTTAGTATGCAAAACACCCACCTCCCCAAACCCTGTTTTTGCAGGGTTTGGGGGAGATGGCTGTTTTGTACACCAAGATTTATATTTGATTTTGTGGGGTTTTACATGACTGTTATCCTATTTAGATTGGACCGCTTTCTCATAAGTAGGCATCCTTCAGTCTCGAGAGACTATGGTAACGTGCTCTGAATAGAGGTCTTGGAACAGCATCTAGTGTGGCTGAGAAGGCCAATTTGAGAGTGACAATCCCTTCCACACTGAAGACAAATACAACCTATCCCCTGTCCAGCTCCCTGATTTTGCTGGTTTCGGGACTGCCTCTTTGCCTCGGCCTGCTGAACAAGTGTCTCTTCAAATTGGGAGAGGCCATGCTGCACCGCCTGCCTCCAGGCTGAACGCTCACATGTCAAGGTTTCCCATCTGTTGAGGTCCATTCCTAAGGCCTTCAGATCCCGCTTGCAGATATCCTTGTATCGCAGCTGTGGTCTCCCTCTGGGGCGATTTCCCTGCACTAATTCTCCATACAGGAGATCTTTTGGAATCCGACCGTCAGCCATTCTCATGACATGCCCAAGCCAACATAGACATCGCTGTTTCAGTAATGTATACTTCCTAACAATTCCAGCTCGTTCCAGGGCTACACTATTTCGAACTTTGTCCTGCCAGGTGATGGCAAAAATGCATCGGAGACAACACATATGGAATGTATTCAACTTCCTCTCCTGCCGTGCACAAAGGGTCCAGGACTCATTGCAGTACAGGAGTGTACTCAGAACACAAGCTCTATAGACCTGGATCTTGGTATACAGTATGCTGTCAGCTTTTTGTTCAGCCATACTCTCTTTGTGAGTCTAGAGAACATGGTAGCTGCTTTGGCAATGCGTTTATCCAGCTCGACATCTAGAGAGAGAGAGTGTCAGAGATCGTTGAGCCAAGGTACACAAAATCATGAACAACCTCCAATTCTTGTGTAGAGATGGTAATAGAGGGAGGTGAGTCCACGCCCTGGCCCATGACTTGTGTTTTCTTCAGGCTGATTGTTAATCCAAAATCTTGGCAGGCCTTTCTAAAACGATTCATAAGTTGTTGGAGGTCTTCAGCAGAATGGGCAACAACAGCTGCATCATCAGCGAAGAGGAAGTTCCACATGCATTTCAGCTGGACTTTGGTCTTCGCTCTCAATCTAGAGAGATTAAAGAGCTTTCCATCTGATCTAGTCCGGAGATAGACGCGTTCTATTGCGGTTCCAAAAGCGTGCTTCAGCATGACAGCAAAAAAGATCCCAAACAGAGTCGGTGCGAGGACACAGCCCTGTTTCACTCCACTTCGAATGTCAAAGGGATCTGATGTTGAGCCATCAAAAACTACAGTGCCCTTCATTTCCTCATGAAAGGATCTGATGATGTCAAGGAGTCGAGATGGACATCCAGACTTGGGAAGTATTTTAAAAAGGCCGTCCCTGCTAACCAAATCAAAGGTCTTTGTAAGATCTATGAAGGCCACAAAGAGTGGCTGTCGTTGTTCCCTACATTTCTCCTGCAACTGTCTGAGGGAAAATACCATGTCAATGGTGGATCTATTAGCTCAAAATCCACACTGTGATTCTGGGTAGACTCTGTCTGCAAGCACCTGGAGCCTTTTCAGCACGACATGGGCAAGCAGCTTCCCTACAACGCTGAGAAGAGAGATGCCACGGTAGTTATTGCAGTAGCCCCTGTCTCCTTTGTTCTTATACAATGTGACGACGTTTGCATCCTTCATGTCCTGTGGTGCTCCACCTTCCATCCAGCAAAGACAAAAGATTTCATACAGCTCAGTGGTGATGATCTCTTTACAACACTTCAGCACTTCAACAGGGATGTTATCCTTCCCAGGTGCCTTGCCAGAGGCGAGGGAATCCAAGTCCACTTTTATTTCTGCTAAAGTTGGTTCCCATACTTTTGTAACATTTGGTTCTAGGGCTGTGTGATGCAACAGATGTTTCACTAGCCTCCTAATGGTACACAGGCATGGAGTGACAACCTGGCTGTCTTATCCAGATTTGCCATTAACTGTGTACCACAAGCAATGCTCATCTCGCTTTTGATGTGATGTGTTCTGTTGGTGTGCCAATGTGACCTACTCAGATGTGTCATCAGCAATTTGCTGCCACCATCAAACTTAGATTGAACCAGAGGCCATGACCTCCTCTAGCAACGTCATAGCAGTGTCATGCTCAAATGTGTCATCAGCCACACACTGCAAACAAAATTTGCTTTAATGTGAACCTGTGATGTATTTTCTGCATGTAGCATAGTATCATACTCATATGTGCCACCAGCCATGTGCAACAATCAAAGCTAGATTTAAATAGTGCACATGACCTTACTGACAATGTAACTAAAATGCCATATGTCCTCTATAGATCCTATCTGAGAGCTGATTCATATGTTCCTTTTTTATTATTTGTGTAGAAAAAGATTTTCACAGCAGAATGAGGTTTAGCAATAAAACAACATACCCCAATACTCTAATTTATCATGCCTAGCCTTAATAAGCTTGGTGTCTTTCTCACAGCCACATTATCAACCTTATTGGGGTGCACTGACAGGATTTAGAGCAGTAGTTCCCAACTTTGGGTCCCCAGGTATTCTTGGGCTGCAGTTCCCAGAAGCCTTCACCACAAGCTGTGCTGACCAGGATTTCTGGGAGTTGTAGTGCCTGTGTGTGCTAATGTGTCATGGTTGTCTCACATCTCTCATGTGGGAGTTGAGTGAGATGGGTCATATTAGCATTAGGAATAGAACCTAAGCTATCTCTCGTCTGCCATATTTTGTACTTTTCTCTTTTTATGCCTCCTGCTGCTTTTATTTTTGCAGCACTTTGACTTTTTCTTTTTCTTTTACACAGTGCCTGTCTATGTTCCAGGCCCAGTGGGTAGCAAACATGAAACACACAGCAACAATCAGATATTCTACCTCCTAGGCAGTGAGCTACTAACCAGGTGTCTTACTTCCCCCTTCAACAAACATTTTGTAGAGTAATTTTGAGCAAATAGCATGATTTCTGGTTGAAGTAAGTAAGTTCAAAGCCCTTTATTTTTCCCATTTACATGTATTTTCACCTTCAGGACCCTTAGGAATCAGCACAAATGCTTTCAAACATTCAGATACAAATTGAAGCATACAGACTATAAATTGATCCCAAATGAACTGGTTACTATTTGGACCAAATTTGATTGCTATTTGGACAAATAATTTGGACCAAATTGAAGCAGGTTGTATTCAAGCACTCCTACTAAAAAGAGTGAACTTTTTTTTCCTTCTGATCCTGTTGTCAAGTTTTAAGTTTGTTTCAATCTGTATGACTTACTCTTTTAAGCACAGCCGCATCTTTTTCTTGTTTTTTTTACCAAACCGTGGTACAGTGGAGCGTTGCAAACTGCCTTTCATATATTGCACATAGTTCATGGTAGTGCTTATCAAGTATTTTTTTTTAACTTTGCGTAAAAGCCTTTAAATTAGGCACTGAGAGATCAGGGCTTTGAAAATTAGTCTCCCCAGTCACCATCCAGCACAGTGATGTGCTCTGCAGATTTTCAGCCTCAGTAGGTAAACTGTGCCAAAGTATACAATTTGCAGGGGAGGTGATCAGTTTCATAAAACCAAATGCAAAGCAAAGTTATCTTTGAGATTAGAGAAGAAAGTGAGGGATGAGTGATGATGACACAAGTTAACAGTAGGTGTATGTTTGTGCGCATGGATGCCTGCTTGTACATGTGTTACTAAGAACAGAAGTGGACATTTTTAGAAAATGTTGCAATGTAGCTTCACTTTCTAGAAATGGTCCTGTTCATGGTTCTAGTCCGCAAGCTTTGTTTCCCTCTGCGATAACTTGAACTGTAAGCAATTCTAGCAGGCCATTCTGTCCCCAACCCGCTCCTGGTTTTCTTTTCTGACACTCAGCCTTCTGTGACTACTGAGAATATTCCTCATAGGTCTGTGTCCCCACTTTACCCCTGCCCCTGGATATTGCTTTCTTCAGTTTTATTTTTTTAAATGCAGTTTATTTCTGTACCGCTCCACCCTGGACCATCGTAATACCTCCCTCTTATTTCTTGTGGTGGATGTTCACCCAATTTCTGATGCCGCTCTCAACACCTGAGTTAGCTGCTGGGGAAGTGACAGATATTTATATTTGATTTGGTGTTTGGCTTTTCTCGTTATACATGCATATGCTTGTATAACAAGCATATAAATTTTTCCAGCCAGATGTGCCTCTTTTTTAAAAAAAAAAGTAATAACAAAAGGCTAACGAAATATGTATAGGCACACATCTGCGAACAAAGTTATGTAACATCTGTATGTAAGATCTCTTGCCATCTCCCTTACCATCCATCTGTATTACATGTTCCAGGGATAAGTCAAAACAGACGACCCAACTGACAGGCAGCCTGACCTGCTGAAAAATTACTTCCCCAGGCCCATTTCAGGCATCTGGTAATTGATAGCCACTTGCATTGCCTCAGACACTCACTGAGCAACTTCAACATCTCAGCTGTGGCTGGACACACTCTTCTGAGGAGAAATGAGCCTTAATTAAAGGAGCAGAGCAGATGATAAGATTTTGAGACCAAGCCATATGTGAGCGCCAGGTGTGACTGACTGCTGATCAGCCATGCCCCGTGGGGCTTGGCAGTGACTTTCGCCCCAGGCATGGGCAAACATGTAAGGGCTCATTAGCTCTTGGGGGCTGATCTGATATCCCCATCCAATTTCTTCCTAGCTATCAGTGTCAGTGGAGGAGCAGAGACTCTCTGAGAGAGCTAACGGAGCAGACAATCTACACATGCTGTGGGTTAGACGTGGTATTTAACTTCAGTCTTAAGTTCTCTCAGGTTTTCCCACGTAATATGGGTAGGTGCAACCAACCACTAGTCTGGGACAGCCTTTAGGAAATACTTTGCATTCATGACTCTACAAAGAGTAGGAAGGGGGGGGGGGCTTGTGGCAGAATGGCTGACCATCCAGTACCCTTGACATAGAAAAGATAGAACATGATCATTTGCAGGTTAAGGCAAATGACCAAGGGGAAACAAGGAGAACAGCCACTGATGAAAGGGACTAATTTCTAGAGGAGCCCCATGGGAGATGATCCAAACAAGGCCAACGGAGAGGCTGAGCATAATCTCTGCCCCCCACCACCAGCCCAGATATCCACCAGGTAGAATGGCCACCAACGTTCTGTAACCTTTGGAGAAGACAGTAGACTAATGCTGATGTAACCGTCTGTGATTTCATCCCCACAGAAAAGTGGTTGTGTAAATCGTTATGACATCACCACATTTGATAGGGGATGTAAATTTGAATGGGTCTTGTGTTTCAGTGACGGTGCTCTACATCCAGGTTGTCTGGATATAACCAGACTTTGAAAATTAGACTTTGAATCCTCGCCATCAAATCCAATATAATGTGAGGCAATTCCTTCACAGCACTTCAGAATGGTCAAAACACTTTAGTTGTACATTATCTTAATAATTACTACAACCATCCTGTCATACTGGCCTGCATTATTCTTCCTATTTTGTTCGCCTTTAGGACCACATCACTTTTCTTGTGTGTTCTCTGCATTGGCTCCTTTTCCATTCCATTTGCATTCATATTGCATTTCCAATGTGTTCATTTTCTTGCCCCCAAATCTCTTTGTTCTTCTTCTCTATGTAACCATCAGCTGAAATCACTTTGACTCTTTCCATTGCTGTATTTAAATATATGCTAAAACCTTATCTCTCCAGTTCCATTGCTTCATCCCAGTCCTTGCCTGCCATCCTTCTGTTAACATTCCACAGCTGCCTTCATTTTCAGATTTTGGTCCTAAAATCTTGGGAGGGGACACTACAAGGGGTCCCCAACAGACAGGGTTCCACACCAGAGGAGCCTGAATTCCTCAGTAAATGAGCCTCCAGAATATGCCTTAGAACCTGTTACAGAGTTTTGAATTTGTGGTTAAATTCCTTTAGCTATGCAGTAGAGGTACAGAGACTCACAGAGGATAATAGCTTCAAGTTCCCCAGATAGTCTACCCTTTTCTCATTAACTTAAGGCCTCAATATCTCACTGTGAAACATGTGTAGGAGAAACAATAAAAACATTTCATTAATTACAGTTGTGAACAGATCGACAGTAAACTAACAAACTGACTAACTTCAGCAGACTAAAGAGAGGGAAAAGAACACTCAGTGGAGAGGTGGGGCTCTCTTTGAATTCAGAGACGGGAAGGAACAATTGGTTAGTGCTAGATAGACTGACAACAGTCCAGAAAGGTGCCTCCCCGCCACACATACTAGAGACACCATGCAAGGTTGTAAAACCTGCAACAGAATCCTCAGCAACATGCAGAGCTACAAGAGAGATAGGCCAGAGTTCTCTCAGCAGATATGTCAGTGTAGAATACTTCTCTGAATATGGAGAGCTTGAAAATGACTAAGTAGACATAATTTGTGTGAGTGCAACACCATTTTGAAGATGGTGGTACTTTGAGCCAGAAGGTCCTGTGTAAGTGCAACAGCCAGTGCCTAAAAGCAAACACTCAGAGAACAAACAACTTCTGTAGTTTGCCCAACCTCAAGGCATTTGGCTGGCTTCCACCCCTATCTGGTTTAGGCTGTTTTGTGCACCTTGTAGTGAACAATTTGGCCAAGGTGTACACCGGTTTGTTTGTTAGACTACAAATCCCAGAATTCCCTAGGATATTCTGGGAGTTCTAGTCCAGAAAATCTGCACACCTCTAGTTTGGGCAAATGCACTCACGTCAGAAGGACTGTTGCTTTTGTTTAGCTGCCAATTATTCATTATCGTGTAAAGGGCTCTAAAAGGTTGTTGGTTAACCAAAGCAGCTGTACAACTTGTGGGAGTTTAGAAGGATCATTTCACTGACTCACATCTGTTCCAATGGGCCTGTATTTATGTCAAGCCAAAATCTGCTTTAAATAAATATTGTATATCAGTGCTTTATGAAGCTCAGCATCTGGCCAGTCTGGCCAGCTTTGAATGGACTTTTGCCAATCACACTCCAGACAGAGTAATAAAAAAATTCATACCCTCCGAGTTTAAACATGCATACACTTCAAATGCAATTATAATAGTAGCGATCAAGCCATGAGGCCATCAAAATAATCTCCTGTCTTTTCCAATTTGGCCAGCTTTTATGCAGCATAAATAAAAAGACTTCTTTTTCTCCCTCTCTTTTTTTTTCATGAAATGAGTGAGAAGGGGGGGGGACAGAGATAAGCTGTTTCCAGCTTCAGTTAAAGGAAATAGTGGGGAAAACTCTCTAATTCTGTTAGCCTTTGAGCTGTTGGTCGGCAGTCAGATTGTCTCAGGGTCAGATCGCACATATTAAGGCTAATATATATTTCGTGCTTTTCCAACATGATCCCTCTGGACTTGCAAATCTTCCACAGCTACATGCCTGAGACATCAGACATACAAGCAGACCCAGCTTATCTCCCCTTTGAACAATTATAAAACAAACACAAGTGAATTTGCCAAATGCAAGTTGAGGCAAACATGTGTTAGAATAAACCAACACCTTTTTTTTTTTTTTTATAATTTTTTTGCTTTTTTTTTTTAATTTTTTTTTAATTTTTTTTTTAAATTTAAACAAAAACATATAACATACAAACTAAAATACAATTTAACTGTGTTCCCCACCACCATATGCGGGACCTCTTGCCATAATCTTCCTCTTCCTTATTCTTCTTCTTCTTCTTCCTCTTCTTCTATTGTCCTCTTCTCCAAAACTGCATTGATTCTTGATTTGGAGCTTTCCCTTTTCCTCTTATTAATACATATTCCAAAAATCTCCCCCATATATCATAAAAGTTATTTTTTTTCAACTCTCCTTTCTTAACCTTTAAGTTACAAGTTAATTTATCATTTATTGCTATATTCCATATTTCTTTATACCATTCTTCAATTTGCAATTCGACTTTTGATTTCCATTGCCTAGCTATAATCAATCTAGCTGCTGTTAATAAGTTGGTTATCAATTCTTTAGTCATTTTGTCATATTCCACATTCTCAAATATTGATAACAAAGCAATCTCAGCATTAAATTCTATATCTTTTTCACATATGTAGCTTAATTCTTTAAAAATTTGTTTCCAAAATCTTTGCACTTTTTCACATTCCCACCACATATGAAAGTATGTACCAATTTCCTTCTCACATTTCCAACAGACATTCGGATGATTGGCATTAATTTTATTTAATTTTGACGGTGTTAAATACCATCTTAAACTAAGTTTAAAAAAATTTTCCTTTATTCTTACTGACATAAATCTTAACACCCTCATTTTCCATATCATCCTCCATTCTTCTTCATTTATTCTTTTCCCAATATCTTGCTCCCACACTATTTTTAATCCTTCTTTCTCACTTTCCTCTTCCTCTAAATTAAGAAGAAGTAAGTAAATTTTGCTCACAGTACCTTTCACTGAGTCAGTCATCCGAATGTCCTCATATGACAATAACAATTGTTCGTATTTTGTATGTTCTCTACCTTTATTATATTTATTTACCCATTCATTAGTCCATCTTTCTAATTGTATATAATTCAACCATGAAATGCTCCTATTCTGAAGAGTTTGTTTCATTTGATCTATCGATCTCATTTTATACAACCAATCTTTCAATCTAATCACTTTCTTTTCTTTAAATAGATCCACATATACTTTCATATTGGTAGGAAAATTTTCTATTTCTGTCACTAATCCAAGTGGGGAATATGATGAACATAAATTCTTTTTGCACTTATACCATATATTTAACAATGTCTTTAAAAATGGGTTATTAATTTCCCTTATTTTATCTTTCTTAATTATACCAAATAAATATGTTTCTATATCTGCCTGTAATTCTGATGATTCCATCTCCCACCAAATTAGCCTTTCTGGATTATATATAATTTCCCCAATAAACCTCAATTGGTTAGCCAAATAATAATTTTTTATATTTGGTAAACCTATACCACCTTTTTGCTTTGTTCTATACCAATACTTTTTATTTATTCTAGATCTCTTCCCTTCATTACAGTATTTATTAATTATTCCTTGCCAAAATTTCAAATCATCCTCTGTTAACTGTATTGGTAGCATTCTAAATAAAAAATTAATTTTTGGTAAGATTTTCATTTTTATCAATGCAATCCTTCCAAACCAAGATAGCTTAAAGTTACTATATTCCTGTAATTTGTTTTTAATCACTTCCTTTAGTTTATTATAATTATATTCCTTTATTTTTTGAATATTTTTTGCTAAATCTATTCCTAAATATTTAATTGATTTGCATAATCTGAAATCATATTTTTCAACACACCTTTCTTGTTCTACTCTATTATGATTAAATAACATTAATTCAGATTTTTGCCAATTCACACATAATCCAGTTATTCTTCCAAATTTTTCTAAATGAGTTCTAATTTTATCTACACATTCTAACGGATTTTTCAATGTCAACAAGGAATCATCAGCAAATAAATTAATCTTTATTTTATTCTTTTTCCCCATACCTTCGATTAAATCATCATTCCTTATTACATTTGCCAACATTTCAATAATCAAACAAAACAGAACTGGAGAAAGAGGGCAACCTTGTCTAGTGCCTCGGCCTAAAGCTATTTGTTCTGTAATCCCATCATTAACTATTACTACAGAGGTATTCCCCAGATATAATTGATCTATTATCCCCCTAAATTTCTTTCCAAAACCCCAACCTTTTAACAAAATCTTTAATGTTGGCCATTCCACGCAATCAAATGCCTTAAATATATCTAATGATAAAATACCTGCCTTCAATTTGTCTTTTTCTATATTGTATAAAATATTCAATACCCTCCTAGTCAAATTCTCCATTTGTCTACCCTTTAAAAAACCATTCTGATCCTCTTTAATATATTTTATAATAAATTTATTAATTCTATTCGCAAGTATTGCAGTAAAAATCTTTGCATCTTGATTTAATAGTGACATGGGTCTATATGAACTTGGGTCTGTTAAGTCTTTATTAGGCTTTGGGATAAGAGTTATTAATGAATGTTTCCAAGAATCTGGTATTCTCTCTCCTTCCAATATTTCATTATAGAGCACTTTTAACTTAGGGATCAATATTGGTTTAAAAGTTTTATAATATTCTGATCCTAAACCGTCAAAACCTGGAGTTTTACCATTTTTTAATTTATTAATAATCTCTATAATCTCTTCCTCTTTTATCTCTTTATCTAAATCCTTTTTATCATTCTCTGATAATTTACTCTTAACATTTTCTTTAATATAATTTTCTATATCTTCTTTCGATACACTATTACCTTTATACAAATTTTGATAGAATTCATGTATTATCTTTAGTTTTTCTTTCATTAAGCTACAATTCTTTCCCGTTTTGTCTTTAATCACTCCAATTATATTTTTTGCTCTTTTAGTTTGAACTAATCTAGCTAAAAGTTTTGAATTTTTATTACTGTATTCGAAAAAATTCCTCCTAGCGTATATCAAGTCTCTCTGGACCTTTTCTAGCTCTATACCTTCTAATTCCTTTCTTTTAGCTTGGATCTCAATTAATTTTTTGTTATCTCTATCCATAAAATATTTGCTTTCTAAATCCTTTAATGATTCTACAATTCTATTTATATTTTCTTCTCTCAATTTTTTTAATCTACAGGATTCTCTTATGGCGATTCCTCTCATGACTGCTTTCATAGTATCCCATAACACTCCTATTTTATTCCCACCTGCTTCATTAAATGACCATATTTCCAACCATTCTTTCTTAACTTTATCCACAACCTCTGTATGTTGAAAAATATTGGAGTCCATTCTCCATCTTCTAGCTTCTCTATAGTCCTTCTTAACTTTCATCTCCAACACCATCAACGCATGATCTGTTATTTTTATCACATTAATATTTGTATCTACTACTTTTGAAATTAAGTTTTGTGAAATAAACATAAAATCTATTCTAGAATAACTATTATGTACAGAAGAATAATATGTAAACCTTCTTTCATCTCCCTTTAATTCTCTCCATATATCTTTCAAATCCGTAGTGTTTAATATCTTACTCAGGAGGGTACCTCTTTTATTCAACTCATCTTTTTTACATGTGGATTTATCTTTCACCTTATCCAGAACCATATTAAAATCTCCTGCCATAATCACATATCCTTTCCTAACCTTTTCCATTTCTTCAATCACAGTTCTATAAAATTCTCCTTGATTCATGTTTGGTGCATACACGTTTACTAATGTATAATCTTCCTCCCCCATTTGACCTTGAATTATCAAATATCTACCATTACTATCTTTTATTACTTCTTTCATCACAAATTCACAATGTTTAGATATTAATATTGCTACCCCTCTAGATTTAGAGGTCCCAAATGCTTTTTCATATATATGGATGTTTTGTAATTTCAATTCATTGACTCCATCCTTTAGTTGATGTGTCTCTTGTAAATAGATAATGTCAACTTTACTTTTCTTTAATAATAATTCTATCCTCCTTCTCTTTAACACAGACCCTAGGCCTTTCACATTTAAAGTCGCTACCCTTATGTTTTTCCCCATATCCGTTCCTTTCTCTGCCTCTTATTCGGTCCCTTTGTGCATCTCACATAACAAAAACAAAAACAAAAACAACTAAAAAAAATAAATTCACCAACCTCTAGTTTCCTATCCCTATCCTTCTTACCTACATATAAATTATTTTCCTCCCTCCCGTTTCCCCACGTCTCACTAATGTTCGGCGCGAGCTCTGGGAGGGGGGGAGACGTCACCCCCACCAGTCCGGACCCCAGCCAAACCCTCATCCCAATTTCACCCCACCTCATATTTTTATCTATATATATACTCAAATGCCTTCCCTCCTAACTTTTAACATCTCTTCTTCTTTCTACCACCCAAGTCTAGTCAGGTAATCCAAAACAACAATGAGAAAAAAAAAATAAAAATAAAAAAAGGAAAAGAAAAAAAATATGAAAAAGAAAAAAAAAATTTAAAAAAAATTAAAAAAAATTAAAAAAATCTTATTAATATTATAAAAAAAATTTTTAATATTATAATAAAATGAGCAGAAAAGAAAAAGAAAAAAAATCCCAACCCTCATTACAAAAAGAAAAATCAAAAAGAAAAAAGAAAAAAAGGAAAAAAAGGGAGGGTAAAGGAGAAAGAAAAAAAAAAATTCTTCCGACATCCAGTAACGCCCAGTAATCTCTTCCAATTAAAGTATCTTCTCTCAAAAAATCTTCTCTTTCGGACTACCAGTCTTTACAAAGCTACTTGCTTGCTTGTCCCTTCACTCTCATCTTCTTGCCAAAGTCCCCAAGCTTTCATCAAATCCTTCCCATCTTCAAAGGAGTAGATTTTATGTAGGGTTCCATCCTTCCATATTTTCAAAAAGACAGGGTGGCCCCAGTTGTATCTCTTGCCGTTCTTAATTAAAATTGAAGTGATGGGCTTCATTGTTCTTCTCCACTGGCTGGTTTCGGGGCTTACATCCTGATAGATCTGAACTGAATTTGATCTATAAACTAGCAATTCAGGCTTTTCTTTAATGACCCTAAGAAACTGTTCTTTCTTCATATAGTTAAAAAATCTTAGTATTATGGGTCTTCTGGTTTTCTTTGGGTTCCCCACAAAATGTACTCTCTCAATATCTTCCTCAGCCACATGTTGGGATTTCATAACAGAATTAATCCAGTCCATCACTTCCCCCCTCAAATCCTTTTCTTTCTCATGTTCAAAATTCATTATTTTGATATTATTACGTCTTGAATTATCTTCTAAATAGATAACCTTTTTCTGAAGGTCATCAATCACTTGGTGCCGTTTTGACGCCACGCTCTGGAAATCTTCCAGCTGTTGCAACCTGCCTTCTGTTTTGCCTAAACTTGTCTTAATATCTGTCAATTCTCCCTGCAGTTTTTGTATATCTTGTCCCATCTGTTGGTTCCCTCTTATTAAAATGTCCATTTTAGAGAGTACCTGTCCAAGTTGTCCTTCCATTCCTTTCACGGAAGAGGCAAGCTCTGAAACTTTTTTTTCCATGTTGATTTCAGAAAGGAGGGGCTCCCCCTCTTCCAGCCTTTTTAAACGGGCGATACGCTCGACACTATTATCTGATGGTTTATGGGGTTGTCCACGAACCCAGCTCCTGATTTTATCTCTGCCTTTTCGCATGTATAGACCAAGCTAAGCAAAGATTTATAGCTCAAGGAGTCAAGCCGTGTTTAACAGGCCGTTTTCTGCCTCTCTAGCAGCCTCCGTCTTCTCAGGCAAAAACGAAAGTACATTCTTCAGATAGATAACAGCATGTTTACACTTCAAAAAGTGTTTCTATCTTTGCCTAAAGCTTTCATCAGAAGTTTAATCGCTATTTACTCACATTTCAGGCAGGGAGAAGGACATTTATCATCCTTTTTAGATTCCAGGGTGAAGAGATGAAAATTCAGCCGTACTTTGCCATTCTAGCGGAAGTGACGTCTCCTAAACCAACACCTTTGACAATCAGCCATTCTTAGCACTTAAGAAGCTCTCTCTTATAATGATGGGTTATCTGTGGACTGCTGGATAGCTCAATGGTTTAGGTCTCTGGCTGTGGAGCCAGAGGTTGGGAGTTCGATGCTCCACTATGACTCCTTGACAGGGGCTGGACTAGATGATCCATAGGGTCCCTTCTAGCTCTGCCATTCTCAGATGATGATGATGAGGATGTAACATATAGATATCTATAACATTCAGTTGTATGTTGTGATGGGACCCAAGAAGGATCGTTGCTTTTCAATACTGTGTTGCCAGCTGTACCTTCAAACTCACTGGTGCCATGCCTTCTCTCAAGCAAGCATGAGCCACCTTTGATATCCGTTTATCAGGGTAACAAAGCATATTGTTTTTGTTTGCTTTCGTTGTCATGAGGGGTTTGCAATCAAAATATTGATAGCTGGGAGCGTGATATAGAAGAGGTAGGCCAAAGTCTCACTTGGAATATCCCCAAATATCCAGTAGCCTTATTTCTGCTCACCTACATCTTTGGATTGCAGTTTGAATCAGGCAAAGGATTCCATTCAGGGAGGTAGGCTCAGCCCAGAGTTGTCGGTTGCCAGTCTTAACAGTTCAGTCTACCATGACAGCTGGGCTCTGGCTTTGTTTTGTCATTTTCATATTTGGTAATTGCTGTTTTAAGTTTCATTTAATATTATAGTTTTGTTGAATATAAAGAGGGCATGGAGGGAGAGGGAGTGTTGACTTTCTTGACACTGCATCTTCAGGAAATCACCTTTGGCGTATGGCAGGTTTTCTCACCACCAGTGACCTCAGTACTGATCACTCTTAATGTTGAGAAACATGACAGCTAAGTTATGCAGGCTCTCGAGAATGGTACAAACTGATATTGAGCCTAATAGCCCATGCATAAAAGTGATATTCACAATTTAGTTAAAGATTAAGTAATCATGGGCTGCGAACACATTTCAGGGCTAGTGATCAAGCAAATCTCTACCCAGTTTATCTAGGCCAACAAAGAACAGCTGGCACATTTTTCCCAACCTGATTATAGTTTAAATAACGTTAATTTTGACCAAAATAAGTATTCAAGCTTAGGAGGCAGGGAAGAATTATAATGCAAGGCTTTCAACTGTCAAAGAATTTGGGCCGGGGACCATGTGGTTTTCATTATTGAATAGAATTGGGGGGACCAAGTTCAAATCCCGTGTATTTGTGAAGTTCACTGGATGACTTTGAAGCCATTAGCTATTTTCTGGGTCTGCCAGCCTAACCCGCAGCACAAGTTTCTTGTGAATCTAAAAAGGGCAAGCCAGTTTTCTTAGGTGTCGTGTCTGAAATGAGGCTTTTGATGCTCTGCAGACAACAATGACATAAGCCCTATACAATTGTTTCAAAGTGTGTTGTATCAAAGAATGAGAAAGGGGGACACTGCCCCTTCCATCATCGCTTGCAGTATTTTCCTCCACGTGGAGGACGAGTGGTTGTGCCATCCAGAGAGGTATCACATGTGAGTTGGAACCCTGGCAGACTATAGTTCTACAGTACTTCATATGGATTACCTCCACAGTTTATGAAGGATCTCTGCTTCAGACTGCCACCCTCCACATTTAGGACAACAGAACTGGGAATGTCCACCCCATCACCGTTCAAACAGCTGGATCTCTGATCTCTTCACATAAGGGTTTTGCATGCAACCACTATATTGTATTTATATTGTATCATTATGAGGACATGCACTGCATGGCCAAGTGGCAATAATCCTAAATTGTTGTGCTGGCCCAGTGTTCTAGCCTGGGTCACTAATGTCATGGGTGTCATGCCACAGAGCACTGCCTTCTGCTTTAAAATGTTTTTGTTCTCTGGCATAGAATCTGAAAAGGATAAGCCATGGTCAAACTTGTTGTGTTTTACCATGGATGCTTATTGAAAGAAAAATAGGATCAAAATGTATAAACCATTCAATCTATTTGTTTATTATATAGAATAGTTTGTCTATATAATCAATGTAAACAATGCTGCACTCGGTGAAATATTAGGAAGAACTGGTACATCAGCAATCTATGTTCCTTTGGAACGAGATAGGGTGCATAACTGTTCAGAAGGAAGTTTGGCCCACTCCGTCACAGCTCTGAAAAGTCGGTTATCTGAGTTTTTTGGATTGCAGCTCCCAGAATTCCCGGTGCCCATGCTGGCTGGGTAATTCTGGATGCTGCAGCCCAGAAGAATAACCTTTCCAAGTTACACACTCAGTTGTGAAGTGGTCCTAGAAAAAATGGAAGCCTGTGAGTGCCACTCAAAAGTTATTGCTAAATATTCCGCTGATGTGACCAAATATCAGCCCTGGATTTTCAGAGTCAGGTCCACATTTTCAAACTGATCACTGATTAACTGTTCAAGTCTTAATTCGATCTTCCAAAGTTGTAATAATGCCACAGAGACAACGCAGATGCACTGGGATGTGTGGTTAAGTGGAATCAGTGGAATTTGCTAGTCATTGAGGTTGATTTCAGATATCCATGATCATCACACGATGATGGCAGCCTCTAGTGATGATGAGTAAGCTGCATGCATGAACAAGATAGACAGGACTTTTTGATCACTTCAAATAACACAAAGCTTTACAACACATTCAGATCACAACTCACAGCTGCGAATTGTGTCACTGAATTATAAGCAGGAGGAAGACTGAAGAGTCAACTGCAGGCAAATAGCTGAAGAAATTGCAGGTCCTCATCTGGTAGTTGAGAGTAGTTTCCCCTTCCATAGTCACCAGATGTCTTCCTGTAAGGTAGTCTGAGGATCTTCAACGTTTCATGTATTCAGTAATTTAGTATCCTCCTGCTCAGCAGTTCTAATCAGCTATTCAAGTAGCCATGCCCAAAACATTTCTCTTACAGAATGATTTTCAGGTAAGTTATGAACAACTATTCCAGCAAGGGATATTTTTATGTCGGTTAAGAAAGGGAAGCTACAGTTCTACCCCACATAATGTTTCAAAGCAGTACTACAATATGGATCTTCAGACAATCCTTTAGAGGTTAACTCCCAGTAACTGATACAGTTAACCACCATTGGTATGCAAACAGTTGGGTCACTTATCTGCCAGATTTGTACATATGGTGAGGAGAGTGCCATACAAAGTTTGAATAATATTTTCATTTTATTTTATTTCTGTTGGTGATGGGAAAAATTCAAAATTCACTTGTTTATTTTCTAAGGTTATTTTGGATCTGGTGTATTAGTGTGTGAAAGAGAATCCATGATCAAATTTAATATTTTCAAACTATCTATGGTAGGATTGTCTTAATCAGTCATGTTATCTGATTTTTCCTTCAGTATGTCAAAAGATATTTACACTGAGTTGTGGTGCACATTATTTAACTGTAGATGAATTGATCAGTTGGTGAAAAGGTAGATAACTGATAAATTAAAATGTTTTAATTAGATGATATGCAACATGTGCTTAAACAAACAGAAACCCAGAAAGCATCATTCTAAAGTGCAAGGTAGCAAAGCATATTTATACTTGATTTACAAGGAAGTCCCCTCAGCTTCAAAGTTTTTCATTCCTGAGTAGCGCATTTTAATTATGAACGTCATAGTCCCTGCACGGTTGACTTGAATTTAATTGAAAAACTCATACATTGCCATTGGAACTTCAGGATGAATGATTGTTGTTTACATATTTCCAGCAAAAGTACATTTTATTGCTCAGCCGCTGGCAGTTTATTTCCAAGGTAAAAATGTGATGTTTGATTTTGCTGTAATCTGTCTTGCAATACATACGGTAAACTTTGCTCTAATGCTCTGACAAGCAGTAGCCTTAGGTTGCCTTTGAAAGACACAATGCCAACTGTTGGCAGAGCCTCACCAAGGGAAGAGGTGGCACTGGCAAAGAACAAGATGGTCTGGGAGCCAAAGAGGGAGATAGCTGGGGACTAAAGCATAAATTTTAATAGGCTGAGAATTCCCTTTTCCCCTACTGCAAGGATTTTCCAAAAAACATACAATATTTATTTATTTATTTAAAGAGTTATAACTTAAAGACCTTAGGGTGAGGTGCAATCAATAAAATGGCTTATGCTTAAAGCCAAACAAATTAAGTAATTTAAAACAATATCCATTGCATCCCTTTGTGGGCAGAACTGCTCCATGTGAAGGTCATAAAGCAGCTGGCCTACAATGGTGCCTTCAATTGAGTTACATGTTGCTGTACGAACATTACTATGTTGTATTATGACATTCTGCATTCTGATGTGGGGGTGAGAAAATATTTAACAGGATATCATAAGTACGTAAGTGTTGCTACACTTTGTGGGAGGAGGGAGAAAGAGGAAAGAATAATCACGTGATGATGGTCCAGTTTTTCTCAATGTGAGAACAACAAGTAAGAACATAAATCTTTGGAAGACATTATAAAGTCATTCAAGGAGGATTTCATTTTTTAGCTCCTCTTCTTTCTCATCATAAAGGCAACGGCCTCCTAGTGCTGCATGGGAAGTATACAGCAGGTCCCTTAAAGCTTGGAGTTCATGATGTCAAGCTGCAAACTAAAACGGGATGGAGTGACAAAACTAGCATGTGGTGCAGTGTGGCTCGAGGCTGGTTAAAATGTAGCTCTGCAGACAGTGATTGTCAGCACAGCTACAGGGAAGAAAGTCAACAGAATTCGACAGAGTTATACTAATCAGAGATGGCCTCCTTGGGTTTATTCAAGCAAAAAAGAAAAGGCTGTTTGTCCACTGGAGAACAGAACAAAGCAAGAATTTCTAGGCCAAGCTCCTGGATTCACCAGTTGGTTTGCAGCCCTTATTCTTTCTATGCCATCTCAGGGCCCATCCAGACAGGGGGAATTGGAGTGGTCTGGTTTGCTCTTAAAAGGTTCTTATCTTCAGTGCGATCTGTTTTATCTCTCATCTGAGTGGTCCTTCCATTCAAACTGGAGATGTTTATTCTCCTGTAAGAAGGGTCCACACAAGTCTTTCGATTGCTGATTTACTCATGAGTATGTGTACCCAGCTTACTCATGAGTAAAGTTTACCTGGTTTACTCGCAAGTAAGTTTACCTGGTTTACTTCTGAGTAAGGAGGCAGCAGCAGGTGGTGGCAGGGCAAACCCATGGCAGCAGTACTGACTGGCATGAGGGGAAAATGTTGGGCTGAAGCCTGGAGAGATGAATGGAAAGTAACCTCCCTTTCCCCCATTTCTCCTCAGCTGGGGCTTTGCTGGGGCTGCATTGCCTTGTGGGGGTGGAGTACATAGAGTCAACATAGACGCCTTCCTCTCCTTCTCTAGCAGCTGGCCCCAGTGGCTTTCCTTTGGGGAGGGGGGTTTAAAGTAAGTGGCATATCAAAAGAGCAATGCATCCACCCAGTGTGGTATTAGAATTCTGCTGTGTCAGCTGGAGAAATATTAAAAAGAAGATGACAAAAATAGAGGACAGAATTTCTCTGTCCTCCTTTTTAATGTAACAACCCACCTATTATGTCACGAGGTTGTCACCCCTGATAATGCCACCCACAGCTCCCTTTGGGTATGAACTAACCATCCGCACAGGCTTCACAACAAGCTAATTAGGATTGCACTGAATTGTACAAAAAAGAATACATGCCCTCCTGCTGTGCCAGAATGGTGTGTGACAGCTTTTAAAGGGGCAAGATGGATCCATCTCAGTAGAAATATGTGTCGATGCCATCTTTTGGTTCAAGCCAAACTGTATCAACAGCAATCCATACATTGATCTATATGCCAGTATGAACAGACCCTAAGTGAGGTCTTCGTTTCAGGAAAAGCTTACTCCAACATCTCTGACTTTGATTCAAGTCAACAGCCATATCTCTGGTCCTGCAACAAAACAGGCACATGCATTGCTTTACCGCAAGACTCCATGCAGTTCATGATGTTTGTTATTGCCATGATGAAAAGGTCTGGCAGGCTGAGGCAAAGGAGTCACAAATAGTGGCCAGATGGAGACCTGAAGGATACGTTCTCTAGTTCAGAAGCCCTTGCCTGAACCCAGTTGGTAGTCTAACTAAAGGAGACCCATTGAATAGATCTTATATACATAAATGTTGACTGATCACTCAGCAACTCATTTGATTCAATGATTCTCCTCTACTGGGGACTGTCAACTGGAGTTATAGCTCTAACTTCTTAATTAGAAAGTGCAACTAGTAGAAGGCACTCATCTGTTGACAAAGGAGAGCAGAAGAATAAGCTAGTATTTATGCCAGGCTTGACCAATCAAGGGAGTTCTTACTGCTTGCTAACTGGAGGAAGCAATGTTACATGCTCCCACTTCTTCACCTCAGCCGGGATGAGATTTTTGGATTTTCTGCTTCACAAATACCACAATTCAATTCTCCGTTCTGGGAGTTCTAGCCAACTTTGCAGGTACCTGACAAACACCTCAATGTGGTACAGCTGGGAGAAAGGCCTAAACTAGAAGGCTTTTAGGCTTAGCTACGACAAGCTATATCCAAGCTGGCGAATAATGGCATTTGTGATCCAGAAAATCCAAAAATTTCATGCCTGCACTTAGATGCTTAACAGAAGGATCTGAGGCTTGCATTCACATGTTACAATCCTTGCAAAGCTAGGCCCTGCTCCTGTTCTACTCATGAGGGGGTAACTTGAAGCCAATGGAGGCATTCAACTGTACACATGTTAGGGCTAAGAAAATGTAGCCGGTGCATGCTATATTAGCAAACCCAATCCTCATCATCCCTGGGCATCTGGGCTTCTCCTAAAACCTTTGAATGTCGGACAGAAAGATGAAAGTGTTAAGATTCTTGAGTATTTTTACATATTGAGTCATCATTGGGCTGAGCTAGTGTTCATTCAAGAGGAGAAGCCTTCGGGTAGTAATCCTGTTTATTAACTAGGGAATCTATTTCAGGATAATGCAGAAGGATTGTGCGTTGCTAGACAAAATTGTAAAAATCCTTAAGTACTGGCTTATTATAGACATGTAGACCTGTTGGCAGCCATGTTTTTTCTAAGGTAGAGGAGCAACAAGAAAAAAAGAAGTGACCTCAGAGGAGAAAAAAGGAGGAACTTGAGAGTAATAATTTAAACATAGATTTAGAAAACATAAGAGTGGAAGGCTCGGCCAACTCTTATCTCCCCACCCCGTGACAGGGCAGATCACTTATTGCATGGCCAGTGGAATATATTTATAAATCTTGTCAGGACAGGGAGAGATCAGAGTAGAATTGTTCTGGGATGTCTGGTAGACATTCATTGTGAGAACAGATGCATTTGCAAAGTGAATGGCACAAAGCTTCATCACATATAATCAAAAACTTTACAGAAACACATGTACAGTTCCCACTTTATTTCTGGTCAAGTTTCTTTTGGCGTTTTTACAGCCTCTCACACTGCCTGGAGAAGGTGTGGCTGGGAGAGACCTTTCTGGGCTGGGATGACTGTCAGTTCATCCACCAATAATCAATTGTTCCCTCCTGCCTCTGAATTCAAAGAGAGCCCCACCTCTTTGCTCTGTGTCTCTTTTACCCTCTCTAGAGTCTGTTGAAATCTATTGTTGAAGGCTGTCATGTTTTTCAATTTGCTGTTTGATCTGTTCACAACTGTAAGTAAAGAAAATGTTTTTTACTCTTTCTCCTACAAATGTCTCAGAATTATTGAGATCATAAGTGCTGGTTAATGAGAAAAATGGGTGGACTACTTGGGAAACTTGAAGCTATTGTGTTCTGTGAATCCCTGCACTTCTGCTGTACAGCTAGAGGAATTTAACAAAAAATTCAAAACTCTGCAACAGTTTATAGATATACCACTCAACATTTTATAAAATCCTATACATTTTCTAGCCCTACAGTGTCTTGTTGTTCTTGTTGCCATTGCAGAGACGGAGCAAATCCAGACTGACAGAAAATAAAGAATAGTTTCAACTTCTTAGAAATTGGCTGTGAAGCAACCATTATAAATTTAAACAAAAACTCTGGCTTGGCAAGGGAACTGAACTTGACTATCAGTGCGTTGGTGGTAAATATTAATGGTGAAAGATAAAAGCAAATCTCTGTGTGCCAAAGAGGGATATTTTAAAAGGCTGCACAGACTTCCCATGAAAAATGGAAATGGCGCAGCTAGTGATTTACATATAAAACATTGCTCTTTCCTTCCATCTGCCTAAGTGATGGATGCAGTAATTGGCTGAGGCAACCAAGGGGACACTTGCCAAGTGGCTTGTGTAGATTTTTATGATGCGTTAACTACCTTTGTCACTTACAAAGAAGATCTGCTCCGTGAACAACCACGAAAGGTCAAACTCTGTTTTGATAGATTTGTCAAGCAGAGTTGCACCGTTCAAACCAAGTTCTGGCACCAAGTATTAATGCCCTGCTGAGCATCAGACCCAGCTATTGATTAGACAGAAAAGAATGGCAAAGCTTCCAGAGATATTTCACAGGCATTTACCCTTTCGTACAGACAGATAACAGAGCTGGCAAGCTGAACAAATTAATAATTTCTACTTTTACATAACTGGGGGGGGGGGGGGGGGGGGAACCAAAGCGAAGCAGAATCAATAAACGGGCCGAGAGAGTCCTGGAATGGTAGAATGAACTGTACCACTATAGACTTGGGGTGGAATAGTCATCTTAAAAAGAAACCCATGCACATTAAACAGGGGAAAGCAACTTCATTGGGTCCTGGGGCTGATTTTCTGCCCATAGGGCCCTCTGGGAGCTGTATTGGCCACTACAAAAGCTTTAAAAGGGGGACAGAGTCCCCTCTGTTAAGGGGACAGAGTTCAGGTCCAGTTTTGAAACATTGATTATTTTTGGTGCCAAAAAATGAAAAATGGGGGTGGGGAAGCATAGTGATTCAACTGTTGTTTCTGCAGGTGGTGAGGCAAGGTCTTTGCTTGTTTGGGCTTTTATTTTTTGAGTAGGAGGAGGGGCTGTTAGTACCCAAAACATAGCATTGAGCGGCTGTGTGGGGTTCCAGCCTGCACTTTTCCTACCTCTGACATAAAACAAGGCTTCCTGCAAGTGAAAAATAGCAGTATACTGAACAAGGAAATGATAGAGTTACAAACATTCTCCCGGATGTTTATGGGCGATGGTTCTATAGTGCATTTTAATGAGAATGAATATTCAAATACAATATGGTCCACCTGCTGTCTTAAGCAGAGCAGCCCCCTCTGTTGTCTTAGTCTTCTACACAGGTAGCACTGGTTTCCAAGGGGGGGGGGAGGAGGGAAGGCATCTTTATTTTGTTAATTTTTTGCATTTGAAGAATTGGTGAGTCCAGATAAAATGTCCAAAGTATTTTCCCACATGATCTTCTTCATCACGGAGTCTGCTCCATGTTGCACCTGTATGTCTTTGTAACAGTGGCTCCTCTTCCTCAAGATGGCTTCTGCCATCGTAGGCCACAGGGTCACCTCATAGGATGCTTTCCACCTGATAATGTTTACAGATGCTTTCAAGCAGCTGTGGCAAGCCCTTTCATTTGGCACGGTGGGGCGGCTGCCACAAGCAACAAGTGCTGAGGGAAGGAGAGCAGACACAGCTTTGTATGTCTCATGGCTTGTTCCGTACCTGTGAGGTATCTTGCTGTCCTCAGATGCAGTGAAGAGGTTCAAATACCTGGCCAATCGGCTTCTAGGAACTGAAAAGCAAGAAAAGGCAGGACTGGGTGGGGTGCCATCCTGTCCTTCACCTGAGGCAGCCAAACCCTTATGCCTGCCCTGAATGCAGCTGCTGTTCTTTCTTAGAATTTAGCATTCCTGTTTTTATTACAGCTGGTTCTGTCACCTTATTGTATCATGGTGGCATGCTGGTTTCCCATTAGACGTAAGGCAAAGTGTCAGAGCAGAACATGCACAAAATATTTGGGAAACTAAGCTCAGCAGTGCGGGTGTGTGATTTCTTTATTTCTTTCAACTTGTGCCCCTGAAATGTATTCAGTGTGGTCCACTAAATGGTAATCCACTTCCACTGCATGTGCCATTTCTTTCATGAGAACGTTGGCCTCCCCCAGCTTGAATAACCACCCATGCCTGTCTCAAGCCAAGTAGATGATGCAGAGGATAAAGGAACGGACACTGAACTCTCTGAGAGACTGTGGTTTGGGGCTCTTGAGTAATTTCTGTTCACTAATAACTTTAACAGTGCAACTATGCATTGCTTCCAGACAGAACAGAACCAGATACAAGACATAACCCTCACCTCTGCATGGAGTTTTGATTGGTTGCTTTCTTACAAAGCTTTAAGAAAATATTCTTCACAGATCTGACTTTGGGTGGCACCAGTCCTTATCTCAGCAAACACACGGTCCCAGCCTCACGTTTGATGTTTGCTAGGATGATGGAAATGCATGGGGGAAGGGTCTTACAGGAAGACACAGTGGACGGGAGTGGATGCTTAAGTTGTCCTGTGCCCACTGGTTCTCCCTTGCAAATGCCTTTAGGCTCACTTTCTGCTCAGATGGGGGCGGGATTTGAAGAGAGGAAGCTAATTAAGAAATCCTCAGGGGTGGAACTGTGGGTGGGTGAGGATTAAGAAGCAGCTGTTGCTGGTATGAGACCCTGTCCTGTTTCCTTTTGCCTCTCCCCTTCACAAACTCTCAACACTAGCCAATCAGTTGCATCCTTTTAAAGCTAGGTAAGTGGCACCATCGGCATGAGTGCATGGTAGATAATAGGCCTATAATTCTTCATAGCCACCCACTAGGTAGCATCAGTGAGTTGATGAGAGATACAGGGTGAAGACAGATGTAACAGGCCAGTTTGGAAGCAACTGTGCCACGTACAATTCCTGTCTCAGGGCAAACACTGAAAAAAACAGTTCCACATCTTTTTTCAGAGTGATTCATTTCAGCAAAGGAAGGCTTTGTTGTGGACAGGCTGACTGACTAGTGCCTGTGACATGACCCCCTTCCCCATTTCCGTAGTGCTGTATAAAGGGCTTGTATTTTCTTAAATAATCAATAAATCAATGTATAAGACTGCATTACCCACTTACCTAGGAGTAAGCCCTGTTGGAAGCATTGGGGCTTATGTCTAAGTAAATATGCATAGCCTCATACTCTAAATCACAAAAGGTACAGTTGCAATATTTTGAAGAGGAAAGAAAAGAGGCAAACCATCCACTGAAGCATGGGGATGACTTGACAGCTGAACCAGCATTCAGTTCGCTTGTTACTATTTATGTCTGTCATGTAAGCTGAAAAGCTGGAAGATCTTGTGACAACATCTGTTTCAACTCTGCACCTATCTTTACTCAGAGGTGCTGTTGAGGAACAAGTACACATGGTCTGAAATCCAGCTGCAACTTGGTCCCTTCCCTAAAAGGTTCACATAAGCAGAAGAGGGGAGCATTTGTTGTTGGACTACAACTTCCATTATCCTTTACTAATGGGCCTGCAGGCTCAGGCTGATGGGAACTGCAACTGAAAAATATCTGGAGGGCCACCAGTTTCTCCCATCCTGGACACAGACAGGATCTGTCAGCAGCAAGGGTGCTCAGCTCCTGAACTTTGAATATTAGTGCAGAAGGTAAGGATATTAGCAAGTACATCCCTTGCTGAATCTCCCTGTTTGGCACAACCTTTGCTCTTTTGCACCTGGGGATCCTATTGGTAGCACCCACGTGGTAACGGTAAGCACCGACTAGCTTTTCTTAACTATCCACAGTATGAGCCAAGCACTCACCTCAAACAGAGATAACGCTGACATTATTAAAGCCAGTCCTAATTCTGTTACTTTTGTGAGATTAGTTTGACTGAAACGTACCTGTCTCTGCCATTTAACCTTGGGAAAAATTTAATGGGTTTCCACCTCAAGATTTCTTCCGAGAACACTGACACCCATGAACAGTGCCATCTTAGTCAAATGCCGTTAAGCTTCTAAGGAAGTTGGGTATAGGACTGCAGCCAATCAATAGAGTCGTTTTGTGCAGTCGGTCTCAGAGTGTGTGATACCTTTGCATAAAAATAAAAAAATAACTGCATTATTTACACATTCATTGGAAATATATATATATTTAATTGTAATGTGGTAACAGACTAATGGAATTTATTGTCCAAAATGCACATCCTTGAATATGGACTATTTCAAACCTTAATTTGGAACGCAAATTCCATGTGAAACAACTTCAGCTTCTTCCTTCCTATGCCTGTAAGAGGAAAAGAGGTCTCTGTGTGTATGTGTGCTGTTCCTAATCCAGTTAACTGTTTTAATGGATTGGTTTTAGGTTCCCCCCTCTTCTTTCCAGACAATAGGATAAAGCCCCAGTTTTACCACCAGTTGCTTGTAAATGTGTTTCAAGTTCTCCAGTAAACCTGGGAGGTTCTAGAATGCCGCTCCCATGGCTGTGTAACACACCACAAAGTGTTACTTATTAAAACAGGGGTGTATCCTTATTAACTAAGTTCCTTGTTCCATGATTTAAAAACACACACACACAACAATGAAATCAAGTGAGAACAATGCATGTTTTCTTCCGCTTTCTTTATTGTTGTCAGAAGCCTAGAAAGTTTAAAGTTAATGCTTTCAAAATTATAGCTCATGGTCTCACGGTCACTGCATGTTTGGTCTTGGATGGTTAGGCTGTTGCAATGATGCTGGCAGCAAAAAAAAAAAAGCGAAACAAGAATGTTGTCACTAAAATGTGGGAGGATAGAACGTGTTGGAGAAAAGTTTGGGCCTGCTTTAGGATGGCAGGATGGAGGAGAGAGGAGAGAGAGAAAGGGAAGGTTCCTGCCCTGGGTTTTCACAAGCAAAATTACAGGGAAGACCTTCAGGAGCACAGACTCGGGATTAGAATCTTGATCCCATTTGGGGCTTGGCTTTACTCACTGACAAATCACATGGAAAGACTTGTTTCTCACAAACAATGGATGAAAGCACTGACTGTGCATTTTGTCTTATCCCTCTGCTTCTATAAGGGCTAGAGACTTTAAAATAATAATAATAATAATAATAATAATAATAATAATAATAATAATAATAATAATAATAATAATAATATAGAATCCAGGTCAGATGATAATCCAAATGGGAGCCAGATGGCACCTCTGAAATCTAGGGGAAATCCAGCTAAGCGGGTAATATGGTAACCCTTAATTAAGCAAGGTGAAATCATATTTTGACCTCATTGATCTTCAAAGGCGTTAGCAGTATATTAGGTACTCTGTAATAATCTCTTTGGCTTCCATCTTGACAAGAAATTGATACCTGATAATTCGTGGATCCTGTTCTTGAAACTAAAGCTCTCCTCTCTTTCTCAAGAAGGCTGTGGAAATCAAGCCAATGCCTCATGTTTGTGTGTGAGTTCAGCTGTTGAAACAACAGCCTTGGTGTTCACCTGGGGGAGGGGGGGAAGTGAGACCTTTGGCCACTGAAGGAACAAGGAGAAAGGTTGGCCTTTTTCTAGAACAATTAGGTATGAATTGAATGACTCAGGAGTAGAGATGGGGGTATTCATATTTGTATACGAATACCCCCGCACAGGTGGCGTTAACGAGGGTCCAGCCCCATGGGGCCAGACGGTCCACTCACCGATCTGCCGCGGACGTGGACCGCGCAATTCTACCAATGGCTCCGCAGCGCGTGATCCACTCACTATTCCTGGCAGGAGGCGAGAGGACAAGCCTTGCTGCAAGGTCGAAGAGTGGTGAGCGGATTGCGCGCCGCGGATCCATTGGTAGAATCACGCGGTCCGCGTCTGCGGCGGATCGGTGAGTGGACTGGCCGGCCCCATGGGGCTGTACCCTCGTTAACGCCACTTGTGCAGGGGTATTCATATTCGTATACGAATACCCCCATCTCTACTCAGGAGTATTGAAGGAGAAGGAAGTTCAGAAGAGGAAGAAGAAGGAGAACCACATCGGCCATGATGTGACAAAGGGATGTTTCCAGACTCTGAGAAAGCGGGTGGCTTTGAGTAGTGGTTGGGAAAGAAAACCAGGCAGACCCCCTGGGGACGGGCTTCCCCATCCTCGAACAGGGGCCTTCAGATGTCATCGGGTTGCCTTTCCCATCAACCCTCATGACTGGATGTGCTTGCCAAACTGACGAGAATCCCCAAATGAAATTGTGTGTCCCACAAATCATTGGTAATTCCAATCCAGCTACAGGAATGTTGTGTCAGAGTGAGAATTGAAGGACAGGAAGACAAAAGGCAGTAATTTCTATTTTCTTGGATCCTAGGGTTGGCATCGACATGGCTGAGTAAGTACCAATGTGCCACATTGGTACGTTGGTACCAACGTCATGGCTGACTAATCATGGCTGAGCAATGCCAGAACATTTTTTTTAAAAAAAGGAAAGCATAAGGACTTAGTACTAAGCAGAGAAGGCAGCAAATGAGACAGCTTTTCCCTGCCCACATGTTTCAGCATCACTCTTAATGTGGTATCCACCACACTTTCCAAATGGCAGGCCACTATCTGAAAGCAGCGTTTCTTTTAAAGATGCACTGTCCAGCACATTGCGGCCTTCTTTCTTCTTTGGCTCAGCTCCTGCTCCTGCTGTTCCAGATGAACTTTGTCAGTGACTGTGGCAACTCTCTGGGGTAGGAAATGCCAAAATGGCCTCCCGAACTTGCAGACTGGCAGGGCAAAAGGTCTAATTCCCCTTTAGAAAGAAAAAGAAGGGTAGACATTCTTTTAGGGTGATTCCCACTACATTGTGGTAATGTGGTTCTGCTGGTGGTAGCAACAGGCAGAAGCAGCAGGAGCTGTATAAAAAGCTGGCGGGGGGGGGGGGCGCACATACAGTCTGGAAGCTATGTGTTGCTCATACAGCTTGTTTGAAAAGCTGCTTAGACCAAATCTGGCTTAAAGATTAAGAACCATGGAGAGAGAGAGCGGCCGTCAACACTCATCATTTAGATTGTGTACACCTGAGCAGGCAATAGGTACACTTGGTGACAATCTTCCTTGCTACCTTGAAAAGTATTGTGGGTTGTTGCTGTTGTTTAAATCAGGGGTCCCCAACTCCCGGTCCGCGACCCGGCACCGGTCCGTGGCCTAGGCAGGGGCGGGCCGTGGACACAGATCTCCTGCCCCCCGCGAGCGCCCCCCCCCACAAGCGAGCACCCTGTGCATGCACGTGAGCGCACCATGCCCCCCCGCGCAAGTGTGCCATGCCCTGCGTGCATGCGCATGAGCATACTACACCCACCCACGAGCATGCCATGCCCCTGCATGAGTATGCCACGCCCCCACGCACACAGACACCCCCCCCCAACCGGTCCGTGGTTGGGAAAAGGTTGGGGACCACTGGTTTAAATGATAGAATTTTTCAATTTGCAGCTAGACATATAAACCAACATATGGACCCTCTTTTGTCCCCCTTTTTTGAGAGCTAGAGGTCAGGGGTTTGATTCCTCACAGCACTTCCTGGGTCAAGAGCCAGCCTGTGTGGCCTTGGCAGTGGCGTAGCAGTGACTGGGGCCCCACAGGGGCAGTTGCCCTGGGTGCAAAATTTCAAAAGAAAAAAAAATTAAAGTACTAATAAATTTAAAAATAGCCCACCCTGCCCCTCACAGAGAAAATCTCCCAGTGTTCGAACTCCAAGCTCCCCTTTGCCCCAATCCCTGCTGCCAGCGATCAGAAGAGCACCTTCCCCATTTGGCTGTGTGGCACCACGTCACCATCTTTAAATGTTCCTAGGGCTATCGCTCCACCGCCAACTCCGTCATCATCTTCGCAGCAGCTGGTGTGCTCAGTTCCCTCCTGTCTCCCGAGGTATTGCTATCAGGCATGGAGAAGGTTCTGTGGGCTCCGCATGCTCAACCATTGCCCCGCTGCTACCTCCACACTGAATGGCACAAGACTTGGGAGCTGCCCATTTGGCCTGGTTGCCTACCTTCCCTCTGGGATCCTAATTTTATGGCCACCAGCAGCAGCAAAAGCAACAGATGGGGGGCGGGGCGGTAAAGGGCTCAATACTGGACTGGTGGAAGGGACTCCAGGAGTGCTAATGGTCCACAGATTAGGGGGTGCAATACTTGCCTTGCCCCAGGTGCGGGCAACCCATGCTACCTTGGGCAAGCTTTACTGTCCCAGGGCACCCCCAAAGAAGGGAATGGTGAACCACTTCTGAATATTCTCCACCTGGAAAACCCTGGAAAGGGTAACCATAAATACCGAATTGGCTTGCTGGCAAATAATAGTTATTATCCACGCTACTATCCCCATCCCAACCTGGAGGTTCACTGTGGAGGATGAGCTGCCGCAGAAGCATTTAGGAGATGAAGGGCACCATGCCAAGGGTTCCCTCACGCCCCACATCAGCTGTGCTTCATTCCACTATACCTACCTCTGAACTAGCACATCTTCAACAATCACCACCACCACCATCATTGCCATTTTTTAAAAGGAGCTTGTGATAAAACCCATATTACGTCTGAGCTAGCTGATCCACACAGTCTGGCACCTCCAACTTCATTTTTAAGCAGTTCTTAGTGCCCAGGTATTCTAAATATAAATCTGAAATCATTTTTCAATACTTTTGAACTGTGGTTAAGATACAGCCTTTAATAATTCAACCTACTTTACTGCATGCCAGGAAATGGTCTGCCAGGTGCTAAATTTAGTTAATGAGTTAATTAATCAAGTTACAGTTACATCTTAGATTTAGAACAATTTATACACCATCCTGTCCCTCAGGCTCAGAACTGAAATTGCACTATATTTTCACATAAGGGAGGAAGAGATAAAATATTCCTGAATCTAAGTGTAAAGACCAGCCAAAAGTAAGTGCTGGGTGTCAGGAGAGGAGATTTAAGTGTGCTTTGGCACAGAAATCAATGGTGGTTTGAAAAAAAAGGGTGAATCACCTTGAGAGGGCTGAAAATAAATAAATAAACGTAAGTGTTTAACTTTAGATTTTGTCCGATACCTACTATTCAAAGCAAGCCCATTCTTACCATCAAATACTAAATGTCTGAAACAAAAGACAAAACACCCGCATCCACAAAATGCTTGGCCTACAGTTCGGAAGCAGAAACAAAAAGCAACCTATTGTGTTTTTGCAACAGTAAATGTATGGTAGTGAAAATGGAGGGGTGTCTAGTGTGGATGGGAGTGGGGGTTCACCACATAACGTACAACTGCAATGCAATGTCCAGATGTCATTAATGATCCCATCTTTCCTGCAAAGAACTTATGGCAATACATGTAACTAATTAACTCTAGGATACCCAGTGTGGTGTAGTGGATAGAGTGTTATACTAGGATTCAGGAGACTTGGGTTCAAATCTCTACTGAGCCACGGAAACTCACTGGGGGTGTGGAACTGGTAAAACCGCTCCTTAAATATCTCACTGATCTTGAGAGTCCTATTAGGGTTGCTATAAGGTGGTTCCAACTTGACCACACATAACAATTAACTCTCTCTCTCTCTCTCTCTCTCTCTCTCTCTCACACACACACACACACACACACACACACACACACACGCAATAACCCTACAAGGTACTGAGAGTACAAGAGAGTTTAACCATATGGTGATCAACTAGAGAAATGTATGGTTCAGTGGAAGTTTGGTCCTGGGTTTCCTTGGCCTTTAGCATTCTAAGTACCACACTAAACTGGCTGTCAAAGAATGCTCAGATTTTGAGGTTTTGCCTAGATGTTGCCATGTTCGCATACAAGTGTCGGGGGAGGGGCACTGGTGTGTTGGAGTTCTGTTCATCCATTAAGAAAGGTATATGCACGTAGTAACCCACAAATCATCTTGATATTCTTCATTGCATTTTAATTGTCTTTGGGCAGAAAGATTTGGGTTTTTTCCCCCCAATGAAAAAGCATACGAATATGCAATGCTTTACTTGCAGCCTGAGATGTTACAGTGCAGCAAAGTTAAATTCTTGTGAACATATATGATCTAGGCCTCCATTTTCATCATCATGTTTCAGAAGGGGAATTATTTTTTCATTGTAGCTGAACCTTTTAAGTATTCATCTTTCAAGATGGAGAATAGCATCACAGTCATGTTCCTCCTCTGGAGTGGAAGAGATGTTTTAAAAAAAAAGCACACCCACAACAACTTAAAATTGTATGCAAACACTTTTATTGATGAGCTCTAGGTGCCAAGTTGTTCCTTTTGTGGGAAAAAGAGAGAGCTTAATTTGAAAATAGCTCATTCAGTACCTAGCCTTTCCACATGACTAACTTCACGCTTTATCTTTCCTCTCATATATGAGCTTTTATGTTTCCAAGGGCTAAATCGGAATGCAAGCTGCAAAGAAAATCAAATTGTTGTCTCAAGGAAAGGTGCATGTATAATAGCTTAGAGTCTTTATTGATGGCATGTGCATTCTGTGTCTCGCTTCAGACTCTCAAGTCTTCTCAGATAATTTATTGGGCTTCTTGTGTTTGCAGATGTGAAATATATTAACGCCTCCCAGAAACAATCCTTTTAAACAATCTCATAGGGAAGGAAAATGAAGACACTGAATCTCGATTGGCTTCAGAGAAAAGGACAACAGTGAGTTATATCCAAATGAACAAAGGCAGGCTCGGCGCCTCATCTTTCCCCTTTTCACACAAGTCCTTGAATGTAAGTCCAGGGAGGCTCTACAAAACACAGAAAAAGTTGGTAACAAACCCAGTTCTAAAATTTAAAATATGGGGTTTAACTGTCCCCATGATGATAACATTTAAAAGGAGGTCAGCTCTTTCTGAGTCAGCTTCACTGTGTGTATAAAGTAAGAATGTGCATTTGGATTTGGAAGTATTGAGAATTCATCTGACAGTGCCATAAATAGATAGTTCTGAATATATCGGAATCCAAATCTAAGAGTTCCGAATATCTGTAATAATAATTCCTAACATTTGGAATCCTTCTTCCTCCTACACATTAGAAAGCAAAAGGCTAGGTTTCTGCTTGCTAGAGGAAAACGTTCTCAGGCATCCTGGAGTGATTTTGTGGGAAATGAAACTTAAAGACACTGAGGGTAGTGGGGGCAGAGAAAGTGAAGCCCCCCAAAGGGGGGCTAACCCTAACCTTAACCCCTGCCCCTCCAGCTGCATTTGCCCCACCAGTTGCCGGAACTAGTAGCGATGACAAATTATGAATCCCTGATATGAACATAAAGTAAAAAAACTGGAGCTCTCAAAAAGTCATCTGGAAGCATTTTCAACAGTGGCTGAGTGGATGCACAGCAAGACGGTGCTCAAGCGTGGGCAAAATTTGGGCCATCTGTCCAACAGTAGCATGCTCAGCCACCTGAAGACTCAGCACAGGGCATTGCTGGTGGCAAATGAAGTGGGTACTGTGGGGATAAATGGCTTCCTTATTTTAAAGGGTAAGAGTCATCAGAGGGCAGAGATTGAACCACCAGCCCAGGGAAGCGGAGAAGTAGATGGGCAAATAGCAAGAGGTGGGAGGCAGCAAATGCTGGACCCACATCTTAAGAATAAGTTCCAGGCTACTCTGGAGGAGCTTGGAAAGGTGCAGGAAAAGACCTTCTGCAAATGTAAAAATTCCAGGATTACTTGTCACCTAGGGAAGATGATAACTCTGGATGACCAGCCATTGTTTCTGGTGGATAAGATTCATTTCTGCAGGTTATGACAGAACTGGCACGCCATTACCAATTGTTGTCCCAAATGATCCTTAGCTGCAGGGTGGTGCCAGATTTATATTGGGTTGCCAGGCAACTGGTACAGCAGCAATTGGCCAGGGCACAGGTGGTACATTTTACAAGTGACATCTGGGGCAGCCAGGGTGCAAAACATGCCTCTCTCTCCCTGACAGGACACTGGGGGAAGGTGGGGGCATCAAGGCAAAGGGCAGCACACAAGGACAGGATACAGGTAAGCCCTGCTGAATGTGATTATGATGGAGGGTAGCCTCATAGCTCATAGCCTTCAAGAGGCTCTGAGAGACATGATGCAGCAGTGGAGTCTAGCTCCAGAAAGGCAAGGTCTGTTGCCCATGCTGGAAAGATGAAAGGGGTGCAGTGTATGGACCACACTCAACCTAGTAGTTCAGAGTGCTTTGCAGAGAGTGGGACACATGCATGCCTAATATAACCGAGTGGGCCAGAAAGGTGGCAGGGCATTTTCACCACAGTGCCCAGGGCAGTGAACTGTTGCAGAAGAGGCAAGAAACATTGGGATTGCAACTGCACCACCTAATCCAGGATAGGTTTGGCAACTTGATGGAACTCCACTTTTTACCTGCTTGAAAGAGTGCTGGAGCAGCAAAGGGTACTCCATGACTTGGCCCTGGAGACTTCCATTGGGTTGGCTGCTCCTCTGAGCGGAAAAGAGTGGGGCATTATGGGCCAAGTGGTCTATCTCCTCCAAAGTTTCGAGAGTACAACACGGGTCCTTCGGGAGGAGACAGCCATCCTTCACCAAGTGATCCCAATATTCCAGGGCTTGGTTGGCATGATGGAGGGCATTAATGAGGGGACAGTCTTGGTGGATGGGGGATTGATCCCATAAAGGGAGAACAGCATTTTTTCTGGCCTGAAGTGGAGGACCTGGCCAGCAAGCTAAAGGACCTGCTCCGCTACAGGTTTGCCTCCTTGGGGAAGAAGGAGGAGTATGTTCTAGCAACCCTCTTGGGCCCCCAAATTAAACAGCAGCTAATGGATATTAAGCAGCAGGAAAAGGAGTAGGGGGGTGCAATGCCACCCAACTTTCCACCAGATGCTGCAGCGGCTAGTGAAGAAGGTCTGGCTAGCACAGAGAGGTCACACAGAGCAGGAAGAACCTAGCAGTGTTCATGGCACTCCAAACAGCTGTACCAGCAGTTGTGTTCTAGAGTTGAAATCCCTCACCCCTGCAACAACAGGGCAAGCTTTCTGCGACAATGTCTTGACAAGCATGGCAGAGGCCTGTCCTCCATAGACACGGCCCCAGAGGAAGGACATGGCAGAGGAAGAGGAAGAGGAAGAGGAAGAGGCTTCCTTGCAGGAGCCCTGTAAGCCAAAAGAGACCGAACCCTTGTCTTGATCGGTTGAGAAGGAGTCTGTTTGGAGAGGTCCAGCCAAGGTGGCCGTGGGACTGCTGTCTCACCCACCGAGTAGTGTGCCCAGTGAGAGAGTGTTCTCTCAGGCAAGGGACACTGTCAGTCCATACTGCTCACTCCTGGAACCTGGATCTGTAGAAAAACCTATTTTCCGTAAGGTTAACCCACCATTACTGGACTTCCCTACGTCCCCTTTAAGTAAGAGAGAACGACACACTTTGCTCATAGTACTAGGCTTGCCCTGCTTCAGTCCGCTGCCCCCGCCTTCTGCCTCTTTCATTCTTCCAGCTGCTACTTCAAGTTTGTGCTCACTCACTCAACTGTGTTCTGTCTCATGCTGTAGGCACAATTCTCACCCACCACAGGCCATTTGCTGCTCTCGTCTGCCTGCCAATGCTGCACAGGGTGTTTGCCTGCTCCTTAGTGCAACCTGTCCTCTGCTTTCCCAATGCTGCTGGCATTTCCTGCTGCCATTCCCAGTGTTCAGGGTCCAATCAGTGTGCCCATGACAGTCATTTCCTAATACCTAGGCACTGCTGGCTGTTGGCTACCTTTTTGTTTGGCACAATCCCTGGGAAGGTGTCTGTGAACCCTGCCAGCCCTGTCCACACTTGCAAGGGGCAGCCCTCTTCCATTCTTTGGTCCACAAAAGCACAACACAGAACAATCATACTCACCAGGATTTACTGTAACTTGGATGGGGAGAAACAACTAGGTTAGGGCCCTTGGTCCTGGTTACCTTTACTAGTCCACAGTCTGTGCTCTTTGTTGCCCCATGGTTCCCTTCACCTTGAGGGGCTTAAGTCCATTCGTGAGTCCAGTTCCCATCACTAGGCTCCTGGCTAGTCCCATTGTTGAGGCCCCAGGGTTTGGGCTCCTCCACTGTTTTGCTGCTCCTAAGAGAGAGGGCCGGTATGTCCGCCATGGGGGCAGATATGTAGAGATCCTCACTCCAGAAACCCGTGCCTGCCCCAGCTTCCTAGTCCTCTCTCCTCCTGCTCTTCCCAGCGCTCATGCTCATGTTGCCGCTTCCTCCACCTGCATCAGCTCTGGGTCGGCATGGGTTCTCCTGACCTAAGTTCAGTTTTTCCCCTCCTCGTTCCACAGTAGGAATGAGGGTTTGGGGTTCTCATGTCTTTCTTCATCTCCATTGGGAACCTGAAGCTGAACCACCACCGCCACTTTCAGGGGTCTTCCTTATAAACATAGTCTCCCACTCCCCTAGGGGTTCTGTTCCTGGTGAGTCCTCTGCCCAGAATGTCTCAAACCACTTCTCTTAGGCGTCCCCTCAAGCTCCTTCACTGAGGTCTTCCTCTCCTTCCCCAGTGGACTCCAGTTGCCTTTCCCCAGGTTCCTCCACTGTGCCCTTCACTATTTCCCCTGGGGCCTCTGGTTTCTTCTCCTCAGACAGCCTGTTCCCTAGATGACTTCTGTGAGGTTTCTCCCTCCACTGGTGGCAAGGCAGTTCTTACAACCACCATCTGCTGGGGTAGGTCAGTTCCCTCTTTTCCTCTAGGGGTCATGCTCAGAGCCAATACTGCCATAAGGGCCTCAGTGTGGGTCCCACTCTTGCAAGAGGGTTGGGTCTCAGTGCCGCCTTCTCCCTGCTCGGCATGGTGGGACACTCCATGAGCCATTGTTGTGGATAGGGCAGGAGACACAGGCCCTGGCTCACAGACAGCGGTGTCTCTAGTCCTGTCCTCTTCACAGTGTCAGGGGACACAGGGAAATCCTTTTAAAAAGCTTTACTTGTTTGTGCTTTTTAATGGGGGGGGGGGGAAATAATGATTACATAGTATTCACATTGACTGTAAGAGAGTTCCAGATATCTGGAAATTCCAAATATTTAGCAAGCCAAATTTCAAATCTGAAGGACTGTAATTCGGAATTCGGAATCTAAATTCCAAATCTGCATCCCTAGTAGAAAGCACTTGATGCATGTAGTGTTTTCTGTATTGTTTGATAATGTTTTAATTTTAGACCTATCTACATTGTATGGGCAGGGAGGGATAGGCCAAACATGAAATCAGATTGTGTGAATTTGTAACACAGGAAGCTGCCTTTCACTGAATCAGATCCAGGTCATTGAGTTGTGAAGTTTAACAATATGTCCACTACTTGAAAGAGATTTTCTGGGGCTTCAGACGGGAGATGGTAGACGATTGAACCTAGAACCGTCTACATGAGAAGCACATGCTGCACCACATAGCTATAGGCTTTCCCATGATATAACACCCATTCCTCCTCAAAAGCAAACAGAAATGTTCTTGGAGATCGCTCCCACTTCCCGCAGGGTTTCATTTGGGGTTTTTTCCTCCCCCCTTCATGTGGACATATATGGGACATAGGTGAGGTATTGTACACTGAATCTAAAGGAAATTCTGGGTTTAAATGTACCTGCGAGTCTGAAATGTTCAATATACTTTTTCACTCTCATGAAAGCTCACTTCTTCTTCTTCAGCAGCCCATTTCAATTTTTTACATTTTTGCATTAGAATACTGATAGGGGGTTAATTAAGGCTGCCAGGACTTAATGGCTTAACACAGCCAAGAATTATTTCAGAGTTCTAAAACTCCGTGGGATACCAATGCGCTGGCAAATGCTTCATTTTTCTCCCTTAAGGGATATGTGCCTACAGCACCTATACCATAACATTTCCCCCCCCCCCCCAAGTTTTTATTCATTTTCAATAGGAATAGGGGTTGGGGTGTGGATACAGGGGAATAAGGAAGGGATGAGTAAGGATGGGGAAAGGGTAAAATTCCAGACAGCAAAAGTGTATTCTTACATCTGCTTACTTAATTGTGCTAAAAATGGAAATCACATAAGTAAACAATCTAACAATTTTTCCAGAATACTGTATCTATAGTTTCTACTCTCTCCATTCCTTTGGACCTTCTCATACTTCTTTTATCTATACTTTCCAATCCATATTTCGGATCCAGTTATAAAACCGTTCCCATTTTTAAGTCCTTTTTGAGATGATCTTTCATTTAGTGCTTCTGTTAATACATCCATCTCCGCGACTTCCAGTATCTTTTCTATCAGTTCCTCCAGAGACGATACCTCTTCTTTCTTCCAATATTTTCCATATAATAACCTCGCTGCTGTAATTACATGTATTATCAAATATCTCATTTCTTTATCTACAATTTCAGTCATAATATTCAATAGAAACAATTCTGGTTTAAATTGTATCACATAAGATAAGATTTTTTGTAACATTTCGTGTATTGATCTCCAATAATTTTTTGCCTCCCTGCATGTCCACCAGATATGATAAAGAGTACCCTCCTGGGTTTTACATTTCCCTCATTTGTTGGAGGTATTTTCGTACATTTTAGATAATTTAGTTGGAGTCATATGCCATCTATAAAACATCTTATATATTTTTTCTTTAAAATTTACTGAATTTGTAAGTTTAATATTATTCTGCCAAATTTGTGCCCACTGTTCTAAGTCAATATTATGACCAACATTTTGTGCCCATTTTATCATACAGTCTTTAACCACTTAGTCTTCCATTTTCATATTTAAGAGATATTCATACATTATTTTAATTATTTTATCATTTATACCATATCCCAAGTAAGAAATCTTTGGGCACGAGAAGGATGTGCACTTCCTTTATAAAAAACCTGAAAGCTACATTTCTGTACCCCATTTTCAAGTGTTCCACATTATCATGTATTCTCAAAGGCTTTCACGGCTGGGATCCGATGGTTGTTGTAGGTTTTCCGGGCAGTTTGGCCATGCTCTGGAGGTTTTTTCTTCCTAACGTTTCGCCAGTTCTAACTCCTGTCCTCTGAAGATGCCGGCCACAGAGACTGGCGAAACGTTAGGAAGAAAAACCTCCAGAACATGGCCAAACAGCCCAAAAAACCTACAACAACCATCGTTCCACATTATCCTTTGCCGTTTGTTTTCATCTTTATCCAAGTATTATCCTAATAGAATACTCCTACATTTAAGGCATATTTGAAGGCTGGGGGGAAAAACAGTGGGACTGCTATCATTCTTCAGTAGTGTTAGCTACTATGCGTATTCCATCACCTAGTATTAATCTGTAACAGTATTAATACCACTCTACAGTAGGATTACTAGCAGTCTTTAAGAGTGAGACAACATGGACACGGGTGTTCAGAGGGCACTTATTCCTCAAATTTATTATTAGACAGGTGCACTACATTGTAGTCCTATGTACTGTTTATGCAATCTATGTTCAGTGTACTTCCCTCCAACTTCCTCTCCTTCAAACCAATTCCTTCAGATGCCCTTAATTAAGGTGTGCCTCCTGGCCAAAAATCATAACACTCAGATATGAGTTCAGCAAGACTTGTTAGGAGAGGCAAGGTAAACTCATTCTGCAGTTAGATCACATAAACCAAGAATAGGTAGAAGAGAGATTTGGTTCTAGGGCTAGATATCTGGGTAACTGAAGTAGAGCAGCAAGAGTTTAACTCCCAGTTGTTTAACAAGGCAATAACTCTCCCTTTTTCTCTATGTGCCTCTCTCTCACACAACACACATTGAATTATCCTGCTCTGTTTAACAGAACTTAGAAACAGGGGAGCCTGTCAGGAATGGAAGGGACAGTGAGCTCTGTTTAGTTCTGCTATTGAATACATGGGGTTAGAACACTTTAATTCTGATCACTGGATGTGTTTTGCATCAGCCTCCTGTTGGTGAATCTCGAGGTACTTGTAAAAACAACAGCCTAGATCCTGTGGCAAGCCTGAACTCTGCCCTCTCCTAATATAAGAAGATTCCAGGCCTGGATATTGGTCGATTTCATCATCATCATCTTAGAACTGCAGAGCTGGAAGGGACCCTGTGGATCATCGAGTCCAGCCCATGTCAAGGAAGCAACTTTCCAACCAGATGTTTTTGGTGTTCTTATAATCTCCATAATATGTTTACCACTTCCATGCCTTGGGAGGCAAAACGGATAGATACTCAGTCCCCAATCACCACAAGGGAAGGTACTCCCCTGTCTCCCCAGTTCTTCTCATTGTCTGGTTGCTGGCTTGTGTGTTACGTGCAGTATAAGGCATGCTTTAAGGAATCAGGAAATTGTCGACTGGGAGATATGGAGCTTCATGTTGTGCCAGTGTGGCCCCTCTAGATTACAACTCTAGGCAATATAGCCGATAGTAAGGAATTATGGGAGTTGTGGTGCAACAACATCCAGAATACAATAATTGAAAACCCCAGTTTATCTTCTATCTGTGGGCCCGCAGATGTTGAGGAACTACTACTCCTATCATCACTCAACATCTACAAGAGTGGTTTGGGTTGATGGAACTGGAGTTCAATGACACTGCACCAAATCTATTTTTTTGTTTTGCTGTGTACTGTTCTTGTAGAGCCCCTAATTCACCAAGAGAGTGTAATTTACTTTTAGAATGTATGCTTCATATGTTTGAGGCCCCAAAATTGAACCATAACATCTTACTTTTTAAGAGCACTTGCTAGAAGCCATCTCTAGTACATGCCTTTTCCATGCAAAAGACCTTTTTCATGACCTCTCTGATTAAAAGGACAGGGTAGCTGATGAAAAGAAAGGCATTAGCCAGAGACTTTGTTGAGGCCTCACCAATCCAATGTGCTGTATGAAACAATGGTCTGACTCACTGTCAGGCAACCCCTCAAATTCATCCCAGGCCACTTTTAACTTACGCGGCCAGTTTCCATCCAGCAGAAGGGATATGTTTCCATCTGTCACAATTAGAGCTAGCAGCAGATTTATGTCTGCTGATGCCACCATGACAGGAAGTTTTCTCATGGGCATCCAAACATCTTTATCTATGCCTTGGCTCCTTTTTCACAAGCCAATTTCGTCTAGTTAGAAGCACACCTGGAATATATGGTTTATTATACACTGTCTCAGAAAGCACTAATGCCACAGCTCCAGGATCTATAGGTCCATCCAGATCACAACCCCATAACTTACCTTCTCATTCTCTGAGGCACAGGATGATATATATGAGAGGTGACCACTCAACCACAGGCAGTACAGAGTCAAGATGCATGACGTCTGACTCTGTAACACAAGAATGCTCACAAACACCTGAACTGGCCCTTTTACACCTAATCTGGTGTGTCCTGCTTGCTGTTGATAGGGAGTTCTTCTATTGGGATCCTTAAAAACATAAGAGGCCTGTTGGATCAGTCCAAAGGCATCTCTTGATCAATATTTTGTTACCCACAATGGCCACCAAAGATGCCCATTGAAAACCCACAAGTGAGACATGAGAGCAACAGCATCCTCCTGGTCTTGTTCTCCAGCAAATCTTGGACATCAGAACATTGTATAGAGCAGTGATTCCCAGCCTTCAGTAACCACAGTGTTCTTGGACTGTAATTCCACAAGCCTTCACCACCAGCTGTTCTGGCTGAGGTTTCTGGGAATTGCAGCCCAAGAACACCTGGATTACCCAAGGCTGGGTACCACTAGTATAGAGTCATGATGATGAGTAACCATTGACAACCTTATCCTCTATAAATTTGACCAGTCCTCTGTTGGTAGCAATTCTATAATTTAACCATGTACTTGTGAACAGGGAGTGTCTAGTAGCCTCTCTCTCAGTTCAAAATTCCTGGTCCCCAGCCTCAAGAGCACTGGCAGCCCACGATTAAACCAGGGACATGGGGCCATCCCTCAGTAGCAGGATAGGGCACTCAAGGGCTTGGACCATGGGCTGCCACCATTACCACCACCTATATGTTGCTGACTGATCCCATAAGGCATTTCAAAATGCTTCTCCTGATCCTGTTTTCCATCCCACAAAGTATATCATTCTGCTGGGGAATCTTGAGTAAGTTCCTACTCGCTCTTCAATATTTTAATGGTACCCTTAAATTTCACTTGCTCAAGCACCTATCATTCCGGTTTGGCTCCCAGGCAAATGGCAGAGGTCGGGTTATTTTAGGCTTGGCAAGCCCACATGGACAGAATATTGCTTGCCAATTTCAGGGGGCTGTTTTTAATAATGCTGTTCTCTGCAGTGCCTGAAGAGGACTACATATGCAGGGAAAGATGCTATTAGATAACCCATAATTAGAAGAAGAAAACCCTGAAGGGCTATTTATGTGAGAGTGTCACGACAGAAGCATCTCCTGAAGTTAGCAAATTAGCTTGTTTTGTTTTGTAATTGATCAACAGGAGATTATTATGTATGTTGTTTCATCTCTTTCATTTCATGCCTGTACTGACTCCCTCCCAGCACAGAGACCCACAGTGGTTCACAAATGATTAAAAACCAGATACAAGTAAAACCACAATAAGTCACAGCATTTATAACAAAAAAAAAAAACACTTAAACATACAATAGTTCCCAAAAAACTACAGATTTAAAAACAGTTTGGCATGCACCCACAGCAGTACAATGTGCAGAATCCTGCAGTCAAATCCCTTTCTCATCGATCCAGTTCAGTTGCTGAAAGCCTGCCTCAAGGGAAAGTCTTTGCCATGCTAGTGAAAAGTCAGCAGGGAAGGGGCAAACCTGGCCTCCCAAGGGGCAGCGTCCCATTCCCAGTTGGCAGCCACTGAAAAGGCCCTTCCTTGGGTTCTTGCCAGATATGAGGTGGAAAAACTGGGCAGGGTGCCTTCCGTGGAGATCATAAAACTGGGTTGGCTCATAGGGGGAGATGCAGTCTTTCAAACTGCTTGGGCTCAACTCATATAGCACATCGGTCACAACCGCACTTTAAATTGGAGCTGAAAACAGATTGGCAGCCAGTGGACCTGTTGTAACAGGGGAGATACAAAGACAGGATTTCTTTGAAGTCTGTTCCTCAACACAAAGTATGCCTGAAGTGTGTTTCTTCAACACTAATATGTTTTCAGCTCTAACGATGGGCTCACGGTAGAGTTGCAGGTAGCTAAATCCCAACCGTGGGGTCAAATTCCATGGGATGCTAAACATGTTGCAAGAATGGATTTGTAAAGCGTGACTTGGGGTGGAAAACAGGATCAGGGCTGTAGTGTATTGTGAAGACGATAGCCCTTCCTTCTTCCAGCCCTCATAATCTGAAGGCTCAGCCAGTTGCTCCTGCCCCCCAGTAGGAAGGCTCCTGTGTGGATGCAAGTCAGAACCCTGCCTCCAGTGGCTGAAGTGGCTGTGGGAGGTTTTCATCAGGACCACAGAAAAAGAGGAAGAAAAAAAGTTACTTCCCCAACTCCAGCTCCATTGCAATCCTGATCCCACCCCCAAACTCTAACCTAACATGTAAAAGCCAGTCTTACCACTGCAAATGATAAGTGAAGCGTAGTCCTCAGATGATCAGCTTCCTGATCCAAGAGCTGGAGCCTTTGATGGGGTTGGTGGGTGTTCTATAGCTCAGCCTTTCTCAAGCTGGGGTCCACCAGATGTGTTGGAATGCAGCTCTCATCATCCTCAGCCAGCTGGATCCAGAGATGGTCCAGACATGTCAGACAACATTTCTCATCATCCCAGCTACTGCAGGGTGGGATCCAGATGGCAGAAGGTTGCACTAGTCACTTGGATTGTAATGTATAAAGACTGCCAGTGTTTCTTAAACTTTGGGTTGTTGGAGAGTGAGCATGTAGCGGTACAGAAGCAATGCTAATGTGTGGGTTCAGCTCTTTGAAACTTGGAATGATTACTTCAGCATATGTGTGTGTGTGTATTCTGTGCCATCAAGTTGGAAACGACTTATAGCAACCCTAATACAGCTTTCAAGGTAAGTGAAATATTTAAGGAGTGGCTTTACCACTTCCATTCCCCCAGTTAGTTTCCATGCACAAGTGGGGAAATGGAAGTGGTAAACTTGTTTGCTAGGACCCTAGTCCATCACTCTATCCACTGCACCACACTTGGAATCCAGCACATGTCCTTCTTTATAAAGGAATCATGTCCACACTTTTAAGATAATAAGAAAGCTTATGATAGGAAAGGCAGTAGAAGTCCTAATTCTATCTAACTAAGCTGAAGATCTGATGAGCCGTGGCTGCCTCTTTCATGTCTAGAGAACAAAGTCAAGATGTCTCCTTGGAGGGACAAGAGAAAGATGTCAAAGGGAAGGCGGTAATATCAGTAACTCTAAGAATAGTAAACAAAGGTTGAAGGAAGATCACCACAGGTTGGAGGTGGTAAAGGTCAGTCCAGGAAACCTGAGGAGGTCCTCCTTCTAGTCTTCCTCATGCAAAGACATGAATCTTCTTGAGTGTAAACTGAATTGCACCCAGTCACTTCTAACACAAGCAACCATGATATGTTTGTTGTTTTTTAGGTCTGGGATGGGCAACTTGTAGACTACATACAACCTACACCTGTTTTTGTAGGGCCAGAGGCCCTTCTGTTACCTAAAATAATGCTTTTAACTTGAAAAGAAAAGAAAATCACATACCCATAGGGTTTCAGGAAGCACAATTCATTTTTAAAACAAAGCTAAGCAAAGCAAAGCAAAGCATGCTGCTTATATAGCATCCCATAGCACTTAAAGCACCCTCTTGGCAGTTTACAATTTAATTGTGTAGGCTAAACATTGCCTCCCCCCCTCCCCCCCCCCCCGTGAGCTGGGTTTACCAACCTTGGAAGGATGGAAGGTTGAGTGAACCTCAAGCTGGCTAACTAGGATTTAACCCAGGTAATGAGCAGAGTTTTGGCTGTGGTACTGCAATGTAACCACTGCACTATGAGGCTCAGGAAGCACAGACTCCCAATAGGCTGTTTTAATTTTTAAAAAATGGTGGGCGGAACCACAAGTGGGAGAGGATATGGTCTGTGGAACTAGCCTCCAGACCTGCCAGGGTTGCCCAGCCCTGTTTTAGATTAAACATAGAGGCACATTTCTCACATTCTCAAGACATACTCATGTGCTTTAGCACAGAGTTTGGGAATTGCTCCATTGTTGTGAGCATAGTTTCTGCAGGCCAAATTGTCCATGGAAGTAGAACCCTGTTGTCTTCAACTGGTGACATGACTTTGATCAGTCTGAACTCAGAGTCCATCTTTCTTTTTTTTTACAGCCCGACTGGCTTTGCAGTGCTCAGAAAGAAACTCAGAGGAGCAAACATTTCGCTTTGCATGCCAGCATCAGCACCTCTCATGCACATCAAATGTCAGCCTTGAACACACCCACATAAGCAGCCCCTGTTGAGTAAGAAAGGTGCCATACCTCCATTTCTGCATCGCCACCTAGGAGAGAGGCATGGCAGGAAGGGAAGGAAAACCTACACACCCTCCTTTGAAATCTTTAGTAGCATCCTCTGCTGAAAATAGTGAGGAATGGTTACTATTTTCTGACCTCAGAGCTGAACAAGCCTCTTCCTGGGTGAGCTCCGTAGCCTTCTTCCCTGACTGTTAATCAAATTTGACAAGTTAATTTCCAGGCGATGACAGATTGCAACACAAGCTCAGCTCCCTTAGAGTATGAGTTGGTTTCTTCTTCAGATGTGCCACTTATCTATGATGCCAGTATTTAGCCCTGTTTCATACCTAACCTCGGCTCAGAAATATGACATGTGATGGGCTATGACAGGCTTTCTGGGACAGATCAGCAGAAGATTTCCAGAGGAGCAGCTGGGTTAGTCTGCCACGGCAAAAACAAGTTGGTGCCATATTAAAGACAAGGTTTATTTGGCACACGGTTTTGTGGACTGTCGTCCGTGAAATCTAAAATTTGAAACCATAAAAGCTACCTCAAAAGCTTATGCCAAGTAAAACCTGTCAATTTTTAAGATGCCACAAGATTCATTGTTGCTTTCGCCCCATCTGTGGAAAGGAGTTCACAGCTGCTCTCTCTAATATGGTGGACATAAAATAACTGCCTGAAGACCTTGCTTTGCTTAAACTGGACAGAGCTCTTCTGAAAGAGGGTGGGACCAGGAGCACATTGAAATTCACTGGGAGACCTCAGGACAGTCACTCCTTTGCAGCTTGACCTGCCGCACAGGGCTATTGCAAGAATAAGAGAGGAGGAAGAGAGTGAGGTATGCTGACCTGCACACATTGGATAAAAGGTAGGACACAATTTTATCTAACTGCGAATAACTAATAATGTAAACACCTGACTAGGAAGACCTCAAATGTCCTCAAACCCAGCTGGGCCATATTGCAGCTGGAGCACCAAAGTAAACATTATGTACGGGCTGAGATATATAATATCATTGTCCTGGAGCCATTTTGGAAAACAGAAAAGCTCGCCAGAACTGGAGAAGAGGTGAGGAGATGACTTACCATCTATTGCATAGAAAGTCGTTTTTACAATCATATTACCAATGCTTAAGAATAGTTGCCATTATAGTTACTGTTTTAAAAAAGAAACTCTTTGCTTCCCAGATACTCAAAAGTAATTAAACCAGTTATTGGTACTTTAAAAAAAAAAAAAAGGACATGTGAATACTATCATTTGTGGTACAAAACACCTGCTCGTCTCTCATCACCTCATTGCCTCAAGACCCATTAGGAGAGCAAACATAGAAGCGGAAAGCACAGCACAAGCCAGCACTTGAACTAGGTGTTACTACTCCCTCACCACGTAGTAAGGCCACACTGCTCTAACTATAAAAGTGGGTGAGTGGGTGGGTGGACAGATCACAAAAAGAGAAGTTATCAATTTCTTTATATAGGTTATGCCCATAATGTAGTGTAATTATATCTTAGTTACTAGAACAAGTTACTAAATACAAGAAACATGTTTTTTTATGAGTTGTTACTTACAAGTTCTGACTTTGTCCCACCTTGATTGTGTTACCATTGCAGATGCCCTCGCAGCCCACCTCCCACGCTAAATTTATTGGGCTTCTCCTTTTCTTGCCTATTGGAAGCAAGAGAGGAAGTATTCGGCAACTACCTTACCCTACCTTTATAAGGGAATTTTTTTTTTTAAAAAAAAAGGCAACTTCTGAAGAGATCCTCTCCTATCACACTGAAACAAAACATATCTATCTATCTATCTATCTATCTATCTATCTATCTATCTATCTATCTATCTATCTATCTATCTATCTATCTATCTATCTATCTATCTATCTATCTATCTATCTATCTATCCTTAAGTGCTTGTGCACTTCAATGGGACTAATGAAACAGACATCTTTACCTTTTTTGTTTTCAATATAATCAGATGCGCAGCTCATTGTTATATGCCATAGCAGGGGAGAATGAACTCAGCAAGGTGAAGGGCCATTTTTCACATTTGCCAGCCATATGAGAGCCTCACTCCCAAATGTTTAACTGAAAATGTCCCCTCATGCTTTTTCAGTGGCTCAAAAAAAAAAATAATTAAAATTGGGGGGTGGCGTGCCCTCAAAACCTGGCAAAATTGCCCCACACCTCCAAAAGGACACCGGGGAAACTTTCTGAGGAAATATTTTTCAAAAGCCTTTGGCAGGGTGACAGGGCAGAGGGAGCCCGAAGTGTACTTGGGAGCCACAGTTCTGCAATTCCAGACTGCCGTTCTGTAGGTACTCCTTTGGACAGAGCTCCTGCCAAACTCGATGGAAGGGAAGTATGGGAAAACATATGTAGAGACACACTGCAAATGGAGTAAGAGTCCAGGAAAGCTCTTAGTGGGATGCTGCAATTATCTTCTATCTCACTGAGATTCTCAGAAGCCTGATCTCTGGCCTATCATGAAATGAAACAAACAAGAGAGGAGGATACCAGAACTGTTGGGGAATCCCTAGTCTCATAGGGAGGCGTTGCAGAAGCTTTTAATATTCTCCTCCACCCCACCCCCGTCACCCCACTTCAGCTACTGGCAAAGTACCAGTCTTGTGCCAGTAGTGAAAGAATAAAGAGCTGGATGGGTGGGAAATCCTTCTTGCTAATATTGTGCAACTTGAGACTTCCCTTCCTCAGACCGATCTGGTTGTGCACACACCCATTTATCACAGCATGGAGCAATGGCTGTCATCATTTTTATCAGCAAGGAATCGAAGAATGTTAAGGCCATGTTTTGTCTTGTACTATTACTTGCTACTTATCTTTATGCAAAGATCTTTCATCTTGAACATAACTTATCTACATCTGGAATGTAAGCTTATCTATGGTGCTAACCTACAATGACTGGATACCATTAACTGGAGCCATGGTTTCCTCCAAAGGAAGCTGAGAACTAAAGTTTCATTGAGGGCACAGAGAAGTCTCTGCCAGAGGTCCCTAGCTCCCTTGTCCCCTTCTCATGGAACTACACTTCTCAAGACTTCTTGAGGAGACCAAACAGTTAACCTAACCAAAGAGTGGTGGTGCAAGGATGGACATGAGGACCATGCCTGTGACTGGATCACCAAAGTCCCCAGGCCTGTGGGCACCTCTGAGGAACTTTGAGTGCAGAGCAATCCAAGCTCTTCTGTCACCTTAACTGGGAGACAGTGTGCCACCCTCCTCTCACTGCAGGCATCCCGTTTCTTTGATGCCCACCAGCCAGGCAAAAAAGCTAGCCCCTTGACCTCCTTTACTTCAAAAAAAAGAGAGGGGGGGGCATTCCTCTGCCATCCCAGGAAGAGTGTGGTGGATGGCAACACACATACACCCCAAGCAAGGAGGAGAAACCACCACCACCATCCCACTCTGCCTCCTGCCACCTTAAAAAAAAAAGGAGGCAGTGATGTAGCAGGACATTGGAAGCAAGTAGGTTGGCGGGTGACACTGGAAAACTAGCTATTTTTTTCCATCTGCTTCTTTTAGAACCAGTTATTTCTTTAAACAGTGCCTTGCTCTACGACTCCATGGAGCCCAGATACTTGGGAAGCGTGGGGGAAATTTTCTTCATTACCTCTCTCCTAGTGCTTTGGTTCTAAGGAGCCCTCAAACCGGGCATTGAAAAATAGCCATAACACCAGCTCTACAGAGCCACAGGAACCTCTAAGACAGGTATGAATAGGCACCTGTCCCACCACCTTCACAGGTGCGCTTGGTGGGGACACAAGAGAGGGCCTTCTCTGTTGCGGCTCCCAGACTCTGGAACTCCCTCCCACAGGAGGCCAGGCTGGTTCCCCATCTTTAATGTCCTTCCGCAAGCAGGCAAAGACCTTTCTCTTCAGGCAAGCTTTCCCTGAGAGACTGGCTGCCTGAGTGGGATTTTTAAATGGATTGTTATGCCTTACTGCTTTGAATGTGTTTTTAGTATTGCTTTTATCTACCATTTCTCGGAGTGGTATTTGTTTTATCCTTTTTAGTATTTGCATAGTTCTTTTTAATTTTAAATATTGTCTTTTAATGATGTAAGCCACTTTTGTACACTCATTGTTTTTATCTTTGAATATTGTCTTTTAATGATATAAGCTGCTTTGGGTCCTTTTTAAGGAGAAAGACAGTTTTAAAATATTTTAAATTAAACAAACAAACAAATAATACAGAGGAATGTAGTTTGGTTTTCACTTAAACCCTGAGGACTAGCAGTTAGAATCACATGCAAATTATTGTCTGGCAGGGGAACCACATACAAAATAGTAGTCAGTAGGTGGAGCTAACTTCTAACTATGGCCCCAGAGATCCTACACTGAGATGGTTCTTATACATAATTAAATATCTATATCTAACTTATCACAGATCAGGGATTCTTACAGACTAATTGGGGACGGGGGAACCTTTATGTTGTTATCATTAAACAGTTGCTATTTGTCCATGAATCTACCTGTAGGTCCAGCTCTATAATCCATCCACTTTTATGCTAAGGTCTGGTGGAGGTGTATTACCATGTTTGACTGAAAGTCCTTACTGATATCTTGATCAAAGATTCTGGAGAAAGTTATAAGCATGTTCAGCGGAACACCATGCTAACCCTGTGCATGAAAATCTACAAGAGAGCAGGGTACATGGGGTTGTATTTGGGCTTGAATGTACTGCCATTTGTTTTTACTTTGCATGTATAGGCTCAATGTCTATATAGGGCTCCTGTGACATAGGTATGCTCTATGTCACAATAGCCTGATGCTGATTATCAAGTGTAAGGAGGCATCCTTGGAGACCAAGGCCAAGAGCATCCACTTTATTGCATTTCTGATTACCATGTACCAGTGTGAAAGAGGAAAGAGGCGTATTTCCTCTTGCAAAATGAAGTTTTCAACCTCTTCTCCTTGAGGTAATTAATTTCATCCTACGTGTCTCACCTCATTCATTATGAGTTCCTGCTATTTCCTGATTCTATTTTAAAGCTCATCTTGCCACGTAATGGAGTTCTTGAAAACAGCTTTCCTCTCCTTTGCCATCTTAAATTATTTCTCATTAAGTCCATTTTTCTCATTTTCCCCATACAGATGCAATTAAACACGTTAAGATATTTAGAGAATGCCAGATTTCCCCCCACCGCACCAATTGCTTCTCCTTTTCAAAAACGTGACATCGTTCAACCTAGATATTGAATGTCAAGATGATATCCTGATCTTTTTACTCCAATGTAAATCAGACTGTCAGGTTCTCGGCCAGGCCTTTTGTCCAGAGGCAATTCAGGTCAAAAACCCAATGTACACTGTGTAGCCCACATTGTACTGCATTTGTACTGCAAATTAGACCGGGTTCAGAAGTTCACAGTGAAATTCAGGCCACGCAATGATAAGGTAGGGTTGCCAAGCTCAGTCAAAAGCTGGCAGAGCAGAACGCAACCGAAGACCGAAGAAAGATTGAAGCAATATTCATGGAACGGTAAGGCCAGTTTGGAAGCTTCCCTGCTGCCTTCAACACAAATGTAACTCTCTCCCTGTAACCATGAAGATCAGTTGCTGATACAAACATGTTCACATGTTCCATGAACTTTGCTTGTTACATTTTCATTTATTGGCCAAAATCCTATTGCACAACTATGTACACACAACTCAGGATTGCATGTGGAATATTTGTGCTAGCACCAAGGCGGAAGTGTTATCCCCAAAGTACTGTCACCCACGCATTGCACAATTGGTCAATGCCAGGGATGTACAATGGATTGTGCAATTCCTTGTTGCCAGGCATAATATTAGGCACATTTATGCTGGCATAACTTTATGTTACACCAGCATGAATAGGATACTGGCCAGTGTATTGAATCCACCCAGTATTAAAAGTTATTTGGATAGATTATAAACATGGAGGGGGGGAGGCTACAACCCAATGAATACAAAATATTAAACACACACAAACACCAAACAAACAAAAAGCCATATAGTCCTTGTGCAAAATCGAAGAACAAGGATAGGTATTACCTTTATTATTGAAGATATATTTTGTCTTTTCCCTTTTTAATTGCCCTCTTCTATTTCTTTTCGATAAAGATATAGAAATTGTTAAAGATGTTGTATATCTTGGCTTAATCATCAGTCCAAACAGAGACTGCAGCCAAGAAATCAGCTGAAAATTGAGACCTGGAAGGACAGCAATGAAGGAATTAGAAAAGATCATTAAGGGTGTGTCACTGGAGACCAAGGCCAAGATCATTCACATTCTTTTTTTCCTATTCACCATGTATGGATGTGAGAGGTGGACAATAAAGAAAGCTGACAGGAAAAAAAATTGATTGATTTGAAATCAATAAATCAAACCTGAACTTTCTCTGAATCAAGATCAAATCAAGCCTGAACTTTCCCCAGAAGCAAAAAATGATGTCCTTACACTTGATAATCTTTCACTAGATAGATTATAAAAACTGTGGTGGGGTCAGCTACAAATCAATGAATACAAAATATTAAAAAGTATGTGCCATAGTTCAGGCACATCAAGAGAAGGCAAGACTAGGGTGCAGGAAGCAGCATCTGAACCATCCTAATCTGGCAGGCAGGCAAAAGTAAGAAGCCAAGCCGGCTCCCTCTGCCTTGGATGGAGTAAGGGGCAAGATTTGTCACCCAACCCAAAAGGGAAAGCGGTTTGAAGTGAGGGAAAAACCTGTATCTCTATAAAATACAAAGGGGGCGGGGGAGAGCCACGGGTTACCTGAGGGGAGGGGAGAGAGGGAGTGACCTGACAGAGCCAATAGGGAGTGATCAGGAAGGTCCCAGCTGCACAAAAAGTGCCAGCACTTTGCCTCCCTTTGGGGTGGCATGACTGCACCACTGGTTATGACTGCTAACATACTGCATCATTTTTACCTCTGTTGCTGTTTTGCTTCGCGTTGTTTCATTATCGTTATTTTACTGCTATCTGGTAATTTGTTTTTATTTTATGTAGGTATCACCCAGAGAATTTCAGTTATTGGGCCTTTTACAAGCATAAGGGATAAAGAAAGAAATAACATCTTCACCATTTGTAGTGCTGCCATGGATAAATTTGGGGGTCCAAGGGCTGCTCGAACCATTCTACTGCAACACACTGAAGCTGACTTCAGTTTGGGAATGATTTCCCTGGATTTCAGTTTCTGCGTGAGGAAAAACTCAAAGTCCTACTGCCCACCCTCCCAGCCTCATTTCAATGTAGCTATCTTGAGCAAACAACCTAGAGACTACATAAATGTAAGAGTGGGTGATACCTGTTATTGGACCACTAAAAATGAAATAAATTGCAAGCTTTCGTGGAGAAAATCCCAATCTGTACATTCTAAGTAATATTTATCCCTAAATATTTAATCATATTTTTCAACCAACCCTCAAAACTAACTTTCATCGTTGCCTTCTCCTCATTGGCATGATTTAACAATGTACATTCCGATTTATCCCAATTTTTACACCCCTCTCCTAGGACCAAAAGGCTGCCAATTACTCTGTGATTGTCTCCTCCACCCCACCCCACGCACCACACAGCGTGCTTTGAAACTCTGGTTTCTTTTTGGCTGTAGGGTAGGGATGAGGAAAACAGCACAAAAACAGAGCAGCCTTGAGCACAACTTTGTGGTTATAATTTGGTTTATTCACCAGGAAGAAATAGCCAACCTAGAGACATCTTTGTAGAAATTCCCCTCCAGCTCTCTCCTGCTGGGCCCAGAGCTGTTCTCCTTGTCTGTTTTCTCCTACTTTATTTTGGGTTGCTGTCTCCAGTGTTTCATGCCATCCTGCTCCTGGAGAGTATGAAGAGAAAATGCCATTTTTGTGAAGTGAAGTGCCTGCATTGAATTTGTGTTAGATTTCAACCTGAAAAGGCTCACAAACTGCTTTTGAGGTTCTCATTCCAGATCTTTTTAATCCAGGATTCAGAGCTCTCCATCCCATCTCGCTGGTGAAACTGAACTCTCAGCAGGCAAAAATTATCACAGTGGTATGATTAAATTATATACATATCTTTTTCTGAGCGGGGTGGGTGGGTGGAAAGCCCCCCCCCAAAAAAAACAGAGAAGTTGAGTCAGTGTGGTAATGAATACAAACTGCAGAGAAAGAAAACAATCCATTTCCATTAGTAATACTTGTCACCAAGAATGAATTTTATGCCATGAGAATGATGATAAATTGCATTATTATTGTGGTGCTCACTGCAGAATGCTACTTTTTTCAACAGAGAACTTCAAAAGCAATCTTCCCAGGGTGTCACAATTAACACTACACTGCTGTCTCTTGACTGCATTGTTTGGAAGGGGGTACTCATGTAAGCTGTATGCCTTGGCAGTGCCATAACTATTCATTTCTAAGATCAGGACCCCCTCTCGATCCTCTCTCTCCCACACACAGAGCGAGCGAGAGAAAGAGAGAGACTAACATGGGAACAACTTTAAAATATGGATGCTTTGAAGTACTGCAGCTTACATTTTACATTCACGGTGCTCAGATAGACTGCGGCTTCCTGGAAGCTACTGTGCAGAGTTCTGGCCCTGCTAAATGCCTCATGTGTTCTTCTCCCTCACAACTTGCATTCAGCTGTGTGTTGGATGGCCGCTTGCACAGTGCCAAAATAGAAAAGGTATGTGTTTTTGGTTTTTAAAGGACAAAAGAAGATGCAGATTTGCAAAAAGTTTGCATATGCCAACGTATGCATATAGGTGATGCGCATTTGGAAATAATTATTGTCGCTTAAATGGAAATGAACTACATTTCACCATAGTAACTGGAAAGTAGGACACCGAGTTGCAATATTTAAGGTGTTTGTAGTCATCTTTGCACAGTTCAAAGCAGCTTACAGTGATGATTAATAAAACAGATAAAATATTATACAGTAAAACAACTGGAAGTACAGGGGGTGGGGGTGGAAACCCAAACTAGCCAGATGAATAAAACCCACAATGAAACAGGTAATACTTTATAACACCTTCTAGAAGACGTAGGGAAGGTGTGCCTCAGGGGAAATAACTCTACAGGCATGGAGCAATTGAGATAAGGGCTGCTTTTAGCTGTGACAGTTGTTGCACACAGAGTAGATCATAAGGCAGTAAATGCTACGGCCAAAGGGAGGCAACAGAACCATTAGGGCAGACCTTTGGGGATGAATTCCCGGGCGCAACTCAGCAGAAAGCACCTGGTTTATCACATTTTGACATAAGCAAAGCTATAACTTTATATATATATATATGTTCTGTGTAAAACCATCTACCCTCTCTATATATAGAAATTGGTTTTGTTCTCTCCTGTGACTGAACATTCCATGCTTCGCTAGAATATTTTCTTTGAGAGCTGAAATGGAATATGCCTGGCTTGGCCAGGAGTTACTTTGCTCTGTGATGTCATAACCCAGTAACCCTGTGCATGTCTAAGAGCATCATGATGTTCCTGGGTGCTATGCATAGACATTGAAGTCAGCCATGGAGGGGCTCTGGGTAGTGGCAACGGTCAAGGCAGGGCTCTGAGACTGATGTTCAACAGAACTAGCAGGAGGGCTCCCAAGGACAGCATGCCTAGTTTACCAGGCTTTCGAGTGAGTGAAATAATATATGTTATTACCATATTAACTAAAGGAGGAATCAAAAACCTTTATACCTATTGTCTTCAGTTCCCAAACACCACCACTTACAGGGAGGGCCATTTTGAAAAACGTGGGGCCTACAGCAAGGGTGGAGAACATTTGCCTTTCCAGTTACTTTCCTCTTACAGTAGCAGAAAACCCAGCTAGCATGGCCAATGGTAAATAATTATGGGAGTTGTAGTCTAAAACCTGTGCTGAGCCAAAAGTCCCGAACCGCTGGTCTACAGGTCATGAAGAGCTTTAAAAGATAGCCTGATACCTTGAAGTGAGTGTCCATGAATACCAGAAGCTGAGCTTGGTTTACCACGGCTGTATGTGTTTGTGTCTTCTAATATCCAGAACAAGATGTGCTGTGGCTTTTTGTCATTCCCGAGTCTTCTAATTTATTTTAAAGCCTCTCAATAGGGATGCATTGCCTTATGCAAGGCAAAGACAACTTTGCTTCAGGCTTACACAAATATAAGAGCCAGGTAATACTTTTTATTGGACCACTAAAAATAAAATCAAACAAATTGCAAGCTTTTCTGGAGAAAATTCCACTTCAACAGGCCAGGCATCATCCCTTCATGGATAGTGCAGAAAAATCTTTAGAGTCCCAAAAATTCAGGAAGATGTCTGTGCCAAGTCCATTTGCGTGAGGTGAGTTCAGACTCAGATTGCAAACATCATCTGAGGGGTGTGGTCTCAAGCACCATCCCTTGAGCATGGTTGGAATTCACACACACACACACACACACACACACTTTGCCTGCTTACAAAACACAAAGTTCCTTTTTGGCTGTGGGTGGTGGACAACACAGAGGCACAGCAACTTTGATTAGAAGTTTGGGGCTATAATTTGATGTATTCACCAGGTAGAAGAAGTTAATTACAGCCAAATTAAACTCAAATTAATAGTTTTGCCTTCAATTAACAGTTTTGCTTCAAGCTGTTATTCTGAGTTCTTCTCCTGCTGCTGCTAACTAGAAAGGGTAGTGGAAATGCCCTGTCATTTCCTAAGTTGACAATGACATTAATGTTTTGTTATTGATGCTTTATTTGTTTATGTTTTTCATTATGCATGCTTTTTACTGGACATGAAACTGTTCTGATTTTTCTTCAAGAAGACTGTATGTTTAATTATCTCACTTACTTGGTTGTGAATCCCTTTGAGTATATTGTTTATGGGAAGGCCAGGCAGTATACAAATTGATTATGAAAGCTTACTATTATTCTCTGGCTCCTCACGCCCAATCTTGAAAACATGCTTAATTATTCCATGCTGAAAATGAAACATTAATGATTTAACAACATTTTAATACATGGCAATACACTGTGTAGTCTTGGATGCTCATTTGGTTGCTCCTGTCCAGGCTGTCGTCATGTTCTGCTGCCATTACCACACATAGGGAGGCCACTCTACTGGGAGGGGGGGGGGAAGCATCTTTGTGACATGAGATCTCTTGATGAGTTCTCAGGTGGCATCCCTTCCCCTCAGCTATGTGGTAGTGAATTCCCATGCTAGGAAAATCCACAAACTTTGCTATGGTAAGTGAATTGTCGGGATCCCCTTAAAACAGCCATCCCTCGTCTGGTGCTTCCTCTCAAGGGTAGAGTGCAAGTCCCATCAACCCCAGATAGTATGGCTGATGTTGTCTGGGGACAGAATGGCATGACTTGGTATGAAGAAGGTAATGCCTATGGAGATTTCTTAAGTTTAATTTCCCCCTAAAATTTATGCCTTTCCCATAACTGTGCAACAGGATTTTGGCCTGTAATTCTTGGAATTAGTTAAAATGATTCCAAGACATCCGTTAAAAAGACTGTGGTGTTTTTTTTCCCCCCTTGATGTTGAAAAAGCTTAGTGAGCTTACGTTTTCCAATGTGTGAAAATGCTAAAGGCAAAAGAATGCTAATAACAGTATCCTTCCCAGCTGTAGGAATTAATTAGGCAAAGACACTGCAGAATGTCTTTGTATTGGATCCTCCAAAGGTTTCTTAAACCTGAATCCTCTACTGAGGCAAATTGCAATGATGTTAGAAATTCAAGACATGAGCCCTACAGTTTATGATAAATGTCTGTGTAAGTGGGTTGGAGAAACTTTAATTGCCCTGTGGAAATATATTCAAGGATGCTCTCCGGATTCCTGTTTCCTCCTCCACCTTTTGGCCTGAAACATTGCACTGGTGAATGTAATGGGCAAAGAGAGTAGATCTGGGAAAAGAAGGGGTGCAAAGTGGTGCAGAGGAGCATAAAAGAGAGGCTGAGCTTGACAAACATTTTTAACAGGAACACCCTCTATGCTAAGGCAAACTCTATTTTCAAATGTACAGGCTCTTCTGTTTTAGTGGTTCTCCACATTTGGCCCTCCAGAATTTCAGCTGCCAGGAATCCAGTCAGCATGCCGAATAATTAGGTATTCTGCGAGCGGACCTCCAAAGTATCTGGAGGGCCAAAGATGGACAACCTCTGCTCTGTTTGAAAGGGCGCTCTGTTTTTAAAAATCCCTCAATAAGACCATGAGCAGCAGCAGACCTCCTGTAATACAGACGCCTCATTTTTCCTTGATATGTGCAGGTACGGGTAAATGTTGGGTGGACTCTTGAGTCAGTCTTCCTTTCTCATTGTATTGTCAGTGTTAAGATACGGGCTTTGTAGCCCAACACCTCTGGAGAGCACCACAGTAGAGAAGACTGCCTGAGGGTGAGAACTAAGTCCATGGTATGATGTAAGAAGCATAGCCTCAAGAAGGTGTGAGGCTATTTTGGCAATGAATGTGCATATTTTTAAAAAGGCAAATATCAGCTGTATGGGTGTGGGAGTGAGTGGTAGAATGGGCAGGACGGCAGCAAGTGGGGAAAGGGGACTTAATCCTTCCTTTTCCATTTGTGGTCCTGTTTAAAATTGCTCCCTTGAAGCTGCTATTGACTTTAGGAGGGGATCCTAAAGTTTTGAATTGGTTTTGAATCTGAGTAGTTTTGAATTGGTTTTGAATCTGAGTAGTTTTGTTGGAAATAATTTTGTTGAAAGCGTTGCAGAAAACTGCAATGCCTACTTGTGTCAAGTAAGGACACAATGAAAACGTTTTCTTTTTTAAAAAAATCTGTATCATAGGACAAATCAGTGATTTAGGTATTCGCCTGTGGAGCCAGAGGTTGGGAGTTCGATTCTCCACGATGCCTCCTGAGAGTAGAGCCAGCCTGTGTGGCCTTGGGCAAACTGCACAATCTGACAGTACCCCCAAAAGAAGGGAATGTAAACCACTTCTGAATATTCTCCACCTGGAAAGCCCTCAAAAAGGCTCACCATAAGTCAGAACTGACTTGACAGTACATGATGATGATGATTAGCATAGGACACTACACAGCTTAGGGGGGGGAAAGCTTTTTTTGACTGTAACTCCCAGCATCCTCCCAGCCAATGGCTGAAACCCTGTTTGTACAATGTAGCAAAGTGTAACTATCCATCCGTTCTTCCCAGGAAGTCTGATGCCTGATCAGAAGACTGTGTTCCTCACGGCTGGCATTTATCACTTTAAAAAAGGTTTAATTCCAGTAGGAAAACAGATAACCATTTCGAAAACTATAAAAGTTCATCTGGGCATCAAGGTAAAATAAATAGTTTCATTGTTCCAATGTTTTCAATAGAGATGGGGGCATTCGTATTTGTATATGAATACCCTCGCACAGGTGGCGATAACGAGGGTCCCTGCCGCTGGGGCCAGACTGCCCACTCACAATTCTGCTGCTGCCGCTGGCTCCGTGATCCTTCCTATCACTCCGGAGCTCGCGATCGGCTCACCGCTCCTGGGAGGAGGCAGGATGACAAGCCTCCCTGCCAGGTCGAAGAGTGGCTCGCCAATCGCGAGCTCCGGAGTGATAGGAAGGATCACGGAGCCAGCGGCAGCGGCGGAATTGTGAGTGGGCAGTCTGGCCCCAGCGGCAGGGACCCTCGTTATCACCACCTGTGTGGGGGTATTCGTATACGAATACAAATACCCCCATCTCTAGTTGAACTTTTCTGCATAGAAGCAATACAGATGAATAAAGCTGGTGGAAACAAACAAACTGATACTGCCTAGAATCATTCCAGCAGTGAAACTACTTATTTTACCTTGATACCTAGTTGACCCTTTATATGGCTGGAAATGGATACCTGTTTTCCTACTGGAATTAACCCTTTTTCAGGGATAAATGCCCACAGTGGGAACACAGGTGTCTCGTTTTTCCTAGAGATCTAGAAAGGTCTATAGAGCTCTTAGGAAGTTGTTCAGGCATCCAACTTCCTGACCTGACAAACATGCAGAGAATCATGGCAGGGGCACTTTACATATGTACCAGGAAAGGAATGGAGGAAACGTGATGCTTTGGCTTCTGTTACAAACAAGACTTCAGCCAATAAAAAAATAACTTTTCAAAGCTCTATGACACCAGCTCTACAGGGCCAGCCCTAAGATGAGGTAAAGTGGGACCATTCCTTCCCGTGGCAGATACTGGAGGTATCAACAGGATGTTGAAAGAGAGTTGTGTGCCTTATAACCTGCTTTGTGCCACCTGAGTGAGCATGATGGCTACCCATGCAGTGAATGATACTGCCCCACTGGAAAAAAAAATCCAGCAGCTCACCCAGTTTACTTTTGCACACAGAATGAGAGCGGCACTATTTTGTTCTCCTCCAGCAGCAAAATATCTTGGGCTAATCTTCAGGCTTTATCCTACTGCTTTCAGTCTGTGACAAGCGTCTAGACACGCATGGCCTAGGTTTCTTAGCAAGTTAACTAATTTTATGCTGGCATACTTCACAGAACCAGCAAATAAAAGACCGTCACTATTCCTGGATTAGACCCCTCTGGACTACAGTTACAGAACTGTGTGAAGGAAAATGTATACTCTTTATGCACACAGTCCTAGTGTCTTAAGAAATAAGCTAAGGAAGAACTCCCCCCCCCCCCCCCGATATCAAGAGAGTTATAGGTGGAATTTATACATGGAATACCACATAAACATGAAAATTCCTACCTTTCTCCAGGAGTTTAAGGGTCATATCTGCACTAGGCTTCGCACATGTGGCATGGATTCCTTCTGCCCTATTTCAGCTGGCTTTCTAACATTGTCTACCCTAACATGGTACCTTACAACTCCCATTGCCTTGGGGGAAGGTGGCAGTGGTGGGTTTGTAGACCAGCAAATTTGGAGGACATCAGGCTGGAGAAGGCTGTGATGTTGCCCACTCCTCTGAAAGAGTTAAGTCTAGCAGTGGAATAAAATGAACCTGTGGATACAATTTATTTCGCCTTCTGATAAAGTTCCTCGCATGCAGCCATTAAGGAAATGAAGTAACTCTGGAGTGGGAGTTTAAAAGTCCTCAGAGGGATTAGGAGGCCGGTTAAGAGATTGGAAGGAAAGGCTGGGAATAAATGGCCCAGCCTCTTCCTCAGATAGGAAGGAGACTCGTAATGAGCTGAACTGCCTATGGGATCAGATTGAGGAATGCTGATGCTCAGAAACACTAATAACCTGTTCGACTGAATGAGTAGTGAGCTGGCAAATTTTTGCTGATGATGTGAAATTATCTAGGTTGCTTTAAATGGAGGAGATTTTTGAGGAAATCCCAAGAGGAACTAACTAACACAACTAGGCAAGTTTGACAACACGAGGGAAAGGAATTCTTGGCGACAGGAAATGCATGCTGGTACTGTATCTCAGCAGGACTCACAATTATTTTCCCAGGAGGGGAGAGAAGATATTGTCAACTGTGTGCGCATAGCAAGGCCAAGCCAAAACTATTCCATCTGGTTTGGACGTTGCTGATGAAAAACTCTTTTCTCCCTATTATTTAACCCCTGACTGAACAGAATGTTTTCGGAGGCTGTATAGAGGGATGCTGGAAAAGTAATTTGGTCCCTGCTAATCCATTCCATCTTTGGCACCCCCCCGCAGTCCCAGTTTGTCAGGATATGGGCCTTTGAGACCAAAAGACCACAACAGGGTACCGAACCCGTAGGATTACTGGAGGTGAGAAGACAGAGCATTTATACTGAATCAATTTGCCATAGCAGCATGACATTGGAAAGACAAAAACCATGGAAAAAAGTGGAATACACAATCCACACATATCTATATATAGATCGGCCAAAGAAGTACATGTAAATAATAATAGCTTTAACTGAAATTGTAGAAACATTATTGATTTTTAGAATAATCATTACCTGTCCTACCAGGTGATATATTCAGGCTTTATCAGTACCCTGCTGTGATTATCCTCTTCTTGGATACACATCTTGAAGTGGTGAGAGGATTCGAGTGTGTCAGAGAAGCCGAGAGCAATGTCCTGTTTTCCGCAAGTCCTTCTGTCTTTCCTTCTTGCCATAAAGGACAGGAAAGCTGGAATCGCTGCATCATGGATTTGGTGTGGTAGCGTGAGGAACCGTCCACCTGGAGACATTTTTAGTCTGAGTAACTTACAGCCAAAGGGGACCCAGTTGAGTGGCTGACCTGTTCTTCATTCCAGGGGCTTTTTGTCTCTCCAGTCTGTCTTAAACTTGGCCAGCATTCAGATCAAAATGCCAGACAGTTGCATTGCTGCAAATTCATATTCAGGTGGCAAAGAGTCTGCTAATTCTGGCAGGATGCACATGAAAGGGGATGGGGATACTTAATGTAATGCCAGAGAAGATCATGAAACAAATTTTGTCTTGGTATTTGTTGAATGAGCTATTTCTTCCCCTTCTTAAATCCCCCTGTAGTATTTTCTGGACTGTCTTCAGAAGACGGCACTATTTGGTTGTTCTTCTCTTGGCCCAATTTTGGAAATTTTACAAAGGCTTAAAAAGAAAGTCTATAAGTATGGAGTCAGCTCACTTAGGTAAAAGCAGAAATCGAAGAACGAAATCCACCTGTTCGTAGCGGCTGGATTAGACCCACTGCAGGAACTCGACCTGCTAAATCAAATTTATGAAAATCCCATTGAGTCAGTTGTTTGGATTTGCCTCCTCCCAGTTCTTAAGCAAGGCTACAAATTCTCTTGCAACATTAGTTTTGAAATCATCTGAATGGAAAAATGAAGCCTGTCTACTTGTACATTTCCCTGCCTGTCCATATGACTCCATTGACTGTGCACCTTAACAGGAACATGGCATTCAGAGTTCAATGCAATACACCAGTTCAGTTTTATTACTGGGAAGCAGCTGGCTGCAAATAATTAGCAGGTTGTGCTGTAATTGGTGTGGCGTAGCTTTGAGCAGTCACTGCAATACAAAAACTTGTAATTATACATTAATATCAAATGTCATTTGCTTATCATCTCACAAGCAGATAGCATATCTCTGTGTTATACATTGCTAATGTTGGAACGATTCGCAAGCCCAGGCCACCCTCGCAATCACCATCTTGACAGTGTTACTGAACCTGAGGAAGGCATGCTGTTTTCCATTTTCAGTTTTTGAGGAGGGATGACACATCAGAACCTGGAGGATGTGCACAGATGCTCACATCTATGAAGTCTGTCTCTGCAGATGTTTTTCCTCTCTCACCTCTATGTCTGGTGCATGCTTAATATTTATTTATTTATTATTCATTTACTTACTTACTTATTGTAACCACTATGCAATTCCTTGCTTTCTGTGGTTTTCTTTTTTTAAATGAATGTACGGTTCGTGTTGTGTACCTTGCTTGCACATACTCCCCCACTGACTAAATAGCATTTAAGCGGTATTTTTCATGTGTCTGAAATATGCACATTTTCTATGCAAACATTTCAAATGCACCTATTCCCCCCCCCCCCGCCCCGATGCATCTGCAGTCACCTTCTGCGGCAGAAAAATTACACCCATCCTGTTGGTCATTCACAGGAAATGTAGACTGTGAGAAGCCTGTCAAATCTTAGATTCTGAAACTGGATTCCTCACACATGAGGCAGCCTCACTTTCTCCCATCCATTCTTTTCCAGGTTCTAATGCCCATTTTCCTTCCCTGCTTGCTGTAAAGAACAGGAAGACTGAAAAAAGAGAGTAGGTGACCGTGCAGGCTAAAATAAAAGGAAGGTAGATATTGTGGCACGATCTCCTTTTCAAACATATCCAGGAAATTTAAAGAAAATCGTCACATTATTTAAGCTACATACCATCTGGCAAATCTAAGATTCTATGGGTGCTGTTAATATAGTGAACCCACATCTTCAAGACTCTCAAAATATTTTGCCTACACTTGAGACACGTCTTCCCCCCAAAAAAACAGCTGCCACCCAGTACAGTTTCACTTTCTTGAGCTGTGTTTTCACAATTTTTTTTAAAAAGGCTGTCAGGGGTGCAGATCATTTATTCAAACAGACTGTCTAGGTGTTTGGACTAAACAGACCTTCTTGAGATACATATAGATACTTGACTCTAATTTTTTCTCTCTCGTTCTATGCTGTCAAGTAGCCCCTCATTGGCCCCTCATTGGGTGACCCAATGAAAGATTGTTCTCCAAAATGCCTTGTCCTCAACAGCTCTGCTCAGCTCCTGTAAACTCAAGCCTGTGTCTTCCTTTAGGGAGTCAGTCCATCTTATACTCGGTCTTCCTCTTTTCCTGTTGCCTTCAACCTTTCCCAGCCTTATTGTTGTTGTTGTTGTTTTCAGAGAATCCTGCTTCTCATGATGTGCCCAAAGTAGGACAGCTTCAGTTTCAATATTCTTTCCTCCAGAGCTAGTTCAGGCTTGATTGATTTAGGACCCACTTGTTTGCTTTTCTGGCCATCTAGGGTATCCATAAAGCTCTCCTCCAAAATCAGTTGTTGGTTTTTTTTCCCCCTTTCAACTTTCTTCACTGTCCAGCTTTCGCCCCCGTACATGCTGATTGGAAATACAAGTGTGTGGATGATGTTGGTCTTGGTCCCCCTTGGACACATCCTTACATTTGATGATCTTTTCTAATTCCTTCATTGCTGCCCTTCCTAGACTCAGTCTTCCTCTGGTTTCTTGACTGCAATCTCCCTAAATAGAGGCACAGAAAGCGAGCAGCATTCATGAGCTACTGTGAATCTTCTCAGTTCTTAGGCAGCCCTGCCAATTAAGGGTCTTATTACAGCCGTGAGCCTCTTTGCATTTAGTGTGAGCAGTAGCACCTCTCATGATAGTTTCTTGTGCCCATTTTCCTTCCTGTAATAAAAGGGGCTCAGCTTTCTCTTTTACTGTGTTCCTGCTTATTGCACGGAAGTGCAATAGTGTGAGTTGGGAAGCCCTTTCAAATCACACCCTTCTCAGGAATTTATTAGGTACCTTCACTTTCATTCTCTCCCCTTCAGCCTCCCCAGAAAGCCGTCCCCAAACATTTTACTCCCTGAGCAAATAGCGTCCTAGCCAGTCCAGACAGACACATAATAGCTGTGTCCAGCCACGTTATTATGGCACCAAAGGCAGGAAATCCCCAAAGCACTTCTTTTTCTACCTTGGTAGAAATATATAACAATAATAAATTAAATAACTAAACACTGTTGCCTTTTCATGAGACCCAGAATCAGCGAGTCTTGTGGTAGAGTCAGGCCTACATTCCCATAAGCAGTAGATTCGTGATAGTGACAAACCGACTATAGTTCTTTCCAGAATTACTGAGACTGTGTCTGTGAAAAACATATTAATTTATACATAATAGGTATAAAATTATATGTTTATTAGCTATGTTAGGTATATTATTCTTAGCTATGTTTATTGTTTAGTAAAAACAATAGCAGGTTCAGTTCAGTGTCTCTTCTGAGATATCATGGATTTCTTCCAGCCGTAGAAGGGGGGGCTGTGGTCAGCAGAAGCTCCCTGTGGAGAAAGAGGAGTGCCCTGCTCCCAGGCAAGCCCAGCAGAGGCCTCCTGGAGAGTCAGGTGAGGGAGATCCAAAACCTGAGTCCAAGAGCAGTCTGAAGCTGAGCCAGTCCAACAATCACTGGAATTGGCAGTTCAACAAGAAACACAAAACAAAAGATGTTGTGGTACCGTAAAGACTAACTGCTGTATTTCAGCAGGAAACACAAAACAGGCTAAAGTCAGTCCACAACGTCATACGCAGCCAGGGAGTCAGCAACAAAGATTAAGCAACACAGAGAGCAAGACCAGCCAGAAGAGACATTGGCTTCAGGGATAACCAGTCTGATCTTAAGGTATCTACGTTTCTGGAGCCCCACCCAGAGCTCACATGCAGACATTTTACACAGCTGACGAAGGAACTCAACTGTAGGATTTGGCCTGAGTCTCTCTAGGAGCAAAAAATTTCCCTCAACGGGGGGGGGGGGGGTCCCCTACTTCTGAGGAGGCTTCTTCTCCAACAAAGTTTCCCTGCAGCCAAGCATTTCGCCGGGAGGCTTCAAGGCAGGCTTATTCCTTCATCTTGTTACGTTCCTGGGGAACAGGAGGCTATCGAGCGTCCACCTCTGACTCAGGCACAAAGTTGTCTCCTTCTGAGGGGTTTAGCCTCTTGGTTCCTTCCCCCCCCCCCCCAAGAGCCCAGGCCTGTGGAATCTAGCATTTCCTCCCCATGTCTGGTTCTAGTTCATCCTTTTGAGGACTCATCTAGCACTGCTCTGATGCGAGCACGGTGATTTTTGCCCATTTCCCTGCCTCCCACAACCCTTAGTGCCACTCCCCACACTGGTTTGGAAAAGTCTCCTGAGCTGCCTTCCCGAGCAGCATTTCAGAGAGCTTAAGGAGCTGCAGCAGAGTTCAGCTCAAGGGAGTTCAGCCAGCATCTTTCAAAGCACCCACATGCAAAAACGATGTCTGATTCATTTCGTACGAATTATTTCTCTTGCTGGTTTCCCGCTAATCAAGGAGAAAAGCATTTGCTCCCTGCATGTATGGGAATATCCAAACTGCAGCGCTAAATGGGAAAAATAAGGCATAATACAAAACTCCCCCACAGTTTAAAAAATCTGATTTTTTTACAGAAGACTTCCACTGGCTGTGTGCAAACCCAAGCATCATGCTATTTTGAGGGATTAAGTCAAGGTATTTGGACATGCTGTCTTGGTGTACGTAATTAGTCATTCTAAATTCTTCCTGCATTCTCTCTTGCATGAAGGTATAGCTGGGGCTCCAATTGATTAACCTTGACTGTGGACTGTAAACATAGTTCCTTTTTTCATCTATTTAGTCAATGTTGCATTGAAAACTGAGATAGATAAACGATTCTCAGCCTTTTCCTCTTTCTTCTCCCATCTCTGGTGCTAGCAGTGAATGGGGAGCACTAGAGAGTGCATTAAAAAGGCAAGTGCAGTCAAAAATTGGTTGCTGTGATTAGGGAGAAAGAGCACCCTGTGCAGAGTATATAGTGTGCAATTTAGGATCAGTGTGCATTTTTTCACTAAAGTAAGCATGCAAAGCATCAGTCTGAATTGGGACCATTATAAATGGATGGGTAAGAATTTAAACTTTTCCCCTACCTGTTTTAACATCAGAATTACTTCCTATGCAGAGACAAAAGGGATCTGTTAGTTTGAGCAAGGTTGGAGATACGTAAGTGGGTTCGCCTACTCCAGTGTTTGGGAAGTTTGCATTTTGAGCCAACAGAGGAATTCTGAGAACTATCAAAAAGCAATTTTTCTAAGATCTGATTCTGAACCAATAAAAGAAGGATAAAGTACAACTGTGAAAATAGGCAAACATTTTTCAGATGTCCTTAGACTAAAACTCCCAGAAGCCTTCACCACCAGCTGAGCTGGCCAGGATTTCTGGAAGCTGCAGTCCAAGAACATCTGGGGACCCAAGGTTGGGAACCACTGCTTTAGAGAGAGGGAAGGGGTTGGGGAGAAGCTGTGTTAAAGAATGTAATAGAAGTCATATGCTTAATTAATTTCTTTAAAGGAATGTGCCAGGACTCAGGCCCAAAGTTAGAATGTTACTTTTAAAAAGTAATTTATTTGCCCAAAACTTAGAAAGTTACTTTTTTAAAGAAATTCATTTGCATTACCTGTTACAGCACTAGAAAAATGTAACTTGTTGGTGTTACTCATTACAATTGTATTTTTAAAAGAACTCGTTGAATTGCTCATTGTTCTTTTGTCCCATTCCACTTGTTTCTTTTATGCTACTTTTCTGGGAGAAAATCTTAGGATTGATAAGTGAACGGCATAAAACTTGAACAACAGCACTCAAAATATCATACCTATAAATACTTTTTAAAAATAACTAGGAAAGGTGACAACATTACTTGTTATGCCAAAAACAAAAGAGTAATATAAAGATTGCATAGCTTGCTGTGGCTGACTGACAAGATACCAGGATGCATCTCAAATCCTCACTGAATCAATAGGCCCATTCTAGGGTTGTTTACTACTCTAAGGAACTGGATTTCAAACAATATGGCTTGATAGCTCTGTTCTTTTCCAAAGAAAGGCAGGAGATTCAGGATGGAAAGGGAGGTTTTAAAGAAGCGGGACAAGACAGAACACTAAGACCAACAGCACCTGCCGTAGATTTATTTCTATTAATACCATTAAAGTATAAGACTGGGAAAAGGGGAGCAGAGGATAAGAATCCAAGCTCTTTGGAAGAGCTGTCAGCTTTCTGATAGTGCCTGTTTAACCAGACTAACCCTGGATTACACAACTTGGCTCTTGTGTACCCAACGCTGGCATGAACTTCGTGCTACCATATAATTATGTGACTGTCGTGTTCAGCCTAATTTTTGGTTGGTACCGACATGATTTGCAGGAGGAGAAGGGAGGATAGCTTTTGCAAATACGAATTCAATGTAAGTCATCCGTGTGCTCCATCATCATTAAAACCAATTATCTCACCTCAAAAAAATCACAGGGGCTGCTGAAAATACCTCTGATGGTTGAGCAACCCCAGGTCACAAAAAACAAAACAAAACAAAAAAAAAACTGCTGTGAACATAGACTCGTAGAATTATGGAGACTGAAAAGACACCTAGGGTAAGCAAGTCCAATCTCCTGCCAAAGCAAGAAATCCATAGCTAAAGCAACTTGGCTGGTGACCATCTAACCTCCATTGAAAAACCTCCAAAGGAGGTGAATCCACCATCTTCTGAGGCAGTCCATTCCATTATCAGATAGCTCTTACTTTCAGGAAGTTCTCAAAATTTCCTTTCTTGTTATTTCAATCCATTTGTTCTGGTCCTACCCTCTAGAGCCAGAAGACAAGTTTGCTCCCATCCTCTGTGTGGCAGCCCTTCAAATATCTGAAGGCAGCTATTGTATGACCCCTCTGTCTTTGCTTCTACGAGCTATATATGCCTAACTCACTCAACAAGAGCTTGATTTCCAGAACTTTTACCATTTTGGTCAGCATCTTCTGGACACGTTACATCATGTCAATATCCTTCTGAAACAGTGGGGTGTGAATACAGTATTCCAACTGAGGTCTAGCTAAAGCAGAATAGAGTGACACTGTTAACTTCCCTTGATCTGCACACTACTGTTGAGATAGTTTAATGAGCCTTATATTTCCCAAGACCACCATATACTGTTGACTCATCTTTAGCTTATCATCAGCTAAGATCCTTTTCAGCCATTATCCTTTTCATCTTCCATGAGCATAATAGAAAGTATGTGTGTTCATGTGACCATCTTTGTATTTTCTGATTCTGTTAAAAGGTCGGTTGTCTATGTAGTCCATTCCCAGTGAAGTGCCATCCTGTTTCATACGGATCTCAGTAAACATGCATGTTCGCTTGCTTACTTGCTTGCCTGTCTGTTTAAAGGATTTCTTGGTTGTCCTTTAGCCAAAAAGAGAAGGCTCCCTAAATGGCTTTCTATGATAAATAGTATGGGAGTCCCTGCATTTACACTTACAATCTAAATTTAGGCTATGACATAGAAGGAAGAGGGAACAGAAGGAAGAGAAGGAAGAGAAAGGAAGAGAAGGAAGAGAAAAAAGCAAATTCAAATGAGAATTCTTCTTCTAAGGACCACCTAGATGGACTCAGTTCAAGTAGCCTCCGGTTACAGGTCTGGTAGGCTGCTGCTAAGTGACAGTTTGTGGGGTAAGGCAGTTGACCTTCCAGAGCTGGTAGAACTGAATGGTCCAGTTCTCTCTCATCTGCTCCGTAGCTTGTAGGTATTAGTGCCATTCAGACAGATCTGTGAAGTTTAACAAGTGAAGTTGATACTGTCCACACAGTGTAACACAGTATATTAATGTGATTTTCTATGTGGCTTTCAAGTACCTCTTTGATGTTGACAATATGTGTTACTGAACCCACTACTAATTTCTGCCACCAAAGAGCCCTAATTCCACAGTAATAGTAGTAGGCATCCTTCAGTCTCGAGAGACTATGGTAACGTGCTCTGAATAGAGGTCTTGGAACAGCGTCTAGTGTGGCTGAGAAGGCCAATTCGAGAGTGACAATCCCTTCCACACTGAAGACAAATACAATCTGTCCCCTGTCCAGCTCCCTGGTTTTGCTGGTTTCGGGACTGCCTCTTTGCCTCAGCCTGCTGGACAAGTGTCTCTTCAAAATGGGAGAGGCCATGCTGCACCGCCTGCTTCCAGGCTGAACGCTCAGATGTCAAGGTTTCCCATCTGTTGAGGTCCATTCCTAAGGCCTTCAGATCCCGCTTACAGATCTCCTTGTATCGCAGCTGTGGTCTCCCTCTGAGGCGATTTCCCTGCACTAATTCTCCATACAGGAGATCTTTTGGAATCCGACCGTCAGCCATTCTCACAACATGCCCAAGCCAACGTAGATGTCGCTGTTTCAGTAATGTATACGTGCTAAAAATTCCAGCTCGTTTTAGGACTACTCTATTTGTAACTTTGTCCTGCCAGGTGATACCAAAAATGTGTAGGAGACAATGCATATTGCACATGTTCAGCTTCCTCTCCTGCCGTGCACAAAGGGTTCAGGATGCACTGCAGTACAGGAGTGTACTCAGAACACAGGCTCTATAGACCTGGATCTTGGTATATGCCGTCAGCTTCTTATTAAGCCATACTCTCTTTGTGAGTCTAGAGAACATGGTAGCTGCTTTGCCAATGTGTTTATCAGCTCGACATCTAGAGAGAGAGTGTCAGAGATTGTTGAGCCAAGGTACACGAAATCATGAACAACTTCCAGTTCTTGTGTAGAGATGGTAATAGAGAGGCGAGTCCATGCCCTGGCCCATGACTTGTGTTTTCTTCAGGCTGATTGTTAATCCAAAATCTTGGCAGGCCTTACTAATTCCAATCTCGAAATTAATGCATAGATTTTAAAACAACTATCTCATGTAAATAAATTATCTCCTCATCCTCACTATACTTCTCTTGATCATCATCATCACATTTATATTCTGCTTCCTCAAAGAAAGGCAGGGCCCTTCCCTTCCCTTTTAACTTCACAACAACCTTGTAAAGTGTTGGCAGAGTTTTGGATTTTGATTTAAAATCCTCTAGCTGTATGGCAGAAGTGCAGGGACTTACAGAGCAGATTTAGCTTCAAGTCTCCCCAGGGCAGACCACCCCTTATTGTCTCATCAGCTGGCACTTACAGTCTCAATAATTCACTCTGAATATTGGTAAGAGAAAGAATAAAAGAGGCTCCATTTACTCACAGTTGAACAGGTCACAAAATAACTGCTTAATGAACAAACAACTGTTTTAGAGCAACAGATCTCAACAGGCTTACAGCCTGCTTCCAACAGACTACATTCACATAACTGCGCTTGATGCTAACTGCCAGCAAACTAAATAGGAGGGAGAAAGACAGTTAAGAAGAGAGGCATGGCTCTTTTTGAAATGAGAGGCAGGGAAGGAACAATTGGTTACTGCTGGATTGATTGACTGACAGTCACTCCAGCCCAGAAAGGTCCCTCCCAGCCACACCTACCAAAGGCAGCATACAAGGTTGAAATAAATCCAACTAGAGATGGGATATTTGTATTCATATATGAATATCCTGTACCCATCCACTTATGGGTTGCCACATGGCACTTGTGGCCGGCATTCTGCTCATTGGGCCAATCCTGGATGTAGCCCACTTGGCACTTCTCCGGTTCCCTGCGCTGCTGGCCACTCAGCAGCTGAGGGGGGAGACTCATCATCCCACCTCTTGGCTGGAGTGGCCAGCAGCGCAGGGAGGCAGAGAAGCGCCAGCTGGACTTCATCCAGGATTGGCCCAATGAGCAGAATGCCGGATGCACAAACCGTGCAGCTACCCATAAGTGGAACGATTGGTTCGAGGAGGCAGGACTGGGCTTCCCAGCCACCTGGGTCTGGGATATTCATATTTGTAGATGAATATGAATATCCCATCTCTAACTCCAACATGAAGTATCTTAGATTAAGAGCTGGTGACTACCCCTAGCTAAACTTCATGAGTGACTAGGGATTTGAACCTGGCTATCTCAGGCCCTCTATCACAAGTCTAACCATGACATCTGCCAAAGCCAACTGACTGTCTGTCTAACTGGACACACAAAGCACAGTGGTGCTGGTGAGAGGGTCAGCTGCCCCTGCAGATGAGAGGGAAAATGTGGGACAACAAACAGCAGAGAGGAGCTTGGGTGGAAAGCTGTCTGAGGCCCAAACTAGTGTATGCCATGGTATTTAAGAGTTCTTCTTGGGAGCCATGTTACCAACTCTCCTTTTTAAATTGAGTGTTTATAACACAAGGAAAATCAGATGATCTGTGTATCATCTCAAATCTTCTGCAGCGTGAAATAAAATGATTAAAGAAAAATGACTTTCACATTAATCTTCATTTTTGCTAACATAATTACTGCTTTTGTTCTCCAATGACTCATGGCACTATACTTCACTGGCAGTTATGGTCCTGGTTGCCTGAACTGATGCACAAGCGAGTCACAGCTTTCTGGCCAGGGGAAGAAGAAAGGTGGGAAGTATTTGCAACTGGCAGTGATTAAAACTGAGCCCTCTGGTTGCAAAGGGCAGGCAATGTTCTTCAAAAGCCAAATGAGATGCAGCTTGTAGCAGTTACACAACTTAAAACAAAAACCTCTTTTATATTCTGCAGGTTCCTCCAGGGAAGGTGTGGTGAGAGGTGATACTTAAGTCTAACACAAAATAATGCCACTTGTCTGTAATTAGCCTTTAAAAAGCATTAAAGACTGTTCCAAAACACAGAGACAGAAAGCATATAATGTGTCTTACATAGCACGTTGAGAGCGTTTCAGGATCTTGCATGGCTGGACAACTTGTGGTCCATCAAGTCAAACAGAAACCTCTCACTGTGGCTAGAGACAATCTCTTGCCTCAGGCACACATGCCTGGGACTACCATTCGAGGGGATGGAGTTAAACATTGTCAAACATCTAGCAGACCATAATAAGTGTCTGCTGGTGGTCTACAGTTGACTTAATGAGTAACATATTGTGGACACCTGGTACTCTGCTCATGTTGTGTATACATAGCAAGTAGGAGTAATGCTGTAGCTGAAGTAAGAAGCCCTCGGTTCAAGTGTCATCTCAGCCATAAACTTAGTGGTAGCATTAAATGAACCAATACTGATGAGTGGGAAGATGCAGTGGTGCCTCCAAAGTCTACATGGCATTCATGAGGAGCTGCAGAGGCTTAGTTAGACCTTTGACTGATATTTGCTCCGAGCTGCTCTTAATATATACTGTGTATATAAGGCACTGTGAGATACATAATTAAAATAGTGATGGCTCTATTTTAATATATATATTCCTTGTGTTCAGTAAGAGCTGGGTCTGGGAGCCATCACTATTTTAATTATGTATCTCACAGTGCCTTGGAATGGTGCCACACCAGGGCCACTGTGGGACATTTAAATGGCAATGACTTTTAGACCTAGCTAGTCATTGGCCTTTGACACACATTTGCTGCTTTGCTATCACAAAGTAAGCCCAAAAGTGGATGAAGCTCTGGCCTGGGGGAGGGAGCTGTGACCAATGGACCCCCTCAGACCTGGAGCCAGCCCTGACTATGGTGATACGTTGATGGGTGAAGACTGCTAAATGAAGTGCTTTCAACAGCTGAAATGTGATATGTAAGTATATTACAGTATGACCGGACAGCAAGGAAGAGCCCCAAAGGAAGCTGAATCAATAACCATATGTAACTGTTTTTCCTTTCATCTAGGAAAGGGACAATCAGGGAGAATCCCTTCTATTCATTCTTTAAAGTGCAAAAGAGCTTAACTCTTTGTTTCTTTGGGTGTGATCAAACCAGCGGTAATGAGAAAATTAAGTATGTTCTTAAATCTCTCCCATTGTAGCTGATGAGGTCTTAAAATGTTTGCCTGGATTGCACCCTTTGTGACTCACCAGCTTTTTTTTTTTTGTTAGTATTACAGTAACCCCTAGAAGTTTCAGCAGGCCTCACTGTTCTGCCCTGCCACAGAGCACTCCATTGGCTGCTCTTGTACTCTTAATTGAAATGCAGCTTGAGTTGAATGGGGATTATGGGTGGATACAAAAAAGAATGGTCTTCCCTTTGGTGCTACAGCAATTGTTTGATGTTCACGCTTTGACACTTCAGCAAATGTTTGGATTAAGTATCGTATTCCTGTTTAACACCCTAGCTGAGGATGTTGTAGGGGGGAGTCATTCTTTAGATGCTGGGCTATTCTTAGTTCTCACCTTGTTAACTTTCAAAAGGGTAGTTCTCTCCTGCAGCAAAGAGAGCCCAGTGGTCTTTAAAGACTAACAGTTATTGTGGAATAAGCTTTCATAAGCTAAAACCCACTTAATTAGAAGCATATTAAGTTCCTTTATCTTCCATTTACCTAAACACTGTCTGCATATAAATATAAATACATGTCTTCTTCTTTAATAGTATATCTCTCTGCTTCATCACAAGGCAATGCTGTAAATATCTACTCAGAAGTAAGGCCATGGCATTCAGTGGATCTGAAGCACTGCTTGGAAGATTTATTTCCTGGTCTATAAAAAACAGAATTCCTCAGCCAGCATGGCTAATGCTATAGTAATTGGGAGTCCAAAACAGAAATGTTCCTTAACTCCAAGCTCTCCTCTGAACTGAAGCTGAATGGAAATTATTCCAAGGAAATGTAGATTCAATTCCAGCCAAAGCTTCTGACCAAGAGTAGTCCAGCTGCAAAAGGCCAAAATCAGTATTAGGAAAATACTTTTATTAGGTCAATTATTATTATTTACTTAATGGTCAAAACCCTACTGATAATTTACACTTGTATAAGGGAAATCACATAAGTCTTGGTAGCAAAGCGTGCTGGTAGCATTTTCTGGGTCTGAGTCCAGTTGCATAATTGGGTACATGCTGAGAAATGCAAGGAGCACTTTGTTAATGAGCAGCAATTTGCTGCCAAGACTTATGCAATTTCCTTTACACATGTGTAAATCATTAAGAGGATTCTGGCCACAAACACTAATTATGTGCCATCAAGTCAATTCTGGCTTAAGGTGACCCTCTTGAGGGTAGCAGAGTTACAAAGGGATGAAGTGAACACAGTTCAAAAGCAAACGTGACAATGAGAATGTGATTCAATAGCCAATGATTCATAGATCTATCAAAGAAATGTTTCTTATAGACCTGTGAAACACTGCTGGCAAGTCTCAACCAAGCTAGAAATCCATGAACAGAGCCTACCCTATAAAATCTGTGATACCCTTGATGGAACCTGCAAGAGGGGTTTCACTTCTTCATCTCATCTCACTGTGGGGGAAGCGGAGGCAAAAGATAGGAGAAGTCACTCTCCCCATTGAATTGCTTTGAATATTCCCAGGTCTGGTGGATCAGAATTACGAGGTACTTCCTGAAATGGTTTACACCTCCATAAACTACAGCTTAGTCCTCCAGAAGAGTAGTTATATTCAAAGACCATGAGGTGGATTCACACCTGCACTCTGAAGTGGGGCATCCAGAGCCTCAACTGTACCACCTCAGTGTTTGTAGCCGTTCTCAGAGCTGGGCAGTGTGCCACGGCAGGTGTACTTAGATGCTGCAAGAGAATGTATGTGCTGTGACAGAACAGTCAGTGCTTGATGAGAAACAAACTCGATCATCCACAGCTCATGTGCACCCAAAGTACTTACTCACACAGGAGGCTGCTTGTTATATCACTGCAAGATCCATTACAGTGGCCTTGCCTACTTCAAATCATCTTCAGGGACTGCCGGGCTGATAGCATTTTTTGCAAAATACTGTTGGATCTCTGTTCCAACAATTAGGCTTTGGCTATTCTGCTTATGCTTAAATCGAGAGCTAAATTGTCATTTGGCAAATAGGTTGACTAATGGAATTAAAAAAAAAAAAAAAAACCAACCCAGAGTAACTCCCAAACTTCATATTGTCATATACATTAAGAAGTCCAGAATGACCCTGCCTGAGTGCAACCTCACTTCCCCTCCCCCCTTGGAAGTGTCTCTTTTTTGGGGAGAAAAGAAGAAGAAGAAGCCAAGAACACAATGACTTAACCAAGAAACATGTGGCATTCTCTAAGGACATGTGATTCTACTTTGTCACTACATCAGAATGATCCCAGCACACTGAATACAGTCATACTACAGAACTACCAGGCATCAAGGCTGATGACTGAAAACTAGCAAGGACAGTGCAATAAATCATGCAGAGACACAGTAGCCAGACTCACTTGTGGACAATGACTTCATGCTGACAAGAGCCTTTGATTACTTAACTGCATATCTTCTAGCATCTAAATTTTTTCTCTTAGGCTACACTAATATGCCTTGACACACAGTATAGTAATCAAATGCAGAAGTAGATTTATTAGAAATTATATCTGGCTATATATAGCTCTTCATCCAGGGCTAACGTTAAAAGCAGTAATAACTTACAACATGTAATTAAATTCCACATAATGCATTCTGTTTTTCCTAAAGAGAGATGCATATATATACAGTGACAAAAACAAAAATGTGTTTTAGATGCTAGCATGTTGAGGATATTTTATTGTTTGCATCTACTATTCTTTCCTTAAAAAAATTTTTTTTTAAAGGATTTTGAAAAAGAATTTTTAAAAAAATCAGTCTTCTGTTGCAACACCTGGGTAGAATACAACAGATATTGTAACAAAATTAGTAATCTATAACTAGAGTTATACTACTTTTAATGGGGTACTGTTTGCCATATTGCCTATAAACTGTGTGCAAGTTCAAAAAGAAAAAGCTCAACATTACTTTAATGAGCTATGGGACATGGGTGGCACTGCGGGTTAAACTGCTGAGCCAGTGGGCCTGTTCATCAGAAGATCAGCAGTTCGCACGATGGGGTGAGCTCCTGTCGCTTGTCCCAGCTCCTGCCAACCTAGCAGTTGGAAAGCATGCAAATGCGAGTAGATGAATAGGTACCACGTCGGTGGGAAGGTAACAGCATTCCATGTCTAGTCATGCCAGCCCCATGACCATGGAAAATGTCTATGGACAAATGCTGGCTCTTTGACTTACAAACAGTGACAAGCACCGGCCCCCAGAGTCAGACAAGACTGGCCTTAATTGTCAAGGGGAACCTTTACTTTTACCTACTTTAATGAACTAATGTTACATGTATTTAATATATGGTGGTACGTTAATGTATTTCAGATATGGATTTTAATTTAGAAGGCTTTTACAGTTATTGCATGCTATTTTCTGTCAATCTAGATTACATATACAAACAATATGTTTTTTCCCCCAATAAAAGCTTTTGGCTGTATAAAATAAAGTTTATTAACTCATACATACAAACCTTGAAGGCCTAATGTAGTGCAAAACAAATTTTCAAGAAGACTTGAGGCTGCAATCCTTATACCTGGAAGTCCTACTATACACACAGGGACTTACTTCTGAGGAGGCATGACTGGGATTCCACCATTGACTGTCCCATTAGTTTCATGAATAACTCTTCATCAATGATTTTGGAACATGAAAATGAGCAAAACAGATTTATTATGCTGCCCACTAAATAGACGATAGAAAAATAGTATTAAAAACATCTTGTTCAGGGCTGTAGATAAAATTAAAGACTTTGGAGTTGATATCCATCTATTTTAAGTAAACATTTCTCCCTAGATCTGTAGTAGAGCATGACTTGCTTTTAATCTGCAGTTTTATGTTATTTAATTGGAGCAGGATGGGAAGATTCCAGAAACACTCAGTGCATTCTGAATTAAGCAGCTAAGAGGTTCATCATGTTATGTGCCGTCAAGTCAGAACCGACTTATAGCAGCAACAATAGAGCTTTCAACATAAGTGAGATATTTAAGGAGTGGTTTTACTAGTTCCACTCCCCCAGTGAGTTTCCATGGCTAAACAAGGATTCAGACCCAGGCCTCCTTGTCTGTTAATCTATCCGCTACACCACACTGGATGTCCTAGTTCAGAGATAGAGGAAGAGTAATCCGGTTGTGGTTTGGATTACTACCCTGACTGTTCTGTGAGGCTGATCTTGAAGAAAAAGACATTGCATTAAACAGGAAAGAACATTGGAAATTTCAGCTACTGCAGATATAACTCCATTACTTGTTTACTGATCAGACAGAAAGCAAAATGCATTCTCCCCATCCCACTAAACCCCAATATATTTATTTTCCTAATTTAAGCAGTCCCTACATGCACACTTTATGACACAAATGGATGTGCAAGGATTTCTAATTTACAGTGGTTCCATAACAGCAACAGCCAAAATGATATTTTAAAATCCAAAATAGGACATTCGAATTTGTGATCTATAATGATGTGAGAAGACTTCTACTTGTATGTGCAGATTATCAACCAATATGGTTTATGGGGTGCAAAGGTAGTCAGCTTCACCTTCTGAGCCAACATTTTGCATCTGAGCCCACCCTTACTGCTATTTTGTACTTGGTTGTGGCTGGTGGATCTTGAAGTTCTGGAGTGTGTGTGAATAGATGGCATCAATCCAAATGTTTTCCATTCCTGCTTTATACAATGTCTTATCCAGAATTTTCTTGATTATTCTCCTGCATCAAAAAGCTTTGCTCCACATCCCATTTTTCTAAAAAGTAACTGGCTAGGATCTGGAGCAAGGTCTTCTCTGTAACTATGTTTGAACTTCTGCATCTAGGGAGGTACACCAAGCCTACTGGGGTTACCCCTGTTAAGAGTTTTATTTGATTGATTGATTGATTGATTGATTGATTGGAGTAAGGTGATTTATCTATTTCTTTTAACTAAATTAGCATGTGCTCTCTCTTTCTTAAAAAAAGTCACAAACAATGTATTCTAGAGCAAAGCTACCCTTTCTGTCCCTCCAAATCCAGGCACTCCATGATTGTAGATGCAGAATCAAGCATCTCTACAAACTCCTCCTAGTGGCCAAGGTAAGCATGACCGTGATTACAGCATACATCTCACAGATACAGGTAACCTTTCCAACGACTGGATTGTGTGGCAAACCTACAGGTAAGAAGTGTTAGGTTTTTGGGTTTCCAGAATCCCATGGGATTCTGAGAGTAGTGGTCCAAAAAATAACTTTCCCCATCTTTGGACAAACCAAGATGTCTTCCCCTGCAGCAGGGGAAACAGCTTGATTTATTCAGAGCCTGCTTTTTAGCTACACTGGATCCCAACAGGTTACTGGGAACACAACAGTGTCTGGTCAGAAGCTGACAGAATTCACATCCAAATCCTCCATAAGTCTCCAAATGCCCATCCAACCAATGACCCACAAGTCGGCTTCCAACACCAAGCCACCCGGAGGTGGGGTGGGGGAGGCTTTCCCAGAGCCACCACTACATCTAATGAGGCTCCAAGGGAAAAGGAAGATCTCCTCCTCCCTACTTTTTTTTCGGTCCACCATTACTGAAGCAGAAGCGCAGTAGAAAGGTGCAATCTATAATATAATCATATTGTGAATCTCTCTGCCTCAGCTCTGTATTTCTGGCTGCTGCCAGCTGGGATGAGGAAGCACACAAAGCCCTGAACTCAAGAGAGAAAGCAGGTATTCCTGAATGTGATGATGGAAAGCTTACTTGGGAGGTGGGATGGGAGTATTTTCATTGCCACTTTTGTGGTGCACTGATTGTGTAGCTGAGCCCCAGCAACGCACAATCCCACATAAAACATCTGGAAACTATTTATTTATTTATTTATTATTGGATTTATATCCCGCCCTTCTAGACAGGAGTCTACTCAGGGCGGCAAACAAATAAAAACAACAATTAAAATCTACAATAATAATATAATCAAGATGGGAGAAAACAACAAAAGCCAAGAATGTACAATCAAGAATTGGCAGGAGGGAAGGCCTGCCTAAAGAGCCAAGTTTTTAATTGGCTCTTAAAAACACCCAGCGAGGGTGCCAGGCAGATCTCTGGCGGCAAGCTGTTCCAAAGTCGAGGGGCCACCGCCGAGAAGGCCCGGTTTCTTGTTCTTTCTTTTCGGGCCTCTCTCGGCGTCAGGCCCCTCAGCCGTCTTTCCTGGCTCTGGCAAGTGACTCGAGTAGATCTAGGTGGGAGAAGGCGTTCTACCAAGTATCGAGGTCCTAAACCGTTTAGGGCTTTATAAGTCATCATTAACACTTTGAAGTCAATGCGGAAACGAATGGGCAGCCAATGCAAAGCAGCCAGAATGGGAGAGATATGCTGGAATTTTCTCACTCCACTAAGTAATCTGGCTGCCTCATTCTGCACCATTTGAAGCTTCCGCATCAATCTCAAAGGTAGCCCCACGTAGAGCGCATTACAGTGGTTTAATCTCGAGATTACAAGCGCATGGACGAGAGTGGTGAGGGCCCCACCATCAAGATAGGGACGCAGCTGGGCAATCCACCACAGATGGTAATTGGCGGTGCGGACCACTGACGCCACCTGGGTTTCCATGGTGAGCGCCGGGTCCAGATGTACTCCCAAGCTGCGAACCTCACTCTTCGCAGCGAGAGTCACCCCCCCAAAAAGTGAGGGAGTTTCCCAAGCCGCCAATGGAGGGGCCACCCACCCTCAGGACCTCCGTCTTGTCCGGGTTCAGCCTCAACCCATTCCCCTGCATCCATTGCAGTACGGCCTCCAGGCAACGCTGAAGGGACAGAACGGCATCCACTGAAGTAGGTGAAAAGGAGATGTAGAGCTGCGTGTCATCAGCATACTGATGGCACGAAGCCCACACCCCCTGATGACCCCACCCAGCGGCCTCATATAGATATTAAACAGCATTGGGGAGATAATCGAGCCCTGCGGAACCCCACAATTGAGGCTCCACGGGGCCGAGACACTCCCCCCAAGCTGAACTCTCTGAGGACGGTCCTCCAAGTAGGATCGGAGCCAGGCAAGCGCCAGGCCACCAATTCCCAACTCGGAGAGCCTCCCCAGGAGGATACCGTGGTCGACGGTATCGAAGGCGGCTGAGATATCGAGGAGGACCAACAAGGACATTTTGCCCCTGTCAGCCTCCCTCAACAGGTCATCCAACAGTGCGACCAGTGCCGTTTCTGTGCCGTGGCGCGGCCTGAAGCCCGACTGGAATGGATCCAGGGCATTGGTTTCATCCAAGAGAGCCTGAAGCTGATCAGCCACCACCCTCTCGACCACTTTACTAAGAAAAGAAACATTGGCGACGGGCCTATAATTGCCAATATCGTCCACCGCCAAATTTGGTTTCTTTCTTATGGGCCTAATGAGTGTCTCCTTGAGGGCAAGAGGAACCTTGCCCTCCTGGAGAGACCCATTAATTATCGCTGTAGCCCATTCAGTTGTTACAGGCCTGGCTGCTTTGATTAGCCAGGCCGGGCAAGGGTCAAGGGAGGAGGTGGTGGCCTGGCAGCGATCAAGCACTTTGTCCACCATATCTGGCATCACAGGCTGAAAAATTTCAAGACTCACCGGGCAAGGCGGAGCGCTGGACATCTCTGCTCGATCCACTGTATTTAAAAAAGGAGAGAGATCCCAGCGGAGGGCCTCCACTTTAGATTTAAAAAATGCTGCAAATTAGTCAGGTGAGATACTAGTAGGAGGCCCATCACCTAGGCCAATTCCGGATAGATCGCGAACTATACGGAAAAGTTCCACCTGCTGATTTGAAGCTTTGCTTATCCGGTCAGCGAAGTATGATCATCTAGCAGCCTTCACCTTGGCAAGGTAATGGTTAGTCACGATCCTGACAGCTTTCTTATTATAATCCGTCGGTTTCTGTCTTGTATTGTAATGTATTCTAGGTTTTGCACTGACACAAAACTGTTTCTGTTCTTTGTATTAAAATAATTCTTTTTCGAGATTTGATTGTATTTTCTTATATAAAAGAAAGAGCAGTTCCGACACATTAAGGACTAGCCAGTTTTAGCATAGTGATGAAGCAGACTTTACACTACAGAAGCTTATGCTTTAACAAAACCAGTTGTTTTTCTCAAGACTCTTAAAGCTGCCAAGCTGTTATGCCAGCACCACTCGTACAGCCCTGTGCATTTGTGCTGCACTGAGTGGGACCTACGTGCTGTGCAGATGGCCAGTGAGCATAAAAATCTATAGCCAAAAGCTATTTGTATGAACTTATTCAAAGTAAGACAAATGGTGTTAACCACGGCACCGTGATCCGGAATCCAAATGGGAAGGTCTTTCATTAGCAACTGCTGATTAGTCCACATTGTGATCTCTTATTACCTATTTTAATACTCCATTTACATTGTGGCCCATGCGCATACACTTCTTGGGTAGGATCTGTGCCCTCCATTTCTGCAGGGAATGGATATAAAAAAAAACCCTAGGCATATTTGGATCTTAGACTCAAAAGAGCACAACTCCTGTGCAAACAATACCTTGGAGAAACATAGGTTGGAATACCACTGATGCAGCTGTAGTTCTAAGAGGTCACTCTTTGCTGCTCGAGGCCAGAATCCTGTTGGGAAAATCAACACATGGGAAGGCAGTCATGCAAGAGGTTCCTCTCTTTGGTGGGGCATTCATCATGTCATCAGTTAAAAAACTGGTTGCACAACCAGTTCTATGACCAGTGCTCAGTTAGTCATACACTGGACTTCAGCCAAAGGAAGGAACTGCTTGCATGATTACTCTTCCATGCACAGTTTCTCCCAAAATGATTCCAGCCCACGAATTTGGAATGGATTGTGGCACAGCTCACATCCTTCCCCCAGATGCGCTTTGTATCTATATTGGGTTCTCGTTTGTTTTATAGACGTGCTGCTTTCACTTTGACTTTAAATATGTATGCCTTTTGGGTTTTCATTTGTGTTTCATGAAGTCTTAACACTGCCTTAGCACACAATGGAAGAACATTATCTCAGCAGCATGAGCTTCATTCCATCAAGAAGAGATCTTGATCATTTCATTGTCAGGGACAGAGAAGCCCCCCGGGAGTGATGGGAAGGAAAAGAGGCAGCTCCGATTGAGGTGACATTAACCCTAAAAGGCAAACAACATTGTTAGAGATGCTGCAGTGCATTGTATGTGTGAGAGGAAAAAGTAATCTGAAAAGCTGCATGACAGAGCTTGAATGACAGAGGCATGAACATCCATAAAAAGTGAGCCCATGTGGAATTACCACTGAGTAAAACTCAGTGTGCTTTTCAAGATACTGGCCAGAATCAGGCTGCAAAAGAAAAGGAGGAAAGGTCATCTCCAAATGAACTAGGAGGTGTCTATTAGGATCCAACAAAGCTGAAGTATACCAAAAAGCATTCTTGAAAAGGGGGGATAGGAAAAGTGAGAGGTAGCATCTGGAAATCCATTTAAGTGTCTTTCTTGTCTGCACATTATTATTCCACTTCTGGATCTGTTTTTTGACAACTGTTCCACTGATCTTTTTTTTTTTTTTTTTCATTCTCATCTTCCTTCCCTCCCCACCTATCTTGTTTCTACCAATGGGACATGAGTAGAGTTTCTTTTAAGTCTGGCCGTCTGCAATCTTCTCCCTCCCATCAGAGTCCATCCCTGAAAAGCTCTGCAGGCCCCTTTGCTGTTCAGTTTCATCCCCCGGTTCAATGGCCATTGCAGATGGAACTGTCACTTCCCAGCCAAATTTGATTTGCTGTCATTCCTTTAGGAGTGCCACTCTGAGGGATGATTAATGCCATCTGCCAGGTGTATGTCAGTGGGTCCTGCTGAACATGAAGAGTGAAAAGGAGATAATGTATCTCTAAAGCTAGAGAGAGAGAGAGAGAGAGAGAGAGAGAGAGATGTAGTGGAGAACTGCATTTGGACAGCTGTGATTGTGTGTTTACAGAGCTCCTTGCTGCTTTTCTCTTTATAAATGCTGAAAAACACCAATGTAAGTACAGCAGGTATGTCTGTAAAAGGGTTATGTTTCTTTCTGTTTTTGCTATCCTGGGCAAATTATCATGGGGAGAGTCACAGCTCAGTGGCAGGGTATGTGCTTTGCAGGCAGAAGCTCCCATGTTCATTCTTTGGCCTTTCTGGTTACAGTTGGGAAAACTGCTTTCTGAGAACCCTGGAGCCTCACAGATGAATCCTGAGGATAACTGAACCAACAGCCTGGCTCAATACGAGGCATGTTCCCCGTGTTCTGAATGTTCTGTGGATGCCCATGTTCTCCTTAACTGGATAAACTAGCGTAAGAACATACTGAAGACCAAGCAATCACTGGAATGCTGGCAATTCCTTGTTTATTCTAAATAAACTAGCTGTCATCTCTTTCCTTACGGCTACGCCTGTGGCTTGTAGATCAGGAGGGTATTAGATCCTGCACATTTCACAGGACATCCATTCACAGTAAGTTGCCTCTCGACCGTTCAACCATGGCCTGGAGTCAGGCTGGGTCTATGTAGAAAGGGCAAATGTTACGTCACATGCATTTTCCGTGACAGTTCACTGTACACACTGATTCCCATCCCAGCTATCTTTTTGTTTTTACCACAACTTTGTGAAGTTGCCTGTTCACTATGACCCCCATTTCACAGACAGAAGATGGGATCACAGGCTGAGAGGAGGTTGCCCAAGGTGATGAGGGACCATTAGCCAGTCACACCTCCCTCCAAAGCAAGGCTTGGTTCCCTTACTGCTAACTTCACGGGGGTCCAGAAGGGGCAAGAAAATGAAAATAAATCAGCCCTGTGACAGCTGCCCACACTTACAGGGAAGGAAGAATTGCCTCAAGGGGCAGCGCAGGCGCCTGTTAGCTTGGTCAAAGTGGCACTTGCATAGTTTGGGGTTCCCAGAGATGTGCAGTCATGAGGTAACCGAAAGGGGTGGAAGATTAAAATCTGCCCTTTAGATCGCCTCCCTTTACTAGTGGCACAGAAAGGCACAGGATGTTTAACAGGTGCGGTGGCGGCACATCCCTCCTCCCGCAGGGCCGTCCCCTGCGTTAAACGCCCCAAACTCGTGGATGCAACATGGCAAGTCTACCTTTCACACGTGCGCATCAGGAGCGATAGAAAGGGTGACACAGGTGGCATCTGTCTAAGTGTTTGTGTGTGTGTGAGAGAGAGACAGAGAACTGGACAGACAAGACGACTGTCCCGGGCTGCCTCTGCGCTGCGAGTCTTTCCAGTTCGGGGACGGAGGCTCCGCCCGACAAAGACCGAGCGGCCGTCCGCGTGTGCCCGGGGCGCCTGCCCCTTTTTTTTTGGGATCTGCTGGAAATCCCTCTCTCACAATAGCGATGGAGCAACGCGACTGCCAGGAGGCCAAACGCACCGGCGCAGCTCATTGGTCCGGCCTCTTCCCATCCCCGCCGCCGTGAGGAGGGCGGAGGGACTCTCGGCGCACAGGCGCCTCCCCGCCGGTGCGACTGCTGAGCTCCAGCCCGGCTACCGGCAGCGAGCGAGCGAGCGAGAGAGCGCTGTAGAGGCGCGGGCGGCGGCGGCGGCGGCGGCGACCACTGGCAAGCGTCTCCTCGGAAGCCTGGCTAGGGCAGCCCGGACACGGCCGCCGAGAGAAGGGAAGGGCAGGGCGCCAGGGAGGAGCCCAAGCGCGGAGGAGGAGCTGCCGTAACCCCAGCCTGCCTGCGTCAGGTCCTGCTGGCAACTCGGCAAAGTTCAGGGGAGGCAGGAAAGCGGCGCCTTTGAGGCGAGCCGAGCCGAGCCGACGAAGCCCGCCGGGAGGGTCGGTCGGGTCGGCGGGAGAGGGCTTTCCCCGCGCGCCCGGCGAGCGCGCAAAAGCGCCTCCTGAGGAAAAGTTGGTGGCGGGGCAGGGGCGCCGGGGCGCCGGGTCCCATGGAGGGACTGGAGCTGCTGTGGCAGCCGTCCGAGGCGGAGGAGAGCCGAGGGAGCGCGCAGCGGTAGAGGCGGCGGCGAAGCAGCAGCACAGCCCGGCGGCTCTTCATGGGCGCCGGCGGAGCGCCTTAGGAGGCGGGCGGGCGGGCGCCCTCCTTCCTCCTCACAGCGCCGTCATGGCCAAATGGCTGAACAAGTACTTCAGCCTGGGTAATAACAAGACCAAGAGCCCCCCGCAGCCGCCCCGGCCGGACTATCGGGACAAGCGCAACGGGACGGCGGTAGCGGGAGGCGGAGGGCACCACAACCACCACCACCACCACCACCACACGTCGCCCTGCTTCCCGCGCCACGACACCAGCGACCTGCTCCGCGCCTACCGCGCGCAGAAGGAGCGCGACTTCGAGGACCCCTACAGCGGGCCCGGCTCGTCGCTGCGCAAGCTCCGGGCTCTGTGCCGCGCCGAGTACTGCGCGCCGGAGGAGCTGCTGGTCGAGCCCGGCGGCCCCAAGCCCTTCTCGTCCCCGTCCTGCTGCGGCGGCAGCAGCAGCAGCAGCAGCGGAGGAGGCAGCAGCGGCGGCGGCGGCGGCGGCGGCAGCAACCACAGCAGCGCCGCCGCCTCGTCTTCCTCGACAGTCACCTCGGTCGCCTCCGCTTCGCCTCAGCTCTTCCGCAGCCAGAGCGAGCGGCGAGCCGCCACCCCGCCGGACGGCGCGGCCGTCAAGTACATCTCTCCCAAGCACCGGCTGATCAAAATAGAAAGCAACGAAGCCTGCAAAGCGGGTAGTGGCGCCGGCGGCGGCCCCATCACCTGGAGCCCTCCGGGAAGCGCCGGGCCCGGCCAGAAGAAGCTCAACAAGTGCACGGAGCCAGCGGAGGGCGGCGGCGGCGCCACCTGCGCGAAGAAGGAGAAAGTAAGTACCCTTCCTGTGTGACATTTGCGCTAAGGGTTAAAAAGCCCCTCGGTCTGGTTCGCCCGAGCACGTGTGACACTTGCCTGCACAGGTTCACACGTGCGTGCGAGGCGCTTGCTTCCTGTGCACTCTTTGGTGACCGGTTGGGGGACCGATTTCCGTGTTTTTGAAGGGACTTGGAAGCAGGCGTCTGCGGTATTGTCGGTGATGTCTCATTCCCACGTGCGTGGCTAAGCGTTGGCTTGTCTGTGTGCATGAAACTCGGTTCTGCTGGAAAGGGCTCTGTTCAATGAGGCATGAAAGTTCTCTCTCTGATATTAAATCACTGCAGATCTGTTGTCATCTGTAAATCTTCCCGTTTTAATCTTCTTTAATTTATTGTTGTGCTTGTGTGAATGAGGGCTGGTGTGTCTGGTAGATGGTATAGTGCCACCCACAGTTTAGTGGCCTGGCGAGAGAAGACCGGGATAGAGAATAGGTTGAGGGTGGAGCATGTATTGAGAAAGTATTGTCCTGACTGTCTTGTGACAACAGCAGGCGTCCTCCTGCAAACAGAATTATGAGTTTCTCAGGACCACTGCAGGAGGCTTCCTTCCCTTCCCAGGGCATAGACCTTCTCTTTAACTATTAGATCTGAAACCATCCTTCTTTGCCAAATTGTCTCTTGAGGTTAACCTTGTATTTTGTTCTCACAGCCATTTTGGGGTGGGGGACCATGACTCTCCCAGAGCCACCTTGTGAATGTCACCATTGAGTCAGGATTGGAACACAGGGCTTCCCATTCTAGTTATCACACTTTCTCTTTCGGCTAAGCTCCTCCCTCAAGATGAATATGCTGATGTAAGTGCTGTAAAATGGGATGCAGCCAGCTGGTTGTTATTCTTATAATGGGATCTGAAATAAGGAACGGTTTCTTAATGTGGGTGCATGTTACATATCCACACGTGTCCAGCTTCAGTGTGCATTACACAGCTTTCCAGACTCCACACTGTTTGCATGTAGTGTGTTGGAGCCTGGAAGGGAGTTATTTAGTAATACCCCTTCTGGCTAAGCTACTGCCCTTATTCATTTCTCACATCAGAGACTGAACATCAGCCTTTTTGTTTCTTTTTGCTAAGGGACCTAGGTGATAAAGTAAAGCTGTGGCACTTTTCTTCAGGCAGGTACAGTGCCTGAGCTTGGGAACCAGAGCTGGACATTGCAGGCTTGTCAGCTCTTCCCTTTGATCAGCACCTCTGTGTTTTTTTGTGTTTTTTTTGGTTGGACAAAATATAGGTGTTGCTGGTTTTGGGTGGGGATTGTTGGCTGAGTTACATCTGAACTCAGAACTTTTCAGCCACATTGTTTAGAGTTGCTGGGTAATGCTCCCTCTTAAGGCAGTCTAGTGTGGGACCAAAAAAAAAAAAAAAAAGAGGGGAGAGGTCACTGTCCGATGTTTTTGCCCTTTTCTGTGTAGCAGAACAAATCCCTGGTGACTCAGCTGCTTTACAACGGGGCTGCTGAAAGCCAGCATGACTTGCTGCAATTGTGTCAAGAGTAGGCAACAGATAGTGATTGTGTTTTCAGATCTATAAAAGAGAGAAGATATTTTAATCCCTCAGATAAAGCACTCGGGGAAACTGGGTTTGTTTGTGCTGCAGTTTAGCCTGAGTCATATGCAAAGTGCTCCTAACTGCTTGAGTCAGTACTGACACTGTGTTAAGGGATATTTTTTTTAAAGGTGTGAACATCCAGACATTTTAGGGATAGGTCTGCCTATCACATTATTGTGTATAATTTTTGTGTCAGCAGTCTGTTGAGAACACAAGAGACATGTTTCAATCAGTTAATATTTTATATTAGAGCAGCGTGTGCAATCTTTTGTAATGGCAAAGAAAGTCTTTGAATCTGAGACATCTTTGGAGGAGCAGGTTCATTATTCTAGCACCCGGTTCTTGAGGTTCTACAACTCTGAATTTCTCAAAACATTCTTATATTTGAAGAGAAGAAGCTTTCATGGTCCAGTGGCCCCAGTGTTTTTTTGTTTTTGTTTGGTGGAGCTGATTATGAAATGGATAAATAATGTCACAATCTGGAGTTCTGGAAGGTTTCATCACTGCCTCACCAGGACCCAGAAAGCAATGTTAGGCAAAGACTCGTGCCTATATCATCTTCTTTTCCACTTTGTTAAAAAACAGACTTTCTGCCTCTGCACTGGTTCTGTAAATCTTCCCATTTTAATCTTTGTTAAATCCTATCCTTTCCACAGAGACTCAGCTGCTGAGAAAGGGCTACATATTTGTCTTGGAACTCCAGTGCCTTGCAGGAGGGGCTCTCTTTTTGCAGGTGTGGGGATGAGAGGAGGTAGTTCTGCTTTCCCTGCTTAGTTCATGCAGTACGATGGCTAGGCCTGTTGTACAAGAGGACCTCTTTAGGTGCAATCCTTACAACTTTTCTGCAGGAGAAAAATCACATAAAATCTAGGTAATGTCAGTAAGACAGTTACAGAAACTCATACCTGAAAAACATAGATCTCTTGCATGTTGTTTTTTGACATTTGTTTTCACAGTATAACCGATGTTTTTTACAGTACTGAAGGTTTTTAATTCTGATTTAGAATGATTCACTGGGTTGTATTTAATTTTACTTTGAGTGCAGCCCTGAAAAAGAATCATCAGCCTCAACATAAAACCAGTTTACTGGGAAAGAAAACGTTTCCAGTATAACTCAGAAGTCCGTCTCATGCTCAGTTTCTTTGTTCCTGCACGGAGGTCCTCTCTCCTTTCTTTAATTAGGCCTGTTGAATCTCACCACCGCTTCATGGGCCCTGAAAATGTGCCCTCTGTAGTTTGCTTAGTACTCCCCTGGGGCTTCGTGCAGCAGAAGCATTGCAAGGATTACTTGACAGTGAGCAAACAAGGTGTCCTTCACCTAAGCAGGCTCCTCTTTTCTGATCTTCTCATTGAGAAACCTCCGATAAGCTTCCAAGGAACATAATGAGTCCCTAGAATACCACTGGGGGAGGGGGCGGGGAAGGCTACCCTGTCATAACTCCCTTTGAATCCTCCTTTTTGTTTTCAAAGACAGCTTGCCTCGTGGCATAGCCGGGACTTTTGGCTAAGATAGAGGCGTTCCAACACTTCCTTAACGAATATAACTAACTTGTGTAGCATTTCAAACTTCTCTATCCAGACCGGGCATTTCTGCAAGACAATGGTGACATTTCTTTATTGCACTCTCAGTACCGGTAGTTGTATAAGCTTTATTTAGGTGCCACTTGAGCGTAGGGTGCTTGCCCACCTGCATTGTAACCCCATGCCCCTCTGTCATCACTTTCAGCATGTGACATCATCATTGTGAAGAGGCGGGAGGCTGCTTTGTAAGTGTAGGCTGCCCTCATGAGCCAGGAATTGAAGGGAACTGTGGTCGTAGCTCATGTGAAGAGCCTCCATACATAGAGCAGCTTCCCTGTGCACACCATATTCACGTAACGGTTGAGGCAGGGCTTGAACACTCCCCTCAACCTGTGGGAGCTCCACATGCTTCGATAACACCAGAACAAAGCTATAGACATTTCTACAAATTGATCATGCTAAAACTGGGCACATAAAACTATATTATGCTGAGTCAGCCATACCATATTATACTGAGATAGTTAGGCTTACTAACTAGCCCAGTGTTGGCTGTTAAGGTTAGCAACACTTTCTAGGGTGACAAGTGGATGTTTCCTTCCAGATCTGTTACCTGAAAACATTCCAGAGAAAGTTGAATTGTAGTCCCCATGGGACAGGCAATCTGGTGCTCTTGAGAGGTTCTTCGTTTGAAACTCGCTGGAGCCCCAGATAGCATGGGATTATGAGAACTGTCGAAGCATCTACAGGGCACTAGGTTCTCTGCCTTCACTCTTCACTGAGTGGCGGTTCATCCCTTGTTGCTTTCCTTCTCAGTCGTTTTCCAGTACTCTGTTGGTACCTTTGCACAGATGTTTTCAAAGCAGTTCAAGTAGATGTAAACATGTGGGCCGCATGCATGGTCAATTAATGGAATCCAGCAACCACGGAAGCTTGGGAGTTAGAGCAGATAAAGCATAGAGAAGCAGATGGCAATGCATCTCATAGAAATATGTGTAAATAGAATAGGAATAAATTCAGTTGCAAAGGTAAGGCAGAGATCAAAGTTGAAAGAACTGTCACCAGTTGCAACATATTTATTTTGCAGTGGGTAGGCACAATTTCAAAGCAAGCAAATGCTAGAGGCATAAGTAAAAAGTATTTCTACATGTTTACCAAATGTTGCAATCATCTTTGGGTCTGTGGCACTGATGTCCTCTCTGTGGCCTGGAGGGATAATGTTCTTGCTTGGGCTGTGAATATGCTGGTGTGTTCAGAATGGGAGATCCAGATAGTTTTATTATTGAGGATTTTTGCCTGGAGAGAAAATCTAGATCCAGTGGTTTCTGAGCCTTGGAAAACCTAGGCTTATGCAGATGCCTGTCACTGAGAACATTAGTACTTATTCGTTAGGTGTTGCAGCTTATCCTGCCTAATTGGCTTAGATCAGTGGTTCCCAACCTTGGGTCCCCAGATATTTTTGGACTACAATGCCCATAAATCCTGGCCAGCACAGCTAGTGATGCAGACATCTGAGAGTTTTAGTCCCAAGAACATCTGAGGACCCAAGACTGGGATATTAAGACCATTGACTTTGATGTTAAAAGGTCAGGACCTGTCCATTATTTTCACGGAATTCTGTACTTTTCTGCCTTGTGGCCTCAGATATCCAAGAACGTCCAGAGAGTTGCTTTGTTATTTTTTCTTTTAGAAACTGCAAGTGGAAATAGAATGTGCATCTGAATGTAGAAGTTATTGTTTCAGTGAGATGCACATTTGAATGTGCATCATCGCTTCTTAAATCTCTGGCTAGCTGGCATAACAGTTATTCATCCAAGTGCTGGTTATTACTAGTTTCCTGGCTGGGAAATTAAATTGAAATTGCACTGTACAGGAGTTGGGTTTCAGGTAGTCATCCATGCCAAAAGAGCTTAATAATAATTGCTCTGTCAGGTCAATTCCAACTTAAAGCAACCCTTTCCAGGATTTTCTAGGTAGAAAATACACAGAAGTAGTTTACCATTCCCTTCTTCTGGGGTTGTCCTGGGACTATGCAGCTTGCCCGCAGCTACATAAGCTAGCTCTTCTCCCAGGAGGAGCAGTGGGGAATCGAACTCCCAACCTCTGACTCTACAGCCAGATACCTAAACTGCTGAGCTGTTTCAGCCAGCGACTAAAAGAGCTACAGAATCCAAGTTGGGAATTTTTACATCCTTGATCATTGCAGCATTCCGCTGCAGAGCTCTTTCAGTAAATTACAGTTTAGACTAGAGGACTTCAGTAACAAAACATACAACTTCAGTCTAAAACCAGCAAGCATACCCAGAAACCACAGCCAATTTTAGGAAAAAATATAAGCAAAGAGTGCACTACTCCATACATAGTCAGAATTAGAGAACAAAGCTTTTGTAAAACTTCAGTGGAACAGGCTGGCAGATGTTCACTAAAGTAATCTTCCACAAGGAAGGTGCCATCAGAGAAAGGTTCCTGCTTTTAATAAATGGTGGTCTATAGAGGTGTATTTTTGGGGATTTTGTTTTTTAGCTCTCACTCTGAGAATTCTCCAAAAAATCACCAGGCTGAATTTTGGGAGTTCCAGCTCAGAAGTACACACCTGCAGACACCTCCATTTCCATTCACTTAGAGCAGGGCCTACCTCTGAGGCTTCATTGGCTTCTCAGCCTTTCACTTCCTGTTCTTACTTTTGAAAAAGGAAGAAAGAAAACTGCTGTGGTGCTTCCTAGACATTTTTGGGGAAATGCCCTCTATACTAGAGCCCAGTGGACAGGAAGTCAATGACCCTGAGAATGCTGGGAGTTGAAGCCTTGCTGGCAAGTAGGCTCTACAGGAAAAGAGGAAGACCAAATACAAGATGGAATGACTACCTAAAATAGACCATGGTTTGAGTCCGCAAGAGCTGAGCTGGACAGTTGAGGACAGGACATTTTGGAGATTGCTCATTCATAGGCTTGCCATACGTCAGAGGCAGCTTGACAGCACACAGCAACAGCAACAACAGTTTAGAGGACTTTAATAACTGCAAAACAAGCTTCTGTCTTCAAACAAGCCACAGTTTCTCAAAATTGCAACATCTTCCAAGAACGTGGTAGATGATGGGTCACTTTGCATTACAAGTCTAGGGTCACTTCACCCAGTAAAGTGTTGAAATGTCAGTCAGAATGACTGCCAGTGGTTTCCCTCTTTGGCTAAATCCACTGAAAAGAATTAGTGCAATTTATCACAAAACAGTGCCTGAAAGTTTTGCTTCGTATCCTGGGTTCTACAAGGGCTAGGGGCTTATTCACCTGCCCACTATGAAAAGTGGGGATGTGGGTTGGTCCATGGTCCAAACCAGCATCAGGTGGCTTGTCTAGAATCCAGGCAAAACCTGGCCAGTTGGGCACTATGGCAGTTCTGTGTTACTTCTGCCTGTTCAGCTGCTTTTCCCAAGTGAGTGGGCAGTGGCAGGAATGACTAGGAGGACAGGAAGAGCAACAGACTCCGTTCACCTTGCCCTGTTCCTGTGGCACTGATTGATGGAAGGACAAGGCAGGTGAATGGGCAGCAGTAGTAATGCTGATGACAGGGAGTAGGTGGGGCTTCTTGAGGAGTTCCTGCCCCACAGCATCTTGCCTGGAGTCATCACTGGAGATGGGGGAGCAGGAAAGGAGACCAAATATATGAGGTACATGTACTTTAAAAAGGAGGTGTGTTAACAAAAGAGTATTATAATAACCATGTGCCATTAAGTCAATTCTGACTTATGGTGACCCCTTTCAGGGTTTCTAGGTAGAGAAGACTCAGAAGTGGTTTAGAAAAGTCCTTTCTTCTTGGGGTGCCCTGGGACTGTGCCGCTTACCCAGGGCTGTACAGGCTGGCTCTTCTCCCAGGAGGCACAGTGGAGAATCGAACTTCCAACCTCTGACTCCGCAGCCGGATACCCAACCCACTGAGCTATTCCAGCCAAAAGAATAGAGAGTGATTATTACAAGTTTGTGGAGGGACTTTGTTGTTGTTGTTGAAATAACTATTAGAAGGGAAGCCATTGATGCCTGATGAGGTCCTCCACCTCCTGCCAGGAGACCCCATGGTGGACATGGGAGTGGGAAAGCAAACCGTTTCATTTCTAATAGATACAGGGGCTACCGTGGTGGAGAATGCGGGCAAAAAGTCTTGCTTATTCTAAAATTGTGACTGTGCATAACCCGGTATCACCATATTTTTAAAAAGCTCACTGTTGAGTGAAAAAGAAAGAAAGATTAATTTTGCACGGGACAGTAGAGGAAAGAAGAGAACATAAGAGGCCTTACGGGAACGTTGAACTCGCCACTCCACCCCCATGAGATAGTTAGTGGTCCAGTGGTTTGTGGGGACATCCCTCTTGTGCAAGCCCTGTTGAAATGAATGAAAAATGCACAAGTACGAGTTATGTTCTTGTGCTCTTGCACACACCTCTTTCATTTCAATGGTGCTTAAGTAGAGGGTAGACGTTGTTGCAAGCCAACTTGTGTAGAGGCGTATAACGTAGTTGAATTTGATAGTGATCTGTTTCTGTGATAATTTTAAGTTGATAAATGATGTTCTGCCATTTATCGCCTTGTTAGAATGAAGGATTAAAGATCTGATTAAATATTTATTGCTGTGCAGTCATGCACTTTTGAGTCATCGACTGGAAATGCTTACTGGAAATGGAAATATTAGTTCATACTGCAGGGTGTTTTTTTTTAAAAGCAAACACCTGACTGCCTAGTCCTAGTCTGTATTTTAAAGCATGGGGTCATTATTTGGATCCTGAAAATTTCATGCATTAGCAAAAGACAGGAACAGACCAGGCCTCCAGAGGAGAGCAGAGGAAATGTGGTCTGTATACCAGGACTGCTCAGGCAGTGGAGGACAGGTCTGCCCAGGGTTCCGTAAGCCAGATCTTTGAGCTGAATGGTACAGAAAGTCACCTTATTACTTATACATGGTATGCTAAACTATACATATAGTTTATTTTTATGTATGGTATTATTTAGAGAAGAGAGAAGTATTTAAATATTGTATAAAAACAATTTTGAATTTTTTTTGGTGAGTCTGAGGGTGCTACTGATCCCCCGTGGAAGAGAGCCGATGCTGGCACAGTCTTCAGTGCTATAACAACTTCTTGTGTTATTTTCACATCATGAATTACAAAGCTGATTTGGGGGTGCATTTTGTACTGCTAGCCCCAGGGTGCCAAAATTGCTGGTTACAGCTCTGCATGTTCCCAATTCCCAACAATAATTAAGAGATCAGAAGTACTAATTCTGTACTTGGATTTATGTAGTTGCTGTCATTAAAAAGAATTAAATAAATCATACTCCAGTGCAGTGTGCCATTTGCAAAAGGTCATTTGCTCTGAAGGTAAGAGTTTAATTTCAGGTACTGGAATAATACAATTTGAATTTCTAAAAGCAAGTAGTAAAAGAAATCAGGAAACATGTTAATTTCCTACACTGATCAGAGGAACCCAGAAAATGGAAATAACTCCTCCACTTTGCAACAATCACCAAAACTCTCAAAGCACCTTTTCTACCCTTCTTCTTTACTTAGCAGTGGTAGAAGAGAGCGCTTTTTACTTTCTCCTTTCCCCCTTCTCTCCTTTTCTTCTCTCTTACACTTCAGGGCATCAGAACTTGCACCACCCTTGGTCTGCATTTAAGTTTTGATGTGCCTCATTAAAGACTTTTTGTAAATGGCCTCTAACGCTTGATTCGGTAACCATGGAATTTGTTCCTCAGGTAGGAAAATACAAACTAAATAGCATGCGTGAAGTTTGTGCTACTGAATTTTGTCCGCTTATAAAAATCTTATAACTTTGTACATTTCTATTCTTAACTTTAATACTATCTCTCTTTTTGTAAACAAACGTGTAGCAATCTGTGTTTGGGTTTTTTACATGTTCTGATGCATGACATGATTGGACTTTTATGATTTCCACTGTTGTTTTTGTTATTGTTTGTCTGATTTTATCATTTGTTAAACTGCCAAGAATAATTCATCGCCCTAATGGAGTGGCATATAAATTAATGAAATAATTTATGAAATATTGCCTTGTAACACTTAAGGCAGCAGAAGGGGAAGGAGAGGAAAAGGGGGAGCTCTTTCCGTCCCGTTTTGCACCATTTTTATTGTCATAAACATTGCTAGTGAGTGAAGGAAAGGGTGGAGAGCCTCCTTTGGAGACAGGGAGGACCAATGGGGACATAATGTGGGGGGTGGGGGGGAATCCTTCCCTGACTCATATTTTTATCTGAGCCAGAGGACCATCCAGTGGACTTTGGTTGGTCTCCTTTTTAAAGTCTAGCTGTTAAGAGCTACTGAAATTTGTCCTTAGCTAGGCTCAGGGGAACTTCAGGGATATCACTAATTAGAATTATAAGTACAGGAATATCTACCCAATTCAAATGTGCATGAACATTGTTTGATTTCATATCTTGTGCTAGTAAACAAGTGATATTGTGACTGAATGTGTGCACTAACTGCAGTGGGAAGTATGATCATTATGTTTATGATGAGTGATCTGTGACAACAGCTCACTTGCGCATATATGTGTATCACTTGATCACTCATCACAGTTCTGATTGTATCTCACCTCTGCTGTTGGTTTGTCTTTGTGTTGTTGCACATACAAAAAAGGCCTTTTGCAAGCTACTCTGGTGGCTACCAGGACACCGAGAAATAGACTCTTAGATGAAATTATTATTATTCATGTTACACATGTGTACTTTCCTTTTCTTTGGGAGATGTAACTGTTGATCTCCTATGTTGATTCTCATGAGTCGATTGGTTATTCTGTTTCTCCTTATCCAGACTTGGGGGATGGCACTGGAGAATATATGAAGTAATTTGTATTGCCTACCTGAGATCCTTCGAAGTATGAATGGTATGAAGGCCTTTTGGAAAGATAAAGCCATAATTGTAGTGAAGACTTGCCTAACTGTCATGATTGAGGCATACTGTAGCATTCTGTTTATATTGGCCTTACTCAACCTGGAGACTTTTTAAATGTAAAGTTTAAGTTGTTTTCTGTCTATTTGAGTCTTTAGACAGATCGGACAATAGAACTTTCCTTATTTTCCTGTGCAGAGACTTCTGATGATATTTCCCTTAACTTTTGTAGGAGTTGACTTCCTGATTCTTAGGTTTCACAAAGGAGAACTACAAAGTGTTCCTTCAGTTTTTATCAGCTTCCTTCCCATTTGTACCAGAGAGATCTTTTTAGCTTTTCTGAAGAGGCAGGGAGGTTCTGAGAAGCACTGCCAAAGAGCAGGTGGTGATAAAATATGTTCTAGGAATGCTTCCACAGAGGCGGGACCCAGGCATGGTATTTCCTTAATCACTGTAAAAATCAGGAGTGCTGCGTAAGTCAGAGAGAGAACAAGGTATACCACTGTATGCACAATACATTGTGATTAGAATACTGTGCAATTTCTTTGTCAGTAAACACAGTTCACTTTGTTGTTGAACTGCGTACTCTAGAGCAGGGCTCGTGGTGTGTTGTAAGTCTTCCGAGGTTTAAAAGGTAAAGAAAAGCATTCATCCATATTCGTGTAAAATTATTGTTATTTATCAACATTTTAATGCCCATTTTCTTTCAAGGAACTTTCCTTGATTTTATATCTTTAACAACACTGTGAGGTAGATTAAAGGTTCCCCTTGACATTTAGTCCAGTCGTGTCCGACTCTAGGGCGCGGTGCTCATTCCCGTTTCCAAGCCATAGAGCCAGCGTTTGTCCGAAGACAGTTTCCGTGGTCACGTGGCCAGCGCAACTAGACACGGAACGCCGTTACCTTCCCACCAAGGTGGTACCTATTTATCTACTCGCATTTTTACATGCTTTTGAACTGCTAGGTTGGCAGGAGCTGGGACAAGCGACAGGAGCTCACTCCGTTGCGTGGATTCGATCTTACGACTGCTGGTCTTCTGACCTTGCAGCACAGAGGCTTCTGCGGTTTAACCCGCAGCGCCACCACGTCCAGATTAATGTAGGAGCTGATAACTGGCCAGGAATCAAGTGTTTCTAAGTTTGTCCATTGCCCGTTCTGCTTAAACATCTTCTATGTATAGTTTTAGAAGAGGTAGCTGTGTTATTTTGTGCTAGCATATCAGGCAAAACCAAAAGAAAAATAAAAAATAAAGAAGACAAAAACATTGTAGCATCTTAAAGACCGTATTTTAATGTGAGTTTTCATGGACAAGTCCATTTAGACATAAGAGTTTATTTTTCTTTTGTTTTCACCTGATACCTTTTGTGTGATCTATCCAGAATCTTTCTTCAGGGATATATTCCTGTCTCACTGTGATGTATCAAATATTTGAAAGTTCTTTTATAGGGTACTCATTTCTGCCCTGTTACTTGAAAGGCAGATCCTGCAAGTGCTGAGACAGGCAAAATACCTTCCGTTTAGGAATATTTCTAGCTTGATTTAGCAGTGGAAAAATTCATACCAATTTTTCACTGTCAAGCAAATTGTAGCTGCACAGGTTTATGCAGTGGCCTGGAATAACCCCGTACCTTTTATACAGGTAAAGAATCTAAACTTGTTGGGAAATGAAGCTGTGCAAGAAAAGCAGGTATTAAATAAATTACATCAGAACATCTCAGACATTCAAGAAAGAGACCCCAAATGTACCCACTTACATGATCTCCCTGTAAATACCCCAAGCGGAATGTAAATGTAAGATTTTAGTCATAGAATTGTTGTTTGTTGCCTGTTTTGGATAAAAATGTTTGGAATTCATGTTGATTACCTCATTCAAGATTCCCTCTAAACTGGGTACGCACATCTCTGCCTCACTGCGCGCTGCTCTTTACCTCCTTCATGCAGCATTCGCGTTAGGTTCCGGTCACAATGGAACCCTGCACAGGGGTAGGAGTCACACACACAGGGGCAAATTCGCGTGGGAGAGAGGCAGAGCCCCGCCCAGCGTAACTGAAAATTAGAGGATATGTTAACCTCATTTCTACCATAATTGAATACTACTCTGTACTGAGGATGATGTTGTGGACAGAGGTATCCCAAAAGGTCCAGGGGTGAGTTTTCATGGAATGAGAAATCATGTGGTCAACTTCCAGTGATTGGGTCCCCAGATGTTCTTGGACTACAACTCCCAGAAATCCTGGCTAGCACAGCTAGTGCAATATAAAGGTCTATTGGAGGCATATTCCAGGAACACTAACATGACTCTGGCTTTGAGTGATATATTTTCTGTAATGTATATCTTAGCCCATAGTTTCTTCCTACATCAGAGCAGGTAAGGCTCGCCACTCCTGGCAGGAGGCGGGATGTCAAGCCTCTCTGCTAGGTCGAAGAGTGGCTTGCCGAACGCGATCTCCGGAGCCATTGGAAGGCTCTGTGGCGGTCGCAGCAGTGATGCAATTGTGAGTGGACCGTCCGGCCCCATGGGGCCGAACCCTCGTTATCTCCACCTGTGGGGGGATATTCATATTCGTATACGAATACCCCCATCTTTAGTGTGGACCTAAGGCCGTATGTACTCCTCCTAAGGCTGTTTTTCAACCCTGATCCCTCCAGATTCCTCTATCTCCCACCCCCGTAAGAAAATCTTTGCCAGCAACAAATGATACCATTGCTGCTATAGGAAGTCTCCAGGAGCTGGTATGTATCTTTTCACAAGGTCATTGTATCATTTAACATTTTTTAAGAAACACATTTTTTTCTCAAAATACAAAGTGGACTTTTAAAAATCTCTACAAAAAGTTATCAAGGCTTTACTTGTCTATTTAATGTCATTTGTTAATCCCTATCCTATAAAAACATATCTGAAAATAATTGTTCTCATGACCTGACTGGTCCAACACAGCTATATGTGATTTTAAATCTGCGTATATGTCCAAATATCTATATCTGTATCTTTATCTACTGGCCAATAACTACCTACCATGTGAAAAACAAATTCCTAAAAGTAAAACTTAATACCACTCCTAATTCCCTGTGACCACCACCACCCCAGGTCCATAGAACAAAGTGCCTGGCTTCTTAATAACACCAGGGATAGCCATAAGTGATGGAAATGTCCACAAGCTACTTCACTTGCCCCACTGCGGTCCAGTGGGCTGCTTCCTTCCTCTTTCTGTGAGCCTGACATTTCATCATATCCTGGATGGGAGGTTGCTCTTTGGTGATTGGTTCTGAGACTTCCAATTTGCCAAGTGATGTTCTCCATGGGATGAAGGTGTCTCCTTTGTATAGAGGAAAGCAGGAGGCTCCATGGGATGGTGCATAACTACCATGGATGACTGGGTGTTTTTGGTGGGCCTCCATGGGTTTGGGCCAGCTGTGAGTGGCTTAGGAAGGGGACCAGTGTTCTTTCTGGAGATGCTAGCTCATGGTCTCCACCCACTGAACTCAAACAGAAGGGAGAATGGGTCATTTCCTTGATAGATGTGGGATAAAACTGGGGGACTGACTGCTGGTTTTTGAACTGGTATTGAGGATGCCATGGGTTTTGATGATGATTAGAATGACAGTTGTGGGTCTGATTTGGGGGCAGAGATATTTGGGATTTGTGGCAGTGGAACTTAAGGGTCTTCCCAATGTTCTCATCACCGGGAGTGACTTTGCTGGAGTGGAGATAGCCAGAGGGAGCAGTTTGTTCAGTGGTGCTAGTGGGAGCTTGCCCTTCCCCAGTGAGTAGAAGACATAGGTAGATTCCATCACATGCCATGCCAAATGGCTCATATGGATTGGCTTGGGGGGCTCCTCAGCTGCCATCTTGTCCTCTTTCTTTTTCCCTCTGGTGCCAGATAAGGGGGCACTCACCTTTGCCTTCTTGTGGCTTTGAAGTTGTGGCTGCTTTTTCTCAGGATTTGGTTCCTCAGGATTTGTCTGAAGGGCTTTTGGTTTGGAACTGCTGCTCTCTGCAGCCACTTTCTTTGGCCCCACCACAGCATGCACTGAGCTCTTCATCTTCTTCTTCTTACGGGCCACTCCTTTTGACAGCTTGCTTGGGGCGAGATGTTTTACAGCCTTCAGACTGTTTGTCTTGAGAAACTTTTTGCATGGTTTCCCTTCATTTGGTGGGTTTTTTTTCTTTGTCTTAGTAGACAGTTTATACTCAGAGGGTGCCCGTGATGTTTTTTCTTGTGATGGTCTTGGGATGGAGGCATCTTTCCTGAATTGTGGCTCAGTTGAAGTCCCACTGGTGGGAGCAGATGCCTCAGTGGCTTGGGGTTCAACCTCCCTGATGACCAAAACAATGTGGTTGCCAGAGGCCGGTGGCACCGGGACAGCCTGTGCTGTGGGACCCCTTTCTGCCAATGGGGTGGGAGCCAAAGTGGTGTGGTTGTAGAATTAGAGGCTGGCCCGATCCAGGAAGGTTTGCTGATGGCTCTGGTCTTGATCAGGAGGTCAGAGGGGTACCAGCTGTAAGCTGGGCACAGACAGTGAAGGGGGGGTACCTATACATTTGTCCCATGGCAGTTGGAGGAAGCCTTCCATAGGGGAAGGCCAAAGGCCGATGGCCAGTTCCCTCTCCGTAGAGGAAAGAGGGAACTGCGGAGCTGGACAATGGCATCCAGCCATGATTCCAGCAAACTCCACATGGGTCTTTTGTTGCTGGGGGCAGGTAGACTGTGGGGGTCTCCTAGCTGAGTGGAGAGACTGGTGTATTTTCAAAGCTGCTTTCCCTGGGGTTGAAGCTTTCGTCCCATTTTTGCTGGCTGTCACTCATTGCCAAAAAGCTCCTGGATTCTCTCCCTCCCCCCCCCCCCTTTGGACTGATCCTTGTGCTCCTTTAACAAGATATGACAGACACTAGAGCTGGGACCATCAACCTGCTAAGCTCTACCATTGAGCCACTAGCCCTCTGTGTGGGGGTGTGGGAGGGGGCTTCTGAAAGTAATCACATGCCCTCAACCACTAATAGACCTGCTTAGCAATCAACTGATTGACTCTGCACAGGCTTTGCAATCAAGTTCAGCCTGACTGCCGTGCATTTTCACTGCAAAACACTGCTTTTTGGGAAAGATGGTTCTGAGAGGTTGGCTTAACTTAGACAGCAGGAAAAGGGAATGGTTAGGACCAGGAGTAGAAATGGGCATGAACTGTGCTTTGGCGGTTCAGCCCAGTTTGGCACGATGCCCACACAGATGTGCTGCAGGCGCCTTCACTTCCTTCCCCCGCCTCCTTTGTGCGTTTGCTCACTCACGGGTGGCACACTTCCCTTCTCTGCCTCTTCCAACGGTCGCTCACTCAGACAAGGAGGTGGGGCAGGGGAGAAGGTTGTGTCCATCTGTAGCCAGGAGCATAGGAACAAGCGCTGCTGTTGCCATGGTAACCCCAGGTTTCTGAGATGTTTGGATCCAAAATGGAGTCTAGAATAGAGGGCAGTTGGCTTTAGCTAGGAGGCCAAGTGTCCGTCAAGAGCCAAAGAGTAAGTCCAACCTAAACAAACAAACCAAAATAAGCCCTCGTATATGGTCTGCCTGGTGAAGAGTTTTCCAAAACTGAGATTAGTCTGAAGGTTTGGTGTAGACACTTGTCTAGAGGAGCCCCAGGCCATGAGTCAGACAAATTTGAGTCAGGTGTCCCCTTACAAGCTTCAGAGGCCTCTTAATCCCATTTCTGCTCCCAGAACAAAGCACAGAGACCTGCACAAGTCATCTAGACATCCCTGTAGACAGGCCTCCCCTGAGAGCCAGGCTAATCCTTCTCCTTCCCATTTTCAGAGTTTTCTTCTTCTTTAGGAAAATTTTGGTCCCAGGCCCCTTGGCTTCTCAGTCAAACCTAAGTCCCATGGAGGGAATAGGCCTTAGGCTAGGTGTGGTGATGCTAAACCCCATTGTCATTACAAGGATGCAATGTTTTAATGGAAATTGCTGGATTGTGCACTGCAGCCATAGAGTTGTAAATGCCTTGTCCCTTCCCCTCAGTTTCTTCCCTTCTATATCCACATCCACTTTCATGTGTTTACCTGATCTAACTTAGCCAAAGACTTTATGGCTTTCCCAGCTATGTATCCATAGCTTCCCAGTTGGCTTCCCAGTGACCCTCTTGGAAAAATAAAGAAAAAAAAGAGATCAATTTCAACATCCAAATAGCATGGCAAATAAGTTGATTGGATAAGTCTTTTTCCCTGTCACTGGAGAGAGCACTTCCATCACTCCTAACTGAACAAGTGTCTGGTAAGGAGCAGACAATGGAATGGCGATGATGCAGTGTTGTTTATTACCGTTCCTATGGTAACCTCTAGGTTGGTGGGGCAGGGACAAGGAACGTAACTGTCAAGGAAGGCCTGCCTGAAGAGAAACTCTAGGAGCAGCAACTTAAAAGGCCCTCTCCCGAGTCTCAATCAAATGCACCTGTGAAGGTAGTGGGACCTAGAGAAAGACCTCTCCACTACCATTCACAAAGCTACACCACACAAGATAAAATCCCCAAAGCTGACTCCTTTTTTTCATCAGTTAACCACTTCTCATACAAACACACAGCAATTGTCAGGGCTGTTTTTCAAAAAGTGTAAATGGTAGTGAGCAGAAGAGGGTATCCTGTGTAGACCATCTTGACTGATGCCGTTGGTGTTGTCAACATTCAGGCTGCCCTTTGCTATGTAAAGCTTGACATCTTTGTTCCTTCTGGCAACACGGCACAATGTTGTGCAATATTTGGCCATTTTGTAGCTTTTTGAATTGTGGGTACAGAAGCGCAATATCCCACATTCATAAACCAGGGTCTTTTAAAAATAATTGAATATGGATTATAATTGGTGAATTTACACTTCTGTAGAAAACTAGCCCTTGTCTTAAAACTTCAGAATTCATTGGGTAAAACCCAAGCAACTGCAGACTAGTGTGGTATGACCTGTGGGTTAAGTTTCTCATGTTGAGAGTTTCTCATGTTGACTCTCATCATGGCACATAGCACACCTGTTTTTAAGCAGAGGATACCTTCCCTAGTAGGTTGTGACACAGCATTGTGGGTATGGGTGTGCTGAAGGTGAGAACCAGTTAAGGATCCCATGAGACATGCCCAAACCTGTTTTGAAGCAGCTCTTCAGAGCCTGTTTCTTCTCTGCTTGGAAGTCTTGATTGTGGATTGAGACAGCAGTCTATTACCCACTCACCTGGGAGTAAGGTCCATCAACCTCAGTGAGACACACCTCTAAGTAAACGTATATAAGATTGCTGTGGATGTATGATTGATTGAGATTCTCTAGGCTAGCTTCTCTCAATCTGGGTCTTCAGATGTGGATTACAATGTTTGTTATCTCTGGCCATTACCCATACTTGTGGGGCTGAAATTAGTTAAAGTCCAGAATATCTGGAGGGACCCAGGAGAGGGAGCTGTTCATGACTGTTTATGGCTGTTTTCTGATGCAAAGACGGAGGTCAAGAATCAGTAGTACCAGGAGAATTGGCATAAAATTGACTTAACACTGACAAAGCCAAAACAATAGATTTCCCTCTCTTGATAATTGAGTTTTTCTCCCTTCAAACTCACATCAGTAATCTTATCCAAGGTTAGTATACTACACTTGATTTTCAAAAAATATATCTATCTGAAGAATGCTTTCTCTCTCTGCCATCTGTGCAATTGGCCAGATATGCCATGAACAGGAGGGGCTGTCTTCTCTTCTGTTAAGTAATTCCACTAATGTGTGAGGGGTTGGTAAGTAATGTGGAAGATGCTCTTAAAATGGCACATGGCAGCTGTTGTTTGACACAGCCTACGCATTCGGCTGTAACCACTTGATTAATGTAGAATTTTTTGGTCCCCTTCCTTCTCCTCCTTCAAGGTTTGAGGCATGTGCATATTTTCCTTGATCCATTTTCTGCCTGGACTCTATGTTGTCAGCAGCTGGCCTGATTTAGCACTGCAGCCGTTAGTCTCTTCTTGAAAAGAAGTGGTAATTTGGGACCGATGTCAGACTTTCCTTGGATGGCATTTGCTTTCTCTGATGTTTGCAATTGCTGGAACATCGTCTGTAGCTTTAAGTGGTCCTATATAAATAAATCAGAAGGGGGTATGTTTCCTGAAAGACTGGAATTTCAGATTATTTCCAAACAGTACACATGCATGGAACAACAACACAGATGTCGCCCTTCTTATGCTATTTCTTTGTTATGACTGAGTTTTTGCTCTTCTTCTTCAGAAAACATCAAGCTTTTAAAATTAAACTTGTCATGAAATTATTATAAACCCTCTCCTGTTTATTTATTAGCAATTATTCCCTGCTCATTCTCCAAAAGAATTTAGAGCAACTCAGGATGTGGTCACACGGGGAAACAGATCACAATTTGGACCACTTGTGGAGCAGTCCAGTGCAGTCTACTTCATACAGAGGAATGCACTCCAGACTGACCCCAATCCATTCCCAAGCTGAACCATTTTGGTCCAGCTGTAGGGCTGATACTTTTGAGGGCTGAACTAGAGCAGCTGCCCAGCAGATGGAAGAATAGCTTTAAGGGAGATCACTCCCATCAAAACAACATTTTCTGGTATAATCAGGTACTTCTCTTTGCAGCTATCAGATCACACTCTTCAAAATGCTTTCAAACGATTCTCTCTTCCAGACAGGTTACAAGATCAAGCAGTAGAACTGTATCATGTGTAGACATATCAGATTACGCCAAACATTATGAGAGATCCATGGAGTTCAGAAAACCACAAATGTTCTGTATATGGATGTGTTTTCTGTATAGTGGTGGAGAGAGGGGTTATTTCTGGCGAAAATCCTCCCTCCTAATGCCAGCTATCTTAATTCTTGTTTTCTCCATTCTGTATTTATGGAGGATAATTAGCTGGAATACAGCAGCGAAGAACTTGTGCCCACTGTCCCTCTCCTAAAAGTGTACCTTGCATACGGGGAACATATAATTCCATCTCCTTCTTCGTGGCCTCTGTGAATGCACACAATTGGGTTGTTCTGCGCCTGCGCTGAACGTCTCTGAAGTTTCTAGAGCTTAAAGACACATGATTAGTGGGACGTTCCCCCTTGGAGCGCATGCTCCGCCCATCCTAGGTCCCCTCAGTTCCTTTTTTCCGCCGTGTTGAACAGACCTGTTCGGAGAAATAGAGCACTATATTGAATCGTATCTCCCTTTTCAATCATCATTATTTCTACAATTGTTTTCTTTATTCGACGTTTCCCCCTGAGTTCTTTCCAGTTTTTCTCTACCTGCGTTTTGCCTTCCCCCCCCTTCCCCTCCTACGGCTGTTTTTCCCTCCTATCCTTCCCGCTCTTTATGGCCTACCCCCGGGCCTTTCAAGCAGTGCGTTATCTGTGCAAACAAGATCCCGCTAACTGACGGGCACAACCGCTGCCTCTTTTGCCTTGGGGAACAACATCTTACCCATTCCTGTTCTGCGTGTAAGAGGCTAACTAAACCAGCCCTTAAACTTCGCCTCCAAAGATTGAGGTCTTACCTCTGGGAGAAATCTCTCAACCCATCTGTGGCCTCCATGGAGTCTGCTCGATCTCCAGACCCTCAAATAGAGTGGCAAAATCCATCCATGCCTGCTTCCAGCTCTGTGACTCCTTCTCCCCATCCTAAGGAGAAGTCGAAGTCCACCTCGAAATCGGTGTCGACGTCAAAGACCTCGACTTGATCTCTAGATTCTTCAAAAAAGAAGAAAGACAAAACGACACCAAAAAAACCAAAAAAAGACCTCAAAATCGACTCAGCTTGATCCACCACAACCGACTCTTCCATCTCCCATTCTGGAAAAATCGTCCAGAGAGGCTCCAGGCTCTACATCTGACAGAGATGACCCATCTCTACCTCCGGCCCAAGCTCCAGTCTCTACTGGTAGCCTGTCGCCGAGTGTTGGCCTTTCTCTGGCTGATGTGCATTCCAGCCAGGCCTCGGCCCTTTCGAGCGCTGCATCATCAGGGCCAGCAATTCCAATTGAGCTCTCTGGTTCCGACTCACCTCATCACTCTCCGAGAAAACATCGAGAGAAACGAAAGCTTCTATCACCTCCTCAGTACGACCCTCCACATAGGGAGTACTACTGTTATCCTCAATCATCTCGATACCAATTTCGAGATGATACAAGAGAAAGATATTACCAATACGACCCTTATATCATCGAGGATCCTCAAGACCACCTATATTATGAGGAACCCAAACGGGTCCGATATACCTTACCGCACCCCCCTCGATATTCACCATCACTCTCTCCATCTCCTCCTCGACAGCGACACCGATCTCAGCGCTCCATACCTACTCATTCAGCTCTCCCATCTAAACCAACTTTAAAACGTCCTTTACCGATTGTGCAACACTCCAAATCTAAACGTTCCAAACATTCCTCCAAGAACCTTCCCCAAACATCATTGCAAGTCACTACTACTTATAAAGGTCCCCCTCCTCCGCCTACCGATACAGAGAGACACTCCACACGTCTGGCTCCTACAGCACAGCCTCCTTCCACACAAGCATCGGTATTGAGACCTCGAGACCTATCTCCCTCATCATCATCTTCATCAATTCAAGACCTGGCTTCTGATACATCACAAGAATCACCATCAAATTTACCAACACTGACCTCCGATGTCACTGAGAATCATCCACCATCTCCATCAGAGGACTTCACCTCTTACTCTCAGCTTGTCATGAGAATGGCCAAATCGTTGCAACTTGAAATCGAGGAACCACCACCACCTAAACAAGACTTGGTATTTGACAACATTAATCAAGATAAAGCGCCTCTTCTCAGTTTGACACTCATTCCGGCCATGCTTGATCTAATCAAAGAATCCTGGGACAAACCTCCTTCATCCTTACAGATTTCCAGATGTACTGAAAACCATTACAAGACACACGGTCCTGATACCAATTTTCTCACCAAACATCCCACACCGAACTCAATAATAGTAGAGTCCAACCAGTCAAGAGCCCGGAACAAATCCTCTATTGCTCCTACAAACAGAGAAGGGAGAAAATTGGATATACTTGGCAGAAGACTTTATTCCCTTACTTCGTTCATAATGCGAGTGGCAAACTACCAAGCCGCAGTGGGAGCGTACCATAGACAACTATGGAACAAAATTCTACCCATACTTGAAGCAGCTCCTGAATCAGTTAAATCAGAAGCCATCAATATCCATACTGAAGCTTCCACACTCGCTAAGCAACAAAGAATTGCATCTCGCCATACTGCAGATGCTGCATCTAAGGCTATGGCCACCTCTATCGCCCTACGACGTCATGCATGGCTTCTATCCGCTGGACTATCAGACGATACCAGATCTAGAATAGAAGATCTGCCATTTGATGGAGCCGGACTGACTATTCAACCAAAAAACAGATGAAGTAATGGAAAATCTTCACAAAATCCATAAAACAGCCCAGTCCTACTCAACCCAACAAACATACAAATATCAATGGCCACAATACCGACGACAACCATTGTATCAGCAATCATACCAACAGTTTCAGCCATATCGACAATACAAACCCCAATCATCCGAAAGACCCTTTCAGGGACCTTCAACCTCGGCACCATCGTCCTTTCAGAACCAGCAACAACAGCGCCGCCAACCCTTTCGCCGCCCTCAAAAGAAGGGTAAGCAATACCCATAAACTCCCTTCACCTTCTTTCCATTATCCAACTCAGTTCCAGACGAGACTAGGTCCATTCTTTCACGCATGGCAATCTATAACTAATGATTAATGGGTCCTCTCTATCATCAAACACGGTTACTTCATTGAATTTTAAACTTCTCCACCAATTGGAAAAATCAAAAATACCCCATATTCTACAATTCTTCAAGAAAAAGTCTCTCTTCTTCTTCAAAAACAAGCCATAACCACTGTCCCTTCATCTGACTTGCATGATGGCTTCTACTCCAGATACTTTACAGTTCCCAAAAAGGATGGAGGACTCCGTCCCATCCTCGATCTCAGAAATCTCAATAAATTCATTCAACCTCGACGCTTCAGAATGTTGACACTAGACACTATCATTCCTCTCCTTTCACAGGGAGATTGGTTTGTTGTCATCGATCTCCAAGACGCCTACTTTCATATCTCTATTCATCCAGATCACCACAAATTTCTTCGGTTCCGGTTTGACGACACCACATACCAGTTTTGCTCTCTCCCATTTGGGCTTTCCACAGCACCGAGAACCTTTACAAAATGCATGGCACCAGTCGCCGCCTACCTTCGACTTCAAGGTATCGACATATTCCCTTACATAGACGACTGGCTGATAGTCTCAACCTCGTATCACGATGCCGTCAGAGCTACCCATCTCACTCTCGACACACTTCGAGATCTCGGCCTCAAGGTGAATCTCACCAAATCACACCTCGAACCCTCTCAAGATGCCACCTACATCGGAGCCCACTTTGATTCACTGCAGGCCAGAGCCTTTCTTCCTCAAGAGAGAATCCTCAAACTAAAAAGGGCTATTCAACCCTTCCAACCTCTAGCCTTGGTATCGGCCCATCATGTCCAACATCTTCTCGGACTCATGGCCTCGACAACTTCAGTCATACAACACGCTCGACTCAAAATGAGATCACTTTAATTGTGGTACCTGTCCCTATTCGACCCCATGATGGATCACCCATCTATGCGTCTAACCGTAACACCCGAACTCGCACGTTAACTTACTTGGTGGACGTTTCTCCCGAATCTCCTCGTCGGACGACCCTTTTTGCCTCTTCAACCAACGATACAAGTTACCACCAATGCCAGCCCATCCGGTTGGGGAGCACACTGTCTGCATCACAAGATTCATGGCCTATGGACAAATCAAGAAAACATTACAGATCAATCATCTCGAACTTTTAGCAATTATCAAGGCGTTCCACGCTTTCCTACCACTTATTGCAGGACGCGCAGTCCAACTCGTTACGGACAATATGACGGCCCTTTACTACATTAACAAACAAGGAGGCACACATTCCCTATCCCTCCTATACCTGACTGTCGAGCTCTGGGAATGGTGTTACCTGTATCACATCTTCCCAATAGCAGTCCACATAGCCACAGAAGAGAACTCCCTCACAGACTACCTCAGTCGCTTGACATCGAGGACACACGAATGGTCCCTAAATGACACCATCTTCGATCTCCTGTGCGACCGTTGGGGCACTCCTACCATCGACATCTTTGCTTCTCGAGCAAATGCCAACATTACTGTTCTCGAGCCGGTGTCGACAAGAACTCGATCGGAAAGGTTGCTGCAGAGGAGTAGGTCTCATCTTCAGGGCCATGATTGCAGAGTCATTAAAAACTACATTTTGCATGCTTCCTGGAATCAGCAGAAGCTCCGTGGAAGTATCCAGACCTTAAATAGAGGCCTCTACAGCTGCAACAAATCTGTGGGTGGGAGGGGGGGAAGGGGGATGGCCCAGAAGCATGTTAACTATGAGTAGGCCCAAACTTCACTGGAGGTGTGGACTTTGCTCATGATGATCTGGGATATGTTGAATTGGAGTTGGGGGAGAGACACCTGAGTCCACAATTACATGCCCCCAAAGTGGTGGAAAATGTTATGTTCCTGGTCCTCTGCAGTTTCAGTTACAAATGGCTTTCAATAGTTGTGCTTCCACTTTGGGAAGTTATACTTGCACGGTTCTGTCCAAGCCTTTTTGAGATACGCTGGTAGAAGAGAGTGCATACCCAACAAAGAAGCCCCAAATCTCAAACCAAGCAGACAGTATGGATATTTAGCCACAGTGCCAGGCTGTTAGCTGGTCAAGGTTTGGCCTGTGAAGTACCAAGGCCTGGATTGTCCACCTACCAAAGAGATTAGTCCAGTTCAACTTCTCACTCATTACAAAGAATTGGGCATCCTTCCTATCCAGCCAATGTGGGATTCTGAGGAAAGGCATTTGGGCTCCTGTTGACCAGTATTCTGAATGGTTGGCAACATACAAGGGAATTTTATTGGCTTACTGTTGACCACCCCATGCTATGTCAAGGAAGGAAAAAGGTGGGGAAACGGTTGGTGTCTCTTACAACAATCAGTCTTAGCAGTGATGGCTGTCTACATTGTAAACTTAAGAAGCCATTTTCCTTTCACTTTGGCAGGAGCTGACCTCCTACAGGCAAGGCATTGTTTCTTTTCAAAGTCAGCTGAGCATCAGTTGTTGTCTGCAAGGGTTTTCCTTTCAGTTTCCTCAGAGAGCTCAGAGTGTGCCAGATATTCAGAATATTAGTACATCTCTACTTCCACAGAACCAGAGGGTTTTTGTGAAGGTGGTGGGAAAAAGTTTGAAACTGGCTCATCCTTAGACTTCTGTATTGTTTATATGCCTCTATTTTTTTTTTCTTATTGCATTGTTATTCTTTGAATGTATTGTACTGTTAGTTATATTTGAGCTTTTATGTGTCTTTTTTACTCTGCCATCTTTTAGAATGATTGTTTTAAATATACTTTTAATGCATAACATACAAGTATGAATTAGGCCTTTTATTTTGAGTCACATGATAATTGCAGACACAAATTGGTAACCTGAATGTTTCTATAATGGTGACGAATTATCTTGGCTTATCACATCTTATCTCTGCCCAACAATAGAACCAGGCCAAGCTTATCTTGTGCTATATATGAGATTGCAAACCAAGATTGTTTCTTCAGGACTAAATGCACAAATTTGACCTAAACTGTGGTAACAAGGGTCTCCTAATTGCAGCAGGCATTTAGCATTTAAAGAAATTTCTCAGCACTGTTTTATCATGTGCCATGATGTACTTATTAGCTTGGCAGTGTATAAGGTGCCACCATCGAACAGACCATAAAGGAACCTTTGCTTCCATGTGGCAAGCACATGGTTCTTTGCCTCACAGCACATTCTGGTCAAACCCTCAGATTTGAATGCTGACATTGTCTGGCTTCCTATGGCATGGCAGACATGAGCAAATCTCAAGAGCATAGTGGACTGCAGTCAGAACTGCTGGATGTGCAGAGGGAAATGGTCTATAGTTTTCCCAAGTTCCCACTGACAAATTGCCCAGACTGAGATAATGCTGCAGATCTTGGAGCTTTATGCAGGTGGTGACACAAGGTTGGTGCTTTCAAATCATCTGATTCCCTTTTTTCTCCTTGTTAGAGATCATCGTGTGTTCTGACCAATTATCTTCAATGAGCTAAATTAAGTACAGAGTCAAAAACATGGAATTAACTTGTAACAACTTTAGAAAAAAAAGGTTTATTAACTACAGACTTTAGTTTCAGTTGTTGTTGTTTAGTCGTTAAATCGTGTCCGACTCTTTGTGACCCCATAGACCAGAGCACACCAGGCCCTCCTGTCTTCCACTGCCTCACGGAGTTTGGTCAAATTCATGTTGGTAGCTTCAATGACACTGTCCAGCCATCTCGTCCTCTGTCGTCCCCTTCTCCTCTTGCCTTCACTCTTTCCCAAAATCAGGGTCGTTTCCAGGGAGATTTCTCTTCTCATGAGATGGACAAAGTATTGAAGCCTCAGCTTCAGGATCTCTCCTTCCATTGAGCACTCTGGATTGATTTCCTTCAGAATGGATAGGTTTGATCTCCTTGCAGTCCAGGGGACTCTCAAGAGTCTCCTCCAGCACCACAATTCAAAAGCATCAATTCTTCGGCGGTCAGCCTTCTTTATGGTCCAGCTCTCACTTCCATACATCGCTACTGGAAAAACCATAGCTTTGACTATGCGGACCTTTGTTGGCAAGGTGATGTCTCTGCTTTTTCAGATGCTGTCTAGGTTTGTCATCGCTTTCCTCCCAAAAAGCAGGTGTCTTTTAATTTTGTGGCTGCTGCCCCCATCTGCAGTGATCATGGAGCCCAAGAAAGTGAAATCTGTCACTGCCTCCATATCTTCCCCTTCTATTTGCCAGGAGGTGATGGGACCAGTGGCCATGATCTTACTTTTTTTGATGTTGAGCTTCAAACCATTTTTTGCGCTCTCCTCTTTCACCCTCATTAAGAGGTTCTTTAATTCCTCCTCACTTTCTGCCATCAGAGTGGTATCATCTGCATACCAGAGGCTGTTGATATTTCTTCTGGCAATCTTAATTCCGTTTTGGGATTCATCCAATCCAGCCTTTCGCATGATGTATTCTGCATATAAGTTAAGTAAGCAGGGGGACAATATACAGCCTTGTTGTACTCCTTTCCCAATTTTGAACCAATCAGTTGTTCCATATCCAGTTCTAACTATTGCTTCCTTGTTGGAGTAACGAACTTAGCAGGCTGATGGGCTTTGTGGTGATCACCAGATAATTAGGATAGCAAAGAGTCTCTTAGAGATAGACGTTAAAGAAGTAAGCCACACACACAGGGATGTCTGCCAGCAGTGCTCCTGGTGGGCGACTAGTAGAAGAGGCAGAATAACACAGAATGGGTTCCCAATGAATTCTGCCCTGCCCCCAGGAGGACTGTGCTTTTATTAACCTTACAAGCTCACAGATAGTTGACAGTATACAGATAGTTTACAGAGTTCAGATAGGACAATGGTTACATCATGCCATTAGGATTGGCCCAGGGAAAGGCAATTAATCAAGCCCTCTATGATTGGCCTAAGGAAAGGCTCTATGCAAGCTCTCTAGCACATATGAGAAAGAAGAAAAATGGTGGGCAGTCATGCCCCTCAGAAGCAGCTATGACATCATCCAGGAGGGTTTGCCCTCTACTGTAGATTAAGCCAACAGTTTAGCAACCTTGGGAATGGCACCCCCACACTTCCTGTCCTACATATAGATTTCTCAGGACATAGATAAGGTGGTCAGGCATTCCCATTTCTTTAAGAACTTGCCATAGTTTGCTGTGGTCCACACAGTCAGAGGCTTTTGCGTAGTCAATGAAGCAGAAGTAGATGTTTTTCTGGAACTCTCTGGCTTTCTCCATAATCCAGTGCATGTTAGCAATTTGGTCTCTAGTTCCTCTGCCTCTTCGAAATCCAGCTTGTACTTCTGGGAGTTCTCGGTCCACATACTGCTGAAACCTACCTTGTAGGATTTTGAGCATAACCTTGCTAGCATGTGAAATGAGTGCAATTGTACGATAGTTGGAGCATTCTTTGGCACTGCCCTTCTTTAGGATTGGGATGTAGACTGATCTTTTCCAATCCTCTGGCCACTGCTGAGTTTTCCAAACTTGCTGGCATATTGAGTGTAGTACCTTAACAGCATCATCTTTTAGGATTTTAAATAGTTCAACTGGAATGCCATCACCTCCACTGGCCTTGTGGTTAGCCGTGCTTTCTAAGGCCCATTTGACTTCACTCTCCAGGATGTCTGGCTCAAGGTCAGCAACCACACTATCTGGGTTGTCCGGGACATCCAGATCTTTCTGGTATAATTCCTCTGTGTATTCTTGCCACCTCTTCTTGATGTCTTCTGCTTCTGTGAGGTCCCTACCATTTTTGTCCTTTATCATGTCCATCTTTGCACAAAATGTTCCTTTGATATCTTCAATTTTCTTGAACAGATCTCTGGTTTTTCCCTTTGTATTCTTTTCCTCTATTTCTTTGCACTGTTCTTTTAAGAAGGCCCTCTTGTCTCTCCTTGCTATTTTTTTGAAGTTTTCATTCAGTTTTCTGTAACTTTCCCTATCTCCCTTGCATTTTGTTTCCCTGCTATTAGTTTCAGTAGGAAAGGTCAAAATATAGCATTTGAGTGAAAAACAAAGAAAGTATTTGTCTTACATGTTCCAGGTAAGTTTCTTTAGCTTTAAAGAACATTTCTAAACTGGGTAAACCACCCCCTAAAGCTGGATGGCATGGATGCGTGGATGGATAGAGAGTGATCATAGCATGTGCTCAGGCAATCTCCATCTTGGAAAAGGCCCTTCTTCAAGGAAGAAGACACACAGAGAGAGGAGGGGCAGGAAGTGACCAATGCTCTATAGTGCTCCAATAGCAGGGGAGAACTGAATGATTGACAGAATCACCCACTGCATACTGGGACACAATTGATCTGCATACTCCAACACTCCTCACCATGGTTCTTATAGTCCATGGATTGGGTTTGAAGTACAGGGGGTCCTGCTTTGGCTTTATAAAATATAATATATCTGGTCTGTTGTAGTACTTATAGATCATTTCATTTGCCCAGCAAAACGAGCTGCTTAATAAGCCTTCTCCGCCTTTTTCCGTATTTGCTATAGTTTCATCTATAGTTGTCAGCAGTTATGGACTACAGTCCCCCAAAAAACCTTCCCTGTTGGCTGTGCTTACTGGCGTTGTATCCTGGAATGATGGAAGTTATAGGCCCAACTGTCTGGTGTATCTCTGCTAGGGAATATTGAATGTTAAGCTCGGTGATTTAGGTATCTGCCTGCAGAAACAGGAGTTGGGAGTTAAATTTTCACTGTGCCTCCTATGAGTAGAGCCAGCCTGTGTGGCCTTGGGCAAGCTACACAGTCCCAGGGTATCCCCAGAAGAAGGGAATGGTAAACTACTTCTAAGTATTCTTCACATGGAAAACCCTGAAAAAGAGTAGCCATAAGTCAGAATTGACTTGATGGCACATGATATTTACAGAACATTTAATTACATAGAGCCTTGAGATTAGAATCCAGTTATCAAACTTTACATGCACATTCATGCACACCTGTCTGTGTACAGTACCAGAAGCTTGTGCTATCAAGCTTGTAACAGAGACTCATCACTGTTTTTCCTGCTGTGTCATTTCTGTTTCTGTCTCTCTTACTGACAAAATTACAACCTCTCTTCCTTACAAACAAGTATCTGTTTTGGAGAATATGTTGATCCTAGGGGTGCATATCTTGTAGCATTTCAAAGTTCAGTTCTAGATTATGTGAAGTAGTAATAAAGGAGAATTCTAATTGGTGGTTCTGCAGTTTGTGGTACATGAACAGTTCACTCCCTGCAGAAAATGTGATCTCTTACTATTTGCATATAATTAGGTAGCTAAACTCTGATCAAGCATGCATAGTTTCCTTGAGTTGTTTATTTTCATCGTCTCCCACAAATTGTTTTGGTGTGGGAAGGAATGCAGTTTCAAGTCCTACAACACTTTGCTCACATTCTACAGCCTTAGGTAAGAAATCTGGTTTTTCTTTTCTTTTCTTTTTCTTTTCATAGCTGTAATGATTTGCCTTTTTCTTAACATTAAGCATTTAGCCCTGTGCATAAGAAGGCTGGATGCAAAGGAGGGATTGGGTTCCTGTGCTCTGTAATGATTGTGTAATAGAGGGAAGTGGTGGTGGTGATTATAATTGTTGGTTATTTTTTGATAAGTTTGATATACTCTTGTATATTGCATCACACTGACTTTTTAAAGTGATAAAATATTTGATATCCACTTCCTGATCAAGCTGTTTTGGTATTAGATAATTTTGTCAGAATTAACCAGATTTCAACTGGGTGCTGTAAGCTCTGATGGTGGCCAAAATACACAATGTGGGCTGCTAGGTATAATTGTCAATAATGGAAATGTTCTGTTTACAGTGGACAAGAATTTAAATTCATCACCTGATAATGTTGTGTTGCATTTGAATTGGGCCATTTTGTAACATTGTTCTCAAATCTTAAAGCAAAAGTCCAAATCTTAAAGTATCACACGTCCCCTGCTACTATCTTTGCACCCCCATCTTCACTAGAAATCATAACACCAAGTTTTCATAGCAAATTACAGAATGTTTGGGATCATATACTCTGCAGTATGAAATTCTCTCTTCCTTTTACTGAACAGTTAAATTATCCTTGTCCTTCTTTGGATCTGGTAGCATGGACTGAACCCATGCACCAGACTACACTGTGGTTCAGAGTAGTTTCTGAATCTTTAGTCTGTAGTAATAGCTGTTGCTCTGCTTCCTGAATCTCTAGCACTGTGTCACTGATGGAAAGGACATTTGAGAGCAGGTGAGCTTAGCTGCAGTTTGCCAGTGGTACAGTTTAGAACCACCCTTCCCACTCTGGAGGCTAAATCTATCTGCTGCAGTTTATGTTATTCCAATTTTCCCCCCAAATGCTCCTTGATGTGTTCCAAGTAAAACTCCTTTTGTGCCCAGTGAGCCAACCTTTGGCCATGCCAGTGGAAGATGGTAGAAGTTGTACTCCAACACATCTGGAGAGCAGCAGCTTGAAGAAGACTGATTTAGAAGCCCAAAGCATTATTTGACTTCTAGGCTACAAATTGGCTTGGTGTGATATCTGAACTAGTACCTTAACAAAACAAAAACAAAAATACAGATTGGTGAATGTTTGGAGGCAGCAGGGGGCAGGTCTGGTCCTCCAGACAAGTTTGGACTGCAGCTTCTGTATTGGCTCACCATGAGCTGTGTTGGCTAGCACTGTGGAACTGTGAGCCTAGACTATATTGAGGGCAACAGACAGGTACCCACTTTTGTTTTAAAGACAATGGACTATGAAACATACAGGTATAATCACCGTTTTCTAAATAGTGTGATATTTTCAGTTACAGATTTTGATAAGCAGTCATGACTTGGTGTTTGTGTTCTGTGGCTAGTTTTATTTTTTCTTAAGGGCTGTATAGTTGAGACTTCATAGGTTGGTGATTCAGTGCATAAATTGGAGATCTGCAGCATGTACAATTTATGTTCTGAAGCAATCTTCAAATGTATTTTTTTAGTCAAACTGATGCTGGCATTTGTTCATCCCACTTATTTCCTCTTCTGCAACTTGTGGAGCCTACTAAAAACTTCTTGGAAAAATCTGGAATATCACAAACCACAGCAGATAATTTTAGCTTCCAGTATAATAAACTCAATTTTAAAGATAGACATACATGCAGATAGCCATCTGCCCACTATTACCCCCAAATTAAGACAAAGATAGATCTTCTTTGGAAGAAAACAAGAAGTTGGTTACCATATTTTTCCGTGTATAAAACGTCACTTTTTCCTAAAATTATTAGAGGAAAAATTGAGGATTGTTTTATACACGGAAGTAAGGGGGGGGGGGGGATCAAAGCACTTTGATCCCTGCTTTCCCCCTCCACGTTTTGCAAAGAAAGTGTAGGGGGAAAGCAATTCCTGCTTTGCCCCTCCACTTTCTTTGCAAAAAGCTGTTTTCCCCCCTACACTTTTTGCAATGAAAGTGTAGGGGCAAAGCAGGAATCACTTTCCCCCTCCACTTTCGTTGCAAAAAGTGTAGGGGGAAAGCAGCTTTTTGTAAAGACAGTGGAGGAGGAAAGCACTTTCCTTGCAAGAAAGTGGAGGGGGAAAGCAGGAATCAAAGTGCTTTGATCCCTGCCTTCCCCCTCCACTTTCTTGTGAGGAAAGAAATTTTAGGTTAGAAAAGTGGGGGGGGGGGGATCTTATACATGGTGGCGTCTTATACACGGGAAAATATGGTATATATTATTTTCTTTTTAAAGATACAGCTGATTTAAACAAGTGTTCAAGTTTCATATACTTCCAGAATAACCATGTGTACTAACTTGTTGCTATAGCAATTAAAAACATATCTGCTTGCAGTTACCCTATATACTCGAGTATAAGCTGAGTTTTTCAGCACAATTTTTTTGCTGAAAAAGCACACACACACCCCTCGGCTTATACTCAAGTCAGTGTCAAAATTACATGTTCTCCCCTGAAGTGCGGGTGTTCTCCGGACTCCCCCGCTCATCTACGGGTGCCTGCAGCCTCTGTGGGTGGTCCGATGACCCGGGTTAAGTACACTGCATTTTTCAGGCATCTTTGTTTACAAGCCCAGGGAAGCCCATTCACCCCCACTTCTTCCCTGTCAGCTATGTCTCTTAAAGATTTTTACGGGAGTGTCCGCTTCCAGGACACTCCCATCCTCCTCCTTCTGCATATTCTATGTATCCACCTTCCTCCTCCCACCTTCCTCCTCCATCCTCCGTCTCCCTCCATCTTGTTACGCAGCAGTAGAGCAGTAGATAAGCGCAGCATCCGGTATGAGTCCTCCCTTCGCAGGCAGTGAAGTGTGTCTCGCAGCTCAGAAGGGCAGTATCTACTGTTGGATCTTTCTGAGCTGTGAGATACAGTGTTAACTGCATTTTCCACCCTCGGCTTATACTCGAGTCAAAAGTTTTCCCAGTTTTTTGTGGTAAAATTGGGTGCCTCGGCTTATATTCGGGTTGGGTTATACTCGAGTATATAGGTACATAAAACCTATGCTATCCCAAACACAGTGCATTTTTTCAGGTCATAAATGTATTGTGTTCTCTGGTGCTGTCAACTGTGTGTCAACTGTGTAATAGCTGAAGGAAGTGATTGTCAACTGACTTAACATTCACCATCAAGTACTAGAAGGTGACAGAAAAATCCACCAGAAAGTTAGAAGTGTGTAAGTCCATTAAAATAATCAAGCAAATCAGAGTCAGGCATAATTGCTCAAAACCTTTCAGAAGAAGGAGCAAGTTAATATTTGGCATAACAATTAGTTGCCAGGCAAAGCAGTTTCCCCCCCCCCCTACTATAAATGTAAATTGGGGTGGAAATTTGGAGGCAGCAAAACAATACCTAACCTGTATTTTGTATTGCATCTTACTCATTATATTAGAAGTCATCATAAATCTTACCTTTCCCCCCTAGTTTGTTCTCCCTAGATAGGAAAGAAGTTCCAAACTAAGTGTGTTGGATAGAATGTCATGGATTCACGGGATTATGTAGATTTCAGATATGTTTGTTTTGTATTTCAGTTCACCTATAATTTAAGATTAAGAGTCGTTTAAATCATATGCAATCATATGCAACTATATAACCAGTTAGTTGAGTAATTTGAACTAATGTGCTTTTAATTTTTGAAATAAAAAGCTGATTAATTAAAGACACACAAATTTTAAAAGTGATTCTTTAAAAAAACTATTTTATTTTTTACTCTGTCTCATAAATATTCCTTTTACTCTAGATGAGCTATGCCATTTCTGGTTATGCTTTCTTTGCTTTCCTGCTTTATGGCAAAGTCTATGGCAGATATGGATGGGGAGAGGGAAGAAGGTTCTGGTATTTGTGTGTCTTAGATTCTTAAGACCATCTCAAGACCTTGCAAACTTTCCATAGACGATTCATGTGAAGCAATATTGTAATGAAACCCTTGGCCTATAAAGCTGTTTATTCCTATAGGGAAGGAAATAATTCCGTTCCCCAGCACAGGCAGTAGAGAAAAGCTTTTCAAGGATTGGCAGGCGGAGGTAATTTATTTAAAAGTCGGGGTGGCCCCATCCTCTCCGATACAGAATGGATCTCCAGAGCTATCTCAAGAGTTGAGGCTGCCAAACTGTAAGAGTCTGTAATTCCTTCAGTTTGGCCTGGGCAGAGGCAGCCTCTTATAGCGATACGGGGTTTTACAGGATTTCCTACTGTTAGAGATCATCGTGTGTTCTGACCAATTATCTTCAATGAGCTAAATTAAGTACAGAGTCAAAAACATGGAGTTAACTTGTAATAACTTTAGAAAAAAAGGTTTATTAACTACAGACTTTAGTATTTCAGTAGGAAAGGTCAAAATATAGCATTTGAGTGAAAAATAAAGAAGGCATTTGTCTTACATATTCCAAGTAAGTTTCTTTAGCTTTGATGACTGTTTCTAAACTGGGTAAACCACCCCCTAAAGCTGGATGGCATGGATGCAAATGTGGATGGAGAGAGAAAGTAGTCAGATAGCATGTGCTCAGGCAATCTCCATCTTGGAAAGGGCCCTTCTTCAAGGAAGAAGGTACACACAGAGAGAGGAGGGGCAGGAAGTGACCAATGCTCTATAGTGCTCCAATAGCAGGGGAGAACTGAATGATTGACAGAATCACCCACTGCATACTGGGACACAATTGATCTGCATACTCCAACACTACTAGTCTGGTAATTGATCTAGTATTTTCCAGAGACACAGAAATTGGTAGATCAAAGAACTAAACTCTAGAAGAAAACCTTTTCCTGTTGAAATAACATCTGAATTGCCCTGTTGAGGAAGTTTTATGAGCAAATGTCACAAAAATTCCTTTCCAGAGAATGTGTCCTCTATGTCAGGGGTCCCCAAACCCCAGACCGCGACCTGGTGCCGGTCTATGGCCATGGCAGGACCGGGCTGCGGAGACAGATCTCCTGGCCCCCTCTACATGCACTGCCCCCCCCCACGCACATACGGCCCACCCACCTGCACTGGTGCCCCACCCACCCTCGAGCACGCCCACCCATGTGCGCGAGTGTACCCCGCCCATCCATGAGCACACCCCATCCACGCATGAGTGCGAGCGCGCCCCGCCCACCCACGCATGCACGCGAGCACACCCTGCCCACCTGCGCATGTGCACGAGTGCACCCCCACCCATCCGCAAGCGCAGGGAGGTGCCCCGGCCCCCCTGTGCACGAACCCCACACCCCCCCAACTGGTCCGCGGTTCAGAAAAGGTTGGGGACCACTGCTCTAAGTGGTCTGTATCTCTCCAGCTCTTTGGTTATTTGTGTGAAATTCCATATGGAACTTTAATCTGTGTTATTAGTGAACAGGGGATAGAATTATAACTGCCATAGCCTTATCCTTAAAAGATATATATAAATATATAAAATTTTGCAGAGGATGAAAACATCAAGGCTGACATTGGGTTTAAATGAAGACAAGTCCCTCAGGCATTTTGCATGGCAGTTGTGGTTTTGCTTTCATTGCCCTGTTCTTTGTTTCTTGCAGTAAATGGAATGATGGACCTAGATATAGATAAGGCTGTAGTGATCCAAAAGAAAAAGAAAATCCACAAGTGAGCAATACCTGTACTAGGACCAAGTATATTTAAACGAAATGTGCAAGCTTTTCAGTTCTCCAGTGCTTTTCATCAGGCGAAATGGTAAAAAAATCGGGAAGAAGCCTGGAAGCCTCACCACCCTCCATGACTAGAAGTTTTAAGCTGTTGTTGCCACACTTGTAATGAGATGGCTCTTTCTTTGCTTCCTCTGATCAGCATAATGGTACAGACAATCCAGCAGAATAGCTGTCAGGTTCTCACTTGACTGTGCTGACACTTCAGCAAGAATACTCAGGAGGGTATGAATCGGACTGCAACAGATTGCTGCAGAAATCTAACAAGCCTGCCTGTGGTCGTCAGTCAGATCCTTTTGGGGAGCTCCCAGGCAGGATGGGAAAGTGAAGGTCTCAGGTGTAGTGAAAGGCACTAACTACCCTATTGCAAGGGTTGAAGTAGGTTTCAGTTCTCAGACCACCAGCTTCTGTATGTGGGATGAATTGTGACCCTGTCTTTTACCACAGGAAGCAAAATACTTTGGGCTGCAGAGATGTATATAATGATGTGGTTATACCTGCTGTTTTATTTTTAGCTCCCTTTCCATCTCTTTCTCTCTTTTCAGCATACCCACACTTAAAATCTCATCTGGCTGGTGTTCCATGCTGCAGCCTCAAAAGTAGTGAGGCGTGATGCTCTCTGTTGTGCCTTTCCAGACCAGGCCTGGCAAAATTACCCCTAAAACCACAGCTGATCTTTGTTTGCTTTGCAATCTTATATCAACTTGGTTACAAATTCAGTTCTTCCAAAAACCTCCAGTTTATGAATGTGGGATAACGTGCTTCTGTACCCACAGTTCAAAATGCCAGGAAATTACCTGATTGCTGCACAATATTGTGCCTGCATTGTCAGCAGGAAAAAGGATGCCAAGCTTTACATAGGAAAGGAAAGCCTGAATGTTGACAACACCAATGGCAGCAGTCAAGATGATTTGCAGGATACCCTCTTCTGTTCATTACCATTTATACTTGTTTAAAAACAGTCCTGACAATTGCTTTGCAATTGTGTGAGAAGTGCTTAACTGATGAAAAAAAGGAGTCAGCTTCTGAGGCTTTCCCTTACTTTGTGTAAGGGAAAGCCTCAGAAGCTTTGTGAATGGTAATAAGCACAAATGACTGGAGTAACCATTCTCTTTCAAGATAAGCAAGTTTTGTCTTTTTAGTGTATTTGAACTGTTTTAATTCTGCAGACAGAAAATGTCACCAGTGTCTGTGGGGTGGGGAACAGTTTAACTTTTAAAAAACCATAGCTCAAAATCATTTTGCCCCAAGTTCCCCAAATTTGTCACACAGCAAGAACAGACTGTCTGTTCTACATCTGTGCCAAATTTGTTGTGGATCCAAAGTTCAGTTTCAAAGTTATAATTTTTTGTTTGGGGTTCTCCCAGTTTTAGAATTGCTTTACGGAATACTGATTTGCTCTCTTGCGCAATAACTAATCCTGCACTCCCATGCAGCAGTAATATCTGAAGTTGTAGAGAAGCAATACTTAAGGAAACCACGTGGTCAACTTTCTATAATTTATCTTCCTCCCCCTGCCCCATTGTTCTTTAACATATCTACTAAAGTAATGAGCTGGCTGAGACTTAAACCTTTGACAGTCTGTCTGAAACTTGAGCCAGAAATCTCCCGCATGGGATCTCTCAGAAACGCAGTCAGTCTCTCTCTCTCTCTCCCTCTCTCTTCCCCCCCACTCCTACCCCTGCATCTGCAGGGAGTTTCAACCCTGAAACTCATCTGTGGGGATTTGCTGCACCTGGCAGCTACATAGCGCTGTCCAAAGATGTGTAAAGCTTTAGCAATCTCCTCAGAAGTTAACACCAACAAATCCAGCTTAGACAGTTCCTCTGCCAAACACTCTGTGGTATCTGCTAGTGCTGCCTGTGCGATTCGGCTTCAGGAAGAAAGGAAACAGGGAGAGAAAGTGGTGCAGAGTGGGAGACAGATATTTTCCAAATGCATCATTGCATCAACTGCTTCTTGAAGTCTTGAAGTTTGAAAGAGGTTTGGAAAGTACCATAAAAGGAATTTCAGTCAGCTTGCCTGTTTAGGAAACCCACTGATCTAGTATAGAAGTTTTCTAAGCATCTTAGGACATTAGTTTCTCCTTCTCGGACAGCCCACTTCAAAGACAAAAGAAGTGCGCTTACCTTGGTGTTAATGTTAACGTTTTCTTTTTAAGTATGCTGCTTTATGTAAGACCAAAATGTTGCTACAGTACAAATTGACAAATTAAGTAGTATTGTTTTACACAGTGCCTTTTGTGTAACACAGCACTCCACTGAGTCTCGTAGTCATGTTTTCTCAGGTACTCTTGCTTAGTATCTCCTTGTGCACTAGCTGTTAGGCATTTCTAGTGGGCTAGTTTCATGTTGTATAGAACTTTTCATTCATGGGCATAAAATAAAGGTGGCCATACTGTAATTTGAAAACAAAATAATTTTGACCTTATTGCTCCTTAGCAGCAGGCACAGTACCATGGTAAATGTTGGAGAGGACTGGGTTTTCATCTTAATACTACAGTCTCCTTAATCATAATGTCTGTTTCTCAGGGATAAAAGCAGGTCAGTGCAGAAATGGAAATTGTCTTGATGCTGCTTGTATGATAGAACAGCTTACAAAGCTATGAAGATGACTTTTGCTTCATTGTCTTGTGACCTCCCAATCCGGTCATATTTATTTTGTTTGTATTTCACCTGTTTTTCCTGAATGACATTTTTTCCACACAACAATCAGTAAAGATGTAGGATGAGAGATAGTAGCTTACTACAGGATGTTGAAGTAGAAAAGGAATTAAACTTGGATTCCTCACATCCAGGCCCAACACTCTAGTTACAGTATGATGTATTAATAAAATACTTGACATAATTCAGAATTATAGATGGAAGTTGATGTTGCCCAAGGTATCTCCCTCTTCCATCTCTTTGTTGCACCACCACAAATTAATGAGGCAGAGAATGACCATGTAGTATTCTTGTACACATGGGTGTAGTTGGGGAATGGATCAGACTAGAGATGGGGGTATTCGTATACGAATATCCCCGCACAGGTGGCGTTAACGAGGGTCCAGCCCCATGGGGCCGGACGGTCCACTCACTGATCCGACGCGGACGGTGCGATTCTACGAATGGCTCTGCAGCGCGCTCGCCACTCTTCAACTTGCAGTGAGGGTTGTCCTCCCGCCTCCTGCCAGGAGTAGTGAGCGGATTGCGCGCTGCACAGCCATTCGTAGAATCGCACCGTCCGTGTCCGCGTCGGATCGGTGAGTGGACCGTCTGGCCCCATGGGGCTGGACCCTCGTTAACGCCACCTGTGCGGGGATATTCTTATACGAATACGAATTACCCCCATCTCTAGATCAGACTGATGACTGAGCCACTGTTCAGTTTGCTAGTATGTGTCTTGTTGTTTGTGAATATGGGAGTGTGATGAATTCATCCAGTACTTTAATTTCTTTTGTTAACATTAATTCTACGTTCTTCTAAAATTTCTTGAAATGTATATTTGCATTTAGGGTGCAAGTCCACTGTTAGAATAGCTTAGTTCTGATACCTTTGATCAAATTAACATTACTTTTAGTTCTCTTTTGTTTTTCTACTTTCTGTCAGCAAAATTTTTACAAGGTGAGGAAGAGTTTGAATAAATTTTAAGAAGTCTGTTTTCTTTTCTCTTCAAATTCTAACATTAAAGGGAAGATTTAGTTGGGGGCTTACCTAGATGAGCTGCTCGAAACTTGCTGGTTCTCTTTTGTAGTGGGCCAGATAATCTCAAATTCAAAGGCAACATTGATTCCACACTTGAAAAGGGACTGGGTGAAGTTAAGCATGCTGATTCTACCCTGTCCTGGCTGTTGTGTGTTCCAGCAGATCAAAATAGAAGAGCTGCCACAGTTACCCTTTAGCACCTGTCACCCCTCTGCCTAATGGCAGAGCTAGTCTTCAATTGTGCTAGTGTAATCTGGAAAGTGTTCAATAAGAGTTAAATGTGACTTATTCTGTAAGTGATCATGAATTATATTTTTTGCCTATTTTGTCAGCTTGTGTTCTTTCCGTCTATTAAGCAGGTAACAAACTAAAAATGTTTAGTACTTTTTCATGCTTCTGTCTCTTGGCACAGCCAACTAAAGAAGGCCATAAAGAGTCCTCAGTAAAGTGTATAGCATTGCTAAAAAAATTTTTTCCTATACTAAAGGAGGGTAGGGTAACTCCTCAGTTGTTTGCATATTTGTAACTGACATTGTCACACAGATGTTGTGTGACTCCCAGTTGTGAGTACTTTTAAACCATTACAAGTTGCACAAGCCAATTTTTTTGTTGGTTAAAGTTGGTTTCTCCAGTAAGTCTCATGCCACTGGCACTACTCAAAATTGCCTTTCAGTCAAAATGGAAAAGGCACCTGTCTGAGGAACTACTGACTCTGGGATGTTTTTCTGGTCGTTTGATAGCTCTTGGCAACTTGAAAGCTGAATCCATCATTAAACAAAAAGTATGGGACATAAAATTATAACCTCATCTAAGTCTTGCTACGAAATTTCATTATCGTGGTAACAAGACAGGTCTCACGAGTGGACTGATTTTGCACAGCCTGTTCTCTGCTGAGAGATAACTGGTCGACTTTACCAGTGGTGGTTATTTTTGACAATTAAATGCTTCCCTCTCCCATCCTGTAGTTGTCATGGGTTCTTCAGGATGAAAGAAATTACTTGGGATGCGGGGCAGTGGGAGGACGAAATACTTAGTTTCCAAAAAATTGCCAGAGTTGATGTCATCATCAGTCTTACACTGTAAAACTTAACATGAACAAAATTTCAGCCACTGTAATGGATATGTAGCATTGCATTGTATTATTTACTTCTGTGCTGGTCTTTGACTGTAATAAATTTTTCTTTGCTTTGCCTGCCTTTATCCCTTTATAAAAGCTCTGCATGGAGAGACTGAATTGATGGTTAATATTTATCTCTGTATATATTACTAGAATTTCACAGTGGCTGATGGTAAAATAAATATGGTAAAGAAATAATTTGTTTTTAAATCAATAGCAAGTAGATGGAATAAACTGATATAGTAAGGGAAAACTTTAAACATCCTTTTCTCATAAATATGTTAGTTTACCTGGCAGAGCATTCAAAAGTAGAACCACCATTCCTGCTAAAAATACCTGTATACTGTACTAAAGCTTTAAAGTTGTGTCACCACATGCTGTAGCACTTCTTCAGGTGTCGACAAGCCCTCTGTGTTAATATAGATTATGGTTGGCTTTGATACTGACAAGGGCTCTTTTGTTTTTGATGGCCACTTGCAGGCCAATGTTGGAGTCATAATCACACTCATCTAGTGGTGTTTGTACCATCTCACATTGGTGCTTCTGGAATAAAAGGATCAACTGACAAATGTTGCCATTGCCCAGGGGACATCCAAAAGTGTTCACATTCTTCTTCCAGCTCTGTCAGATATATATTGTGATATACTTTGTACTAAAGAAATGCATAAATACCGTTACCAGCAATGCTCCAAAATATGCTTCATGAGACTTGCAACTCAGAAACCTCATAGTCTGTATGGAAGTGCAGTTCTAAACAAGCATGACCTCCAAACATCATCTACTGCTGTCGGAGAACAGGATGATAATAATAGTGGTGCTAAGTCATGTCTCAGTATCCTCCAATTATAGACAATCTAATGCAACCTATTCCTTTTATACCCTGGACAGTTTTTATTAGCAAAAGATAAATTTTATAATCAGAGACTTCAGTTACCGTAACAGTGTCTGGGGATATGCACTCAGTGATATCAAAGGAGAAGCTGTGCTAAAATAGCCCTTATTCATGATAGCAAATTTCCTGCATCTTTCAACAACGGAGGATGGCAACATGAGTATAAAGAAACTTGATATTTGCTAGTGAGCCTATACCTATAGTGTGTGAAGTCAGTCTGTGTCCCAATTCAAAACACACAGCATCAACCCATAATGTGCCAACTCATGGCAGTGGTCAAACCATCAATAGTACTGTTCTGCAGGAGATACAGTTTTTAAAAAGTAGATCAGATGAAGTTTGGTATAACATTGGATGGAATCATATCAAACATTTGTCCAGTCCTAGAGTCCTGTGGTCATTTCACTGAGGCAGTGAAAAGATCATTCCGACTGTCCATATCCCGAGGATGCAGAACCAACTATCTCCAAGGCCTAATGTCAGAAAAAGTCACCCAAATGAATAATTATTTATGATCTATTTGAACAAAATTCTTGAGTGAAGAAACTGTTTTGGCTTGGCAGTGATTAATTTCTTAGGTCTCAGAAACAGAAAGTGATAACTGGATAAAACCCATGGAAAAAATAAACATGTCAAGAAACGGTGAAAAGCCCTCAAGATCATTAAAGCAGCTTAACCATCCCCCAACTAAAGGCCTGGCTCATGCAAACATTTTAGAAAATCAAATAGGCAATCAACTCCTCATTAATGGCAGATCTGAACATCACCATAGGAAATTAAAATTTGAACTTGAAAGAAATAAGTAATTGGAGACAAATGGCCTTAAAAGATTATTCAGATTAAGTGAATTGTAAAAAGCTATTTGCAGCTGCAAAAATGAGAAGACAGCAGGCTTGGATGACATCCACATAAAACATATAAAGCAATTTGGGAAAAATAACAAAAAGTGGCTCCTTAATTACATTTAAAATTGTTTGAACTCTCTCAGGATTCCAAAAATTTGAAGAAAGGCACAAGTGATTACTATTTTGAAACCAGGTAAAGAACCCAGAAACCCAGCCTTTTCCCTGGAAAAGACCCTGATGTTGGGAAAGTGTGAGGGCAAGAGGAGAAGGGGACGACAGAGGACGAGATGGTTGGACAGTGTCATCGAAGCTACCAACATGAATTTGACCAAACTCCGGGAGGCAGTGAAAGACAGGAGGGCCTGGCGTGCTCTGGTCCATGGGGTCACGAAGAGTCGGACACAACTTAACGACTAAACAACAACAACAAAAAGAACCCAGAGACCCAAAAACCTTAAGGCTAATCTCACTATTTTGTCATCTTTATAAAGTCCTGGGAAGAATGATTTTTAACCATCTAACAGAAGTAGTGAAACCACTCCTTATCCCACAACAGGCTAGCTTTAGACCTGGGCAGAATACACAGCACAGGTCCTACTTTTAACATAATGAATGGTCTATCCTAGGGCAATGTACTGACTCTGTTTTGTTTAACAGTAACACCAACAAACAGCCTCTTCCTTAAGGCATGAAAAGTTTGGTTTAGGCAAATGATCCTCCATGTGCTGCTCAGTCAGATGGCTTTCAGATGGTACAACATCTAATAGAAGCATTGGAAGAACTTGATGGATCTTATGAGAGGAATCAACTTAAACACAACCCTATTAAGACTCAAAAATATGCCTTCCATCTACGAAACAAGCAGGCATCCCAGAAACCTCAGGTTAACTGGAATGATGTTTTGCCTCCAGATACGTAGAACATACTTTGAATCATATGTTGACCTGTAGGAAACATGGCCAAAATATAAAACAAAAGGTCTTCACAAGGAACAGTATTTTTCAAAAGCTATCAGAAATCAGCTGGGATGCACAATCACAAATACCAAGACCTGCAGAATTAACCCTATGCTACTCTGCAGGCAAATACTTCAGCCCAGTGTGGTATAATTCAGTCCCTGCAAAACAGTTAGACATAGCACTCAATGAAAGCTTTAGAATCATTACTGTAAGCCTGAAGCCAACCCCTATTGATAAATCTGTTACCTAGCAGGCATTGCACCCATACAAAGAGAGGTAGCAGCTAACAGAAAGAGTCAAAGCGTCTACATCAAAGGTGCATCCACTCTTTGGCTACCATCCTCTCTCTCCCAGATTAAATGGAAGGGGGAAAAATTCAGAGTATCTGTGAATCTTGGAGGAACTGCTGAGAATGCCAGGGTTATAATATGGAAAGAAAGAACTGCCTACCTCTTAAAATAGATGGAACCAATTTAAAATATTTTCAAATAAGTAGCTGTGTTAATCTGTCTCACCACATTGTCAAAATTAAAGTGGGGAAAAAAAGAAATGAAAAGAGAGAGAGAGAGTAGAGCAAAAGGGGGAGAAAAGCAAATAGCTCTTCATTTTTCTCTTTTCTGTTTTTTCTCTTTCATTATTCCAACATATAAAATATTTTGTAGCATTTCCTAGCAGGTAAAATTTTGAATCTTAACTTGCTGGGTTAGTAAATGTCCCTATAATCCACACTGCTATATACCTGTTGTCTTTATACTCCTGTTACAAACTCCAAGATAGTGAGCTTTCTAAGAAGAGATACATACTCATTTTAACAAGACATATGCAATTTTTTTCTTCAAGCTTCCATGTATTATGTTCTGCCAAGTCGCATCCCAAATTTTGACAACCCCAATAGGGCTTTTTAAGGTATATGAGAGATATAAGGATTGTTTTAACCATTGCCATCCCCCAGGGAGTTTCCATGGAAAAAAATAGAATGGAGGGGGAATAGTTATTCCAGATTACCAACTATGTGTTGGGTCTGTCTATGGTTCCTAAAAAACACGGTATCAAGGATGAGCCTTAGCTGAGTATCCAAAACAGAGGTGTAAGAGAGCTAATCTCATAGCATTCAGTTTCTAAAAACTGGAGTTAAAACATGTAATGAGCTCTTACATTGTAAAGAATCAATTTGACCCCCAAATTTGTTCCGAAAACAGATTGAAATGCAGAACCTATACAGTCTATTCAGATTAACTGCATGCACCTCCCTCCTGCGGCATCCATCTCCATTATGTATCTTTAATTCTCTCTACAGCTTGGAACAAAATTGCAAACTGAGAGAAAATCTCCAGTAAAACACCATACCTGTTATTTAAGATTGCAGTACAGACTTGAATGCGTACTGCTGCAGCAAGCAAACTTGTTGTTTTGTGCCATCAGGCTGCTTCCACCTTCCATCAGGCTTATGAATTGTTTCTCATTATGTGTTGTCAAGTCATATGACCTCTAAAATATCTTATCATCAACAGCCCTGCTCAGTTCTTGAAAACCTAGGGCTGTTTTATTAAGTCCGTCCATCTCATGTTAGGCCTTCCTTTTTTTCCCCACTGCCTGCTACATTTCCTAGCAATGTTGCCTTTCCAGAGCCTGTCTTCCCATGATATGTCCAAAATATAATAGCCTCATTTTAGCTTCTGGTGAAAGCTAGGGCTTCATTTGATCTAGAATCACTTATTTGTATATTCTACACAAATAGAAATTGCTGCCTTTAGTTTCTTGGGAAACATTATTATAAGTCTTCTTCTTCTTCTTTGACCACTTTTGGTCTTGTTTGGCACAAAACAGCTTCTCCATCTTCTTCCATTATGTTGTCTATTGATTTCTGTATTGGCAATTGTGGCGATCACCCTGCTTTGGCTCAGGTAGAAGATTATTGGCATGTACCAATGAGAGCTGTTGGGAGGCGGAGCCAGAGAAACTAGAAGGGAGGGGTGAGTCAGTCTGGGGAGTTCAGTCAGAGAGACAGAAGAAGAAAAAAGAGTTTTGGGTTTGAGGCAGAGAAAGAGTGTTTAAGGAGTGATTAGTCAGAGTGTGACCTGTATTAATTAAGATAGAAGAGGTTAAAGTAAAATACTGAAGCTTTGTGTAACTTTAAGAATGTGCTTAAGAACTAGTCCTAAAACAACTTGTAATTAATAAACCTGTTTCTGTTTAAAAGTTCAGTACTGAATGGACCTCAGTCTTTCATAGGAAATATAGGTTGATAAAGAGATCAACTGGTGGCAGCGTGTTAAAGGGCGTGTTGGGATACTTGTGTGAGCTCTGTGTTTGGTGAAACAAGCAGGGGCCACGGGGTAAACGCCACAGCTATCCAGCAACATCAGTGTGTAAAACTGCTTGTTTTGATCTTAAGCATGTTTTTGCTAGAAGTAAATTGTTGACATCATAAAATTCTGTGAATTGCTCTTCTGTTTCATTTCTGACTCCCAGGCCAAACTCTTCAACAAGATTTAGTTCTCTCTTAATTCCTACTCATGCATTTTAGTCACCTGTGATTATCAGCACATCCTGTTTTGGTGTGTGATCAGTTCTTCTTTGTGGCCTCTGTGAATCACACCCAGGGTAATCCGTGCATGCGCGGAGCCTCGTCAGAAGATTCTAGAGCTTCTGTGGTAGCAAAAAAACACATTAGTGTAGACCCCTCTCCCTTAGTATAAGTATCTTGATGCCAAGACTCTCCCTTCAGTTCCTTTCAACCGCCGCGTTGAGAGCCTCGTATCGATCACTTCTGTGAGTTTTTCCTAAAGTGAAAGAGAGTTTGTTCTTGATTCCTTTATTACTATTATTTAAAAAAGAAGTAGTAGTAGTAGTTTTTTCTTTGTTGCTGCAGCCTTACGGACAAAGCCCCCCTCCCCCCTTCCTTTTTTCCTTATTTTAATGGCACCTGTGGGCCCGTTTAAACATTGCGTAGTCTGCGACAACAAGATCTCACTTTCTGACAGCCACGCTAAATGTCTTTTCTGTCTTGGTAGTGCCCACCAAACTTCTTTGTACCCTCACTGTAAGAATTTCAAATGCGGAGTTGTCCGCAGTCGTCTTTCTAGACTTAAGCTTCGGCTTTGGGAACAATCTCTCCAGCCTACAAAGTCTATGGCTCAGCCTGCCTGTAAGTCCACCTCACAGGCTAAGGCCATGGATAAAGCCATTTCAGAGATGGCGAAACAGCGCCCTTCTGACATGCCATCGCGCTCCGATGCCCTTTCGACATCGTCCACTAAGGGGCAGAAAGCCAAACATTCCATGCCGAAACCATCGACACCAAAAATGACCACCAAACAGAAGCCGTCCACCGACACGCCTTCGGCTCAAGAACCCTCACCACCGAAGAAACCTAAATCTTCAAAGGCGAAATCCCTGAGGGTTACTTCCCCACATCTCCCAGAATCTGGGGATCTGATATGCATGGTTTCACCCTCGGATAAAGAAGTGCTTCCATCTCATCAACCTTATCCATCACAGTCACCAGAATGGGAGGAACGGGTGGATCAGCTCACATCCTCCCTGGCTAGCCCTCAACAGTCTGGCTCTCCCAGCGAGCCCTCCTTGGTTGCTTCTCCCGATATGCAAGGAGTCGGAATGCAACCTGATACTGTGCCCTACTCTGTCCCAACAGGCCTACCACCTCGGCCTCCGATGCGTTATCAAGGGCACCAGCCATGCGAAACTGGCAACATATCTTTGTGTGCGGCATCAACCCACGGTCAGCACTATCATCGGGTAGCCATTTGCCCCAATCAGTGCTCAACCGATAAGCCTGCCAAGCACTATCAACCGGTTGCTCTCCCTGACTCGACGGCAGTGGCACATCAGAGGCCTCACCCACAGCAACCCTCAATGTTGAAACAAACTTACCTTCATGATCCTCAAGAGATTCATACGGCTTACCACCAGCTGGCATCTAAAAAGCCCAGAACAGCCGATCAGTACTCCTTGGCTCAGGGTGCATTTGCAGCTCCGGCGAACCATTACTTTCCTGCCCATCAGGAGGATTGGGATCGATCATCCCGCTCGGCATCACCGGCATCTATCTACTCCACAGCCATCCAGTGTGGCCCATCGACACTTACCATCTCAGCAACAACCTCCATTTCGACACCATCAAGATACTGGCTCTGATATCGACGATCCTCGATATCGACCACTGTCATCAGTTCACGGATTCTCAACACGAAGTTCAACATTCCAAACATGGCTCTAGACCACAAACACCATCTATTTTACTCACATTACTGGGGTCTGACTTAGCAGATGCTGACGCTCCATCTCCAGCGGAGGACTTTCAAACTTACAGACAATTAATGGTGCGCATGGCTAAGTCCCTGGATCTCCAAATACACAGACCCACAACTGAGCCAGAGGAACATCTCTATGATCCGATCTCCAAGGATACCACAACTCCGGTTCACATTTCTATGTTACCGTCCCTTCTTAGCACTGCCCAACGCTCGTGGACAAAATCAGCTTCATCTCACTCGATGTCGAAATGCACCGACAACCTTTATCAAGTTCATGATCCAGGAGCGGTTTTTCTTCAGAAACAACCAGCCCCGAACTCGATTTTTGTCGAGGCTTCCCAATCTCAATCTCGACATCGCCAAATTCTCATACCGCCCAGTAAGGACAGCAGGTGGATCAACTCCATGGGCAGATGGCTATATTCTTCCGTTGCATTCACCATGAGAGTCGCGAACTATCAAGGAGCAATGGGTGCTTACCAGCGGTTCCTCTGGGACAATATGTCCACCTTCATTGAAACTCTTCCAGAAGACAAAAAAGTTTTGGCTCAAACCTTCCAGCAAGAAGGGCTTTCAGTCGCCAAACAGCAAATGCTGTCAGCCAGACATACTGTTGATGCCACAGCTAAATCCATGGCTACCTCCATTGCGCTTCAACGTTTTTCCTGGCTAAGAACTGCTGGTCTCACTGAAGATGGGAGAGCGCATATTGAAGACCTCCCATTTGATGGGACAGGTCTTTTCAATGCTGAAACAGACGACATTCTGGAAAATGTTCAAAAGAAAAGAACAGCTGCTAGACGCTGGGGAGTCTACCCTACATACCAGCAACGTCCCCTTACTACAAGCAACAACCTTACCGGGCCAAACCATGTCAACAGGCCACAACCAGGCACAATGATCGCAAAACCAAGCATCATATTTGACGTCCAGCTGGCTGAGATCCAAACAACACCCCCCCCCCACATTCCTCCCCCTACCCTCTGGAAACACATACCTGTATGGGAAACCATCACCACGGATGTTTGGGTCCTCTCCATCATCCGAAGCGGGTACCGCATCCAGTTCCTCCACCATCACATACCGTCACACCTTCGTCGCAAACCCTACAAGACGAAATTACAGGCACTACTACTCAAAGATGCCATAGAACCAGTATACTAAACAGAATGAGGTTTTTTCTCTCGTTATTTCACCGTCCCCAAAAAGGACGGAGGCCTCTGCCCCATCCTAGACCTCAGAGAACTCAATCGCTACATCATTACCACCAAATTCCATATGGTTACCCTTGAGTCTGCCCTTCCCCTGTTCTGAAAAAATGACTGGTTTGTTGTGATACGTCCTGAGGAGACGCCTATTTCCATGTATCTATCCATCCCTCTCACAGGCCCTATCTCCGCTTCCAGCTGGGATCCCAAGCCTACCAGTTCAAAAGACTCCCATTTGGACTCGCAACAGCTCCCAGAGTCTTTACCAAATGCATGGCTCCTGTAGCAGCTTACCTCAGACTTCACAAGATCCACATTTTCCCGTACATCGACAACTGGCTCCTCGTAGCTCGCTCCTGTCACAAAGCACAACGGGACATTCATTTTACACTGTCCCTTTTCCACGATCTCGGCCTTGCTGTAAACATACAGAAACCCAAGTTACAGCCCACAAGGGTTGTCCAGTATATAGGAGCACTCATAGACTCCACTCATGCCTGACCATTCCTCCCAACAGACAAAAGACTCAACCTGATATCATTGCTTCGCATCTTCACCCCTCATGCACTGGTACCTGTATTAACAGTTCAACGTGTCCTCGGCACTATAGCATCCATGACATCGGTAGTGCAACACGTATGCTTCAAAATGAGGTCACTCCAGGCATGGTTCCTGGCCCTTTTCGACCCACTAACAGACACACCTCACACCCTGTTATGGGTGACCCCGGAACTCGCCACCCAACTTTCTTGGTGGTGCTCTACTCAAAACCTTACAATGGGATGACCTTTCCAACAACCATGTCCTCAAAGACAGGTCACCACCGATGCCAGTCTTACAGGCTGGGGTGCTCACTGCAAGTCTCTAAAGATTTACGCTCAGTGGTCAGAAAGAGAGAAACTGCTCCATATCAATGAGCTGGAACTGTTAGCAGTGATAAAAGCGTGCAAGGCTTTCAGAGACCATCTTGTTGGCAAAATGGTCCAAGTCGCCAACAACAACACTACCGCGATGTATTATATCCTCAAACAAGGCGGCACCCACTCTCCAAGCCTTCTGTATCTCGCTGTCGACCTGTGGGAATGGTGCCTGTCACATCATATCTGCCTCACGGCAATACACATAGCCAGCCAAGACAACAATCTGGCAGATCTTCTCAGTCGCAAGGAATCCCAAGCTCACGAATGGGAACTGCCCCAATCCGTGTTTCTCCTCCTCTGCACACACTGGGGCACACCCACCATCAACGTTTTTGCCTCCTGGACAAATCGGAAGTGCAAACGCTACTGTTCCCGCACAGGAGTCGGCAAACACTCCCGTGGCGACGCATTCATAGGCTGTTGGCCCAGGACTCTTACTTACCTGTTTCCACCATTCCCGCTCCTCCACAAAGTCGTAGTTTGGCTTCAACAAGACAAGCCCAATGCAATTCTGATAGCTCCATGGTGGCCATGACAAGCCTGGTTCCCGGTTCTCCATCAATTGTCATCCGACATCTATCACCTGCCCTGCCTACCTCACCTCCTCACGCAGAACAAAAATCAAATTCTCAACCCAGACCTCCCTACTCTGCACCTGGCAGCATGGAGGATTCTGCCTCCCTGATGAATGTCCTCCATCAGGCGAAGAAACCCTCAACCAGGAGAGCTTACTTGTACAAATGGAAGAAATTCCAGTCTTTTACTGCAGCATCTGCACTACCATCGGTCAATCCCTCCCTTTCCACCATCCTTCATTTCTTACTTCATCTGAAAACCACGGGCCTTTCCCTTTCCTCCTTGAGAGTTTATCTTGCTGCAATAGTCTCTTATCAGCCACCAACCTCTTCAGCAGCGCAATTCTTCAAACACCCTACTCTGAAGTATTTCCTTAAGGGTCTGTCGCACATGTACCCAGACGTGCGCCCACCCCCCACCTCAATGGTCTACAGTGGTACTGCAACAACCTACTAAGGCTCCATTTGAGCCCTAAGCATCAGCTGATCTTAGACTGCTCACCTTTAAGACAGCATTCCTCGTTGCTATTACATCTGCTCATCGTGCCAGTGAACTTGCAGCCTTGCGGTCTGATTACCCTTATCTTCAGTTTTATCCAGATAAGGTTAAACTGTTTGTAGATATTTCTTTTCTACCCAAGGTTGTCTCCCAGTTTCATTTATCCCAACTGTTGGTTCTCCCATCCTTTTTTCCGTCTCCCTACTTTTCAGGAGAGAATCCTTCATACCTTAGATGTCAGAAGGGCTCTGGCATTTTATTTAGCCCACACGCAACCCTTTCGATGTTCAGCCCGACTCTTCGTCAGTTACCAACTCCCTACTAAGGGTCTTCAAGTGACCTCTCAGAGAATTTCTAAATGGGTTGCTTCCGCTATTCACCTGGTGTACCAGCTTGCTCTGCTGCCAGCTCCTCAAGTTATTCGCCCTCATTCTACTAGGGCAGTGACAACATCTACGGTGTTTCTTCGTGGTGTTCCCCTTCCGGACGTCTGCGCCTCTGCCACGTGGTCACAGCCGTCCACATTCATCAAGCATTACAGATTGGATGTTCGGCAAAAATCTGATGCGGCCTTTGGACGTACTGTGCTATCCTCTACCTTGGCGTGACACCCTCCTCCGGGTAAGACAGCTTGTTAGTCACCCAGGGTGTGATTCACAGAGGCCACGAAGAAGAACGACAGGTTACTCACCTGTAATTGTAGTTCTTCGAGTGGACCTCTGTGATTCACACATCCCGACCCGACCTCCCCTCTGTCACGCCATGTAGCTATTCTATGCAGCGGTTGACCTAACTGAAGGGAGAGTCTTGGCGCCAAGGTACTTATACTAAGGGAGAGGGGTCTACACTAATGTGGGTTTTTGCTACTGCAGAAGCTCTAGAATCTTCCGACGAGGCTCCGCGCATGCGCGGATTACCCAGGGTGTGAATCACAGAGGTCCACTCGAAGAACTACAATTACAGGTGAGTAACCTGTCGTTTCCTTCTGGACACTGGCATGGAAGTTTTCAGTTTCTCCTTCAGTGTTTCCAGATAGATCAGAGACTTGAATGATGATTATGTTGATAGACTTTCCATGAAATCTATTATTATTCAGTCGTACATTGCATTATATTCCTTACTGCTTCTTCTGCATCTCATCTCACTGTTGGAGCCACACCATTTCTTCTTTCATTTCCAGAAGAAAAACACCTATCTGATATAATTAATTGATTTAATCCGTCCTATTCCTGTCAACTTTATTTGAGTCACTCCCAAATTATGACAAAGCTTAAATGTTCCATTTCTTGTTTTACAGTTTCAAGCTTATCTAGATTTGTACCCCTTGAATACCCTGATCTACAACCATGGTGTGTTATACAGCGTAAGATTTTCATTTTGCCTCTGAACTGGCCAGCAAGTAGACATTCTTTCACCTTTTATTGGGTTGCTTCATTAGCAACAGCAGTATTCGTTCTTACCCTTTGCTTTTCTCCAGTAGCTGATTTGAGTACCTTCTGACCGCAGAGCCTTGTCTTCATGCACTCTCTCTTGTTTTGTTTTGGATTGTCTTTTCTAGCTATAAAATATTCAGAAGTGGTTTACTGTTGCCTTCTTGTGACCATAAAAATATGCAGGTTTTCTTTTCCCTTCCCTTGGCCCCTATTATTTCCCCCCTCACTTTGTTCTTGGGATCTTTTCTTCTTCTGTCCCATCTTCATGGTCAGTTCAGGTTCATGCGTTCTTCCTCAGTTCCATTCAGTCCTTTTTAGTTGAAGCTTGTTTCCTGTATCCGTGTCAGAAGGCGGCTGCTTTGTGACATCAGAGACTGCACTACACCAATCTCTTCCCTTATTTCTTTTTGTCCTTTCACTTAGATATGCTGACTGCTAAATATGCAAAGATGTTTCATTTGGAGATGGGGGTTGGTCTGATGATGATGATGTCACAAAAGTATGGCTTTCCTCCTAGCAAGCCAAAGTCCTGGTCGCATAATCATTGCATGAGAAGAAGAGCCAATTGAAAATGGCTTTCCTCCTGGGTGAAAGGTTGTAGGTCTTCCATATCTAACCTACCTGTCTTCCCTCATTTTCTTGGTTTGAAGGTAGAAGTGATTTGTATATCTCTTCTTCTTTCATGCTGTAAAGGTTCCCCTTGACATTTAGTCCAGTCGTGTCCGACTCTAGGGCGCGGTGCTCATCCCCTTTTCCAAGCCGTAGAGCCAGTGTTTGTCTGTAGACAGTTTCCGTGGTCACGTGGCCAGCGTGACTAGACACAGAATGTCGTTACCTTCCCACCATGGTGCTACCTATTTATCTACTCACACTTTACACGCTGTGTACTGTCTTCTAAAAAAACAACAACAAGTGGCCTGTATTCCACAAAGCCTTGTGCCACTAAAATACCTTAGTATCTTTTTGTGGACATTTGAGGTGTAAGCCCTACAGTTACGCAGCATGTAGGGTTTACATCTCGTATGCCCCCTCCAGTAATGTTTTTATTGTCAGCTTCATGAGGAGGTTAACTGAACGCAGACTGGCCAAGTTGACTGGGGAATTCTGGGGGTTGTCATCCAAAAAGGCAACTTTTGCAAACTTCAAAGTAGCCTCTCCTATCTACAGGGAGGTTTTCTAATCACTTTTCTAAGGCACAGAGAGCTGTCCCCTTTCTATATATGGACACTATATGTAAAAGTCCATAAGCCAAGTGGCTAGAGCTACCAGTCTTGTCCCTACTCTCCCTCCTCAGGTACGTAGCTTTCACACACAGAATACCTGGAGATGGGTAAGTAGTTGTTGCTGAATGCCTTGTTACCAGCATCACCATTCATGGTCCTTTTTGCTATGAATTGATAGCACACAATTTAAAAGAAGCCAGGTTTTTAAATCTGCTTTGTTAATAATGATACAGAAAAACAGTTTTCAAATGCTGCAGGGAGATCTCACCCACCCCAGGATATTAAAGCAATGCTTTTTAAAAGCAAATTTAGCAGAGGATGTTCTGAACTAGACACCTTCAAGAGGCAGCAAGCTAGGGAGAACATAATTCCTTCTCCTGCTTCCTGTGAAGTGCCAAATTGCCTTCACCACCTAGAACTTTTTTACAGAAACCTGCTGATACATTTAGGGACAGGGTGAAAGGGTGCTCAGAAAGCATGGATAATGGGTAATGGCACCAAGATAGTTCAGCTATCCTTTCATTCAGATAATTAGAAGTATTTCAAAGGATAGATAATTTACCTCTTTTCCAAATTGTCCTTTTGAGGGTGGCAGGATGATTTTAATCTGTATTAGTGGCTCTAAGAACACTTGAGTGAACTAATCCAGATTAAATGAAACATGTTAAACAAGGAAAGTGAAAACATCTGTGACAGAGTTACCATAAATATCTTCCAGAATGTCAAGAAAAATCTCTCCCTCTTCCATTCTGGGTGGTTAAGTATGTTAACGGGTAACATCTTTGCCTGGAAAGAGGTCTTGAACAGAGCCGAGAAGAGTTATTGTTATACTAAAACTCCTATAATCTTTATATTGATTTAAAGTGTGTGTGTGTGTGTGTGTGTGTGTGTGTGTGTGTGTGTGTGTGTGTGTGTGTGTGTGTGTGTGTGTGTGTGTGTGTGTGTGTGTGTGTGTGTGTGTGTGTGTGTGTGTGTGTGTTGATTTTTAAAAAGCAGTACTGCTAATGATAGGACCCACAGGAGATAGTTTATTCACTGAGTCACCATAAATTGGAAGTGACTTAGTGACACATAATAACAGGGGCTTCTTCTTTGCTGTATCCTGGCTGTCCTTTATTGGGAACGTGGTGCTCTTAACAATGCCTAGACAGACTCCTTATGTGGAAAGTGCTTTTGGGTGGCTAAAAGTAGAGGGAATAAAGTAGTTACAGAGGACATCTAAGTCTGCGGTCACACCAGCAAAATGTTTCTGAGTTACTTCTTGTGAATTTTTACCCTTGGGGGGGGGAGTTTCAGACAACGCAAGGCCATTATCGATTCTTTTGTCCTTCCTCTATGCTATCTCTGCATCAAATCCAGCTCGTTGGGAGGCTACTACTATATTTGTTCTGTGTTTCATTACGCAGTACAACTGACATTGCATTGAGTGTGTACTCCAAAACTGATTCATTTCCTATACATCTGCCATGCGGTCCCACCTCCCTCCCTCCCTGTCATTCGACTCCCTGAATTTTTCATTATTAATTTCCAAATGGGAATGATGGTGTGTTGGTATACTTCTTTCAAATACGGAACATCAGTCCCCCTACTATCTTTTGACAGCTACTGCAGTGCGCTGTGGGTTCTCCTCCATAGAGGGTAACGAAGCATGGAAATAGGAAGAAATGGCCAAGATCAGTACGGGGTTAGCAAGGGCATTTTGCCAACACAGCGGTGTACCCACACATTTTTTAAAGGAGAGAAAGGCACAAGAAAAGGAAGGGCTCGAGGGGTGTAGACAAACTACCACATCTAATTCACCCAAAAAAGTGGAACAGTTTAAAAATGTATGAACCAGTACCACAGGATATATGCCACATGACCATAGTGCGTGACTATACAGGAAGCAGAAGACATGAGAAAGAAGGGGGCATTTCTCTTAATGTGATGGCAGCCTAACTTAACATATAGCTATCATATGAGTTTGTCCCAGTTTCCAAAAGAAAATAATGATGACTGGGCAAAACAAGCTCCTAACCTTTGCACCTTCAGAGAGTCCTTGTTGCCGGAACTTGTGTGCTGAAAAAACTCTGTACATTTCAGAGAATTCTGGGAAGCATTTTTGGTCTTAAACTGAGGTCATACTGGTGGGTCTTTGCTGTCCTTCTGTGAGAACTGGGACGGCACCAGAAATAAAATCATTGCATTCCGTGCCAGTAAGTACTTGCTTGTTGGAACAGTATAACTGCCCTTTTCTGGAAGAGGATGGTGCCTTTCTATATATGGCACTTTGCTGCAGGATTATACCCTTCTGGTGTTGTACAGTTGCATACATGTACTTTCAGATTTGGAGAGAGTTTTTTTCCCCACAGCTGTTAATTCAGCTACTGTGCCTGAATTCTTGAATGTTTATATTAGCTGGCATGTGTAATGCTGCAGATTTATTTTAGAAATGTTTATGTCTATTGCCAAAGCATCTGTGAGTCTTACAGAAAATTACAAAATAGAGTAAGCTTGTGGCTCATGTACAGCTGCTGTAGCCATCAGTTCATTGGCATTATTAAAGATTTGTCGGAGCAGTTGTTCCACTAAAGAAGGTTTTTTAAAGAAATACTGGAGAAATATGTTGCTTTGGTTCCATCACTTGGGTAATTAAATGATTATTCACAGGGAAATTTGGTGGTCTGTAAGAGTGGTCAGGACAACCTCTGCTGATCATGATGAGTCCCGGGTTTCCTCACAGCACAGGCACTTTTAGGGAGGGATAATCCCCAACTGTTGTTTCGTTTCAAAGATTGAAGCAAGCAAGAGATTTATTTTGAGTCAGTGATTTCTGAGCCAAATGCTAGTACAGGTCTGTGTAATGGTAACTTTATAGGGTTGGGTGCAGACCTGGTTGCACCTGAGGTCAGTCAAAATTTTTGGATTTTTACTGTTTTTGTGGTTTGCATCGTATGCAGTGTATGCCACAATTTCTCCATTTGGCAACATATATCCTACAGCACTTGAGGAACTTGTTTGCATTTCACTGTGGAGAGATAGCAGAGGGAAGAAGGGAATAGACAAAGTTATTAAAAATAAATATGCAGAAATACAGTTTCTGTGCATGTGGGCAAGAATTAAGAGGATGGTCTGAATCAGAGGTTGGAAAACTTACCTTTTTGGTTTGCTGCTTCCAGAATGCTTTAGTGGCCACACTGGATGGTGGATTCTGGGAACTGTTGTCTGAAAAAATAACTTTCCAAGAGCCTCTGGTCAGAAAACTCATGATAGTGCAGCAAGTCTGTTGAACAAAAGCAGGCTTCCATTCAAACTGCCTGGAAAACTCCATATAAGTCACCTTGATCTATGTGGAAGACAGGTGAAATACAAATGTATTAAGTAAGGGACCATTATGTGATACCCAATGTAGTGTAGTGGACAGAGTTTCAGATGACCTGGGTTTGAATCCCCATCCATTTATGGAAACTCAATGAGAGGGTGACATTGGTAGAACCACTCCTTAAATATCTCACACACCTGGGAAGCTGTATTAGGGTTGCTATAAGTTGGTTCTGACTTGATGGTACATGACATATGCCCAAGGAACTGTTGCCCTGGAATGGTCCACTGGGAACAGCCATCCTCTGCGGCCCTGTCTTATAGTAATGTTAAAAGGTTTACTTGAGGGAATACTCATAAAGCATTCTGAATACTTGGGGTGTTGCTGTCTAAGATAATAGTGAATACTACATCTAGACTATTTTTGTTGGCATGCCCAATCTTGGCAGCCAAAGCTGATGCTTACTCAGGCAGTTATTCCACTGACATTCAGAAACCACTTTGTTGTAATTTCTGCATTTCTGGCAGAAGATGAAGAATCCACATTGCGTTTTGGAAGGTCTCAGCTTGTCAGGCCCTTAGGGGCTCTCATGGCATCTCACAGCTTGTTACTGCCCATCTCTAGGTATGACTCAGCATGCTCAGGTGGCACAGGAAGCAGATCTTTAGAGCTCAAGGCGGTGACATTTGCTGAGCTGGTACAGCTGCCTTTCAGACTTGAAAGTCATTTCCTCATGAAACACACTCTGCTGCCTCTCTGCACAGAGTAATTTTGCATTTGTCAAAATATGGATTCATGGAAATAATGCAAAGGAAAAAAGGAAAGGGGGGGGGGCAAAATAAGTCTAATGCGGAATGTAAGATATATAATGTGGAGACCACCAGAACACCTTTTTCAGAAACTATAGATATTAAACAGGGCAAGGACAGAAACTGATAAAATAAATAGCTGAACAGTTTTGGGCTGAATAAGTTATGCTAGCAAACTATTAAACAAGGAGAAATTTAAGAACTTTGTTGTCATGGGGTAGAAAGTATGACAGGTTTCTCTCTCACAAGCAGTGTTTTTAATCCTCTGGAACACCAAAGAACTTCAAATAATGAGGACATGGAAATCGGAAATCTGAGTGCCATGCATTTTTTATTGGCACTTGATTTCATTCTGTTTCAGTTTAAAATGTGTGATAGATCTTGCCCTTTATATTCCTGTGAGTGGCACTCATCCAGTTTTCTGTTAAGAACTAGCTGAAAGCTCTGAACTAGGCCATCCTAAATGTTTTCCCACAAAAAGTTGTTTTGGCAAATATTCTAACCAATGGTTGTCTGTCATTCTGAAAGTTAATTAAATTTCCAAAGGGATGTTAAGATTGCTGCAGCAAAAACAATAAAAAAAAACCCTCTGGCACCTTAAATACAACACAACTTCATGCTATGGTACAATTGTTAATCTCTAATGTGCCATAGGACTCTGCTGTTGCCCAAGTGTTCTTGATCGAGTGAGTCTCCTGGAACTGTGTGTGCTTTAGTCACTACTTTTTTCCTGAATAGATGGGGCATGCAACATCAATTTGCATGACTGATAGACAATCTGAAGCCTCACCATTGGCTAGGGCTAGTATAACTACTAGGAGTCTGGCCTTCAGCCTTCACTGGTCACTAGAATTGTGTTTTCTCTAGCTGCCAAGTTCTGAACAGAGGCTAAGATCAGAGGCCTTATAGTATGTAAGGTAAAAGTTCTGGGCCTCAACTACAACTTCCCTGTGCTACAAAGAATCCGTATCATACCTGTATAGTCGAAAGTTTCATGAATGTTTCAGTAGCACCCAACTAAGGAATAGAATTGGGGTTTTTTTTCTCCAGCTGGTGGGTGCTGAATAGAGATGGGGAGAATATGAATACCCCCATCTCAAGTGCTGAATTTTGTTCACACCAATCAGAAAATTACGATCTCCCACACCCAGATATGCATGGGATAGGTAAGAGACGGGATATCACTATGACACTTCACAGCACCGGGAAGTTATAGCTCAGGCTTTCTGTCTGCCAAAGTGTACATGTAATCCTTCACTTTAACAGTTAAGAATGGTTTCATATGAAGCTCACTGTGCCAGATATGCTGAGGCAGGAAATTCTTATGGGATCTCCGACATGCGTTTGCAAACTATGTATTGAATCAAAACTTGATGGGGAAGTTATCGGTGGTTTCAGCTTTTGTTTTTAGCCACGAGAACCTGTAATCATTTTGCCCTCAGGAGTTTTTCTGCATCAGCCAGAACAAATTTGGTTTGTTTGATACAATCCTGGAAAAAGGTCTGAAAACAAGTGACTGCATACATATGGAACAGATTTACATAGGAAAAAATATCTAGCGGCACAAATGCTCTGCTTAGTGATTGAAAGCATAGATGTGTTTCTGGCATAGTCAGCCAGAAATGTGGATTATATGTGAAGCCTTCTGTGTAATGAACTGCCCTAATCCACCTGCTATCCGGTAATTAATCATGATAGGATTATACCCAAACTAATTCCAAAGATTGGGGCAGGAACTGCATTAGGAAGGAAACTTAATCCAGTTGCTAGATTTGAGAAATGCTAAGTGCTTAGTTTTTCAGTGAACGCAAACTCAACTGTTCCTATAATTTACAGGTCCTCTAACTGCTTCAAGCCAAGGAACCACAACCTGTAAGATGTGAATTGTCCCAGTAAAGGCCTTCTTGGGTAGCCTGCAACCAAGTGCATTCAGAGATGCTCACACTGAGGAACTGCAGGCAGGAAGGGCAAGATTGCTGAGTAATGCGAGACCATATCTGAAGTTTGAAAGCAGGGGTGGACAAAGTACAGCCTCCAGATGTGACTGGACTGCAACTCTCAGCCTTCCTCACCATTGGTTAAACTGGCTAGTGTTCATGGGAGTAGTAGTCTACTACCATCTCGAGGCCACATTTTGGCTGCCCCTTGTTTAGGGCAATTGCTAGTACAAGTGGCTGCATGTATCCATTCGCAGTTCTAATTCTATACAGTTATAAACCAAGATCCTGGATTATCCCAAATGAAGAGATAAATCTCTGACACTGGAGCCCTGATTTTTTTTTTTAATGGCAATTACACTGAATGTTGGATTTCTCAGGTCAGACCCTTATTCTAAACTGTACCAGGTTGCCCGATGTTTCCCATGATACCTTGGCTCAGATTATTGCTGGAAACAGGAATTTCAGCCTCAGATGATAAAATGTGTGCACTTAGCAACAGGAGACAAAGGAGCCCAATTTTTAAAAACCAAAACTGGTAGCACCAGAATTAGGTTCATGTACATTTGGTTAAAGCAATGTTTCCCAACCTTTCTCAAGTCACACCTGCCTTTTATAATAGCGAAGTAACCTGTGTCCTCCCCCCACCATATCTGCATAAAAAGGCATTTTAATGGGATAAAGAAAACACATTAAAATAGATTTTTTTGAATGTGATATATATTAATAGTGATGTAATAATACATAATTATGGGGGGGGGCTGCCTCTACCAGATAATATTTGAGAAGAAAAAATGGCAGTACACTTTTGAGTTTAGTTTACTTTTTTCGGTGTGGAAACAACCCTCTTTTCATGTTCTTCCCCCCCCCCCAGAAAGCCTCCTCATTGAAGAGCCCCTCCTCCTCAATCCCAAATAAACACCCCCTCCACATGCTCCACCCTGTGCCCCACCCCATCCTTGATGCTCCTCTCTCACCTTTTTGCCATCTTGCTTCCTCCTCAGGTGGGGCCCAGAGGCATCTCCCTGCCTAGGTCCCCTCTCCATTCCCTGCACCGCAATCACAAATGAAAGGCACCACTATGGCAACAACTTTTCAATCCTACCTCTATCTGGAGTGTCAGCATTCTTGGTGTGCCCGTGCACTTGCCTCATTCAGGCCCCTTTGAGCTGGTCTGATCCTCCAGTCCGAAGGGCAGATGTCAGTCCCCCCCAAGGTGAATGTAAAGGAGCAGAGAGAAACAAGCGAGAGCGGCTCTTTAGGGAGAGGATAGGAATGATGTGCATGCATGAAAGGAAAATCCACCCAAAGGGCTACAGAAATAACTAAGAACTCTAGGTTGCCTGCAATTCCACTTTGGATTAAAATTATCTCTCTGTTGGCCAAAAGGATTAAAATAAAACAGCATTGTGTATGCCATATTTAATATAATAAATATAAAAATAATTGCAAGTAAAAATAACCATGGTGGCATGTCCTCAAGAAAACGCTTTGCAACCTACTTGAGGGTCCTGACCCACAGGATGGGAACCCATGGACTAAAGGGTATGTGTGGGTGAGTGGTTGGGAATAGAATTGTTATTTACATTTGTATCCTGACTTTAGCTGGCTGGATGACTCAGTGATTGGGTACCTGGCTGTGGAGCCGGCAGTCAGTAATTTGATTCAACATTGTGCCTCCCAGGAGGCGAGCAAGCGTAATCTTAAGCAAGCTGCAGAGTCCTAGAGCACCCCCAGAAGAAGGGCATAGTCAACCTTTTCTGAGTCATCTGGTCTAGAAAACCCCGGAAAGGGTCACCATAAGTCAGAACTGACATAATAGATCATCATCATCATCATTATTATCATTATCATCTTGACTTTCCTCCTAGGTGCTCAGTATAACATACATGGGGAAATTTACCTTTGTAAACTTCAGGTAGGTTTAGGCTAAGAGAGGGTAAATGAACTGGGATAGCACAGCAAGTTTTATGGCCAAGAGAGGACTGTCTGTATAGAACCAGGCCTCATTCTGGCTTCTGTAAAGTGCAAAGTGTACTGCTTAAATTTTGCACAGAGGCTACAGTAAAAGAAAAATCTCAGCAGAGACTAAACATTCGTGGGTGGCTGCCAAGTGTTTGTAGCCTTGTAGTTTGTAGTTATAGAAATGTGCAGGAAAGGTGATAGCTGTTCTAAAAACATTTTAAAAAACTGGCTGCAGTTGATTTTGTCAAAAGGCATCTGTGTTTGATTATGTGTTTTCAGGCCAATTAGATTACCTTAAATGCTTCAAGCTTTATCTGCAAAAAGAGGTGGCAGAGTTCCATCAGTCCAGGAACTGCTTAATTTGTTGCTGCAGCAACAACAAACCAAGGACGTGTTAATGAAGGTGTCTAACCTGGCTGTACACTAGAGCTTTTGCAAGGTGAACATTCCATTAAAATTCTGTACAAAGGCAAGTAGGCAGCTTTAAGATTCTTAGAAGAGGACCATCTTTTGAAATAGATTCTGTTCTGTGCATTTGTGTCCATGTATGATCAACTTTCATCTGTTTACAATTTAAAAAAAAAACAGCTGGAAACTAATCCAGCAGTGGACAGCTGGTTCACAGGTGCCTTTCATGACTGCTGTACGTTTTCAGTCTCATGTGTAAATGAGCCATCCCTTGTCAAATAGAAGGGACCTGACCCCTCAAATACAATAGTTTTCAAAGATAAGCTTCCAGACTGTGTAATGGAGGTTCTTCAGAACTGTGATCAGTTTCCACTTGTGTTGCTTTTAGGAAGAATGTGAGAACACATCTTTTAAAACTAGTATAGATTGGATGAAGTTCAGTAGTAAGTTGCAGCTAGAGTCAGCCGATTGAATAAGGAGGCGATTTGCCAAATCCTCACTGCTTCAATGGGTGTTCTCTCATTGTGGCTTACTACTGGATCTCAGCCACTGTTTAATCTTCTGTGTGGCTTTTAACAGTACATTGAATTGATTTTTAACTATTTTTATTGTTAAAGTTTTATTTGATTGTAATAATATCAAGGTTAAATTTGTTTTATTTGTTTCTGTTTTAAAAAGTTTGTAAGCCATGTTGAGTCCTGCTTTTTAATGGAAAGACCGGGTATTTATGACAGGGCATTTATGTAATTAATAGTAAATATTTGCTCATTCTGGAACACCAAGTCACAAAACCCTAGGAATACTTGAGAAGCATAACTATATACTGTATGATCAATCAGAAGGAAGAGCACGAATTTAGCAGTAACCAGATAATTATCCATCCAACATACCAGATTTTCTTAAATGTAATCTCATAGCCTCCAAATCTGAATATTTCTTCTCATTATCTAAATGATTCAAATCATTGCCAACGGGGTTCTGATAAATGAGATTTAGCTGTACATGAGTACAGTGGCACCTCTTGCTTATTGGCATTAAAATGCATTCCATTTTTGTTGGCAGTATTTTGATGGCCTTTTCTTTGTCAGTTGAGAATGTGATTTAGCTAACGGACAAACTGGATTGGGATCAATTTCTCCATTAAATGTTCATGCTCTGTGCTGGCACACCAGACTGTCTAACTATTTGGAAATTCCCAGACACTCAATTAGATTGACATTTATGTTAGGTTATCGTTCTACTGTACTCATCCAAACACTCAGTGCAGGTTTCCTCACTTGCTGTTGCTCTTTACTGCGCAATCCCTATTCCCTGGTTTGGGCTAAATATCATTTACTACCTGTGCAAATTGGTTCACTTGATACCCTCTCAGGGCAAAAACATGCATCAAGGCTCCACTCCTTGTTGTAGTCTCCATAAAAAGCCAATAGTTCTTTGTAGTGGACTCTGTGAATGCACACAAATGGGTTTATCCTGCGCCTGCGCAGGACGTTCGGAACCTTCTAGAGCTTAGAAAAAAGCCAGACAGTTAGTCTCCCCCCCCCCCGAGGGTATATATGCTCCGCCTCCTCCACCTTCCTTAGTTCCTCTTTTTCCGCCGTTAGGGTAGGACGTAGGAACACTAGAGCGTGCTAAGGAAAGTATTTCCTTCTAAAAATTTACCTTTATTCTTTTAAGACGCCAGAACTGCCTTCCCATTTAAGTTTTTCCTCGTTCTGCGTCTTCCCGTTTCCCCCCTCCCCTCCCGGATTTCCCCCCTTTTTATTTTTTATTTTTTTATGGCCTCCCGGGGCTTCAAACAGTGCTCCGTTTGCCTTCGAAAAATTCCGCTAACGGATCAGCACGATCAGTGCTTATTTTGTTTGGGGGAATCCCACCTTATCCAGGCGTGTGCCGCTTGTAGAAGTTTTTCCAAACAAGCTCTTAAACTGCGGTCTCAACGCCTCCGGGCCTTTCTCTACGAAAGAACCCTCAAGCCTGCTATGGAGGTTTCTCTTACCACCTCCCCGAATCCTCCACGTGTAGAGACACCTAAAGCAGGCGCCACTGACTTTGATTCTTCGCAACCTACCTTGAGTTCTGCGTCTTCCAAGCAGAAGGACTCCTCTAGACCGCCTAAGCCAGCTTCCACCAAGGCTTCCAGGTCGGCTGTACCTTCAAAGAAGAAGAATGACAAAGCGAAATCTCAGAAATTGGCAAAGCCACCCAAATCGGCAACTTTGCCTCTTCCTGCGCCTCCTATATTACTCGAGGAATCTTCGAGAGACGACATTGGGCAATCGGATATGGAGGAGCGGATCATTCCTCCGGCCCAGACTGCTCACGATATCATGAGCATGTCTCCGTCGTCAGGCCATTTTGCGGCTGAGGTTTTTCCCAGCGTGGCCATTGCCCCTACTAGCCCGAGATCTTCCGGGCGGGCTGATACTGACTCGCATTCAGAACAGGAGCTGCCGTCTCGCACTCCTAAAAAGCGAAAGGAGAAGCGTAAGCATTCCTCTCCGTACCAATCTCAACATCCTGCGGACCAATACCGTCCACAAATGCCGGCACAGTATGGTCCTCCTTTTTTCGGTCCATACCAGCCCTACCCATATCAAGGATACGGCTATCCGCCTGACTTCAGGGGACAGGCTTACCCCTCCTCAGCTTGGTACCCTTCTTCGGTTCCAACTCCTGAGAATCTACAACAGCAACAGGGGCATGTTCCCACACCCCAAATTGCTACTTCCCGTAAGAGGAAGACACCGATGGCACCTTCGGCGCCTCTAAAACGGTCTAAACATTCCGCAGGCCGACCCACGGTACAGACTGCGACGATGTACTCTGGCCCAGAGGGCCATGATACAGAGCCTTTCTCTCCTTCGGTACACTCTGATGCTGAACCAATACCGAGAGACACGGTACCAATATCGCACTGTCCCTCCTCTTTGGTGTCTGAATCTTCCCATGACAACTCTTCAGCTTCTTCGGAATCTGATGTACCTGATGGTGGTGCTCCGAGTACTTCTTCACAATACCCATTAGAAGACTACTCGTCCTATGCTCAACTTATACTGCGCATGGCTAAGATTTTACACCTAGATGCGCAAGTTCCTGAGCAACAAACAGACCTTGTCTTCCACGATATGGAGCAGGACAAGTCATCTCCTCCTAGTCTTAGCCTCATTCCAGCACTTCTTGACTTGGTAAAGGCTTCGTGGGATAAGTCGCCTGCGACTCTCCAAATCCCTCGAAAAATCGACCACCATTACAAGACCCATGGTTCCGATTCGGATTTCCTGACCAAGCATCCCATGCCTAATTCTATTGTGGTCGAGGCTACCCAGTACAGATCCCGCAGCAGGTCTTCTGTTACACCTGTCAATAAAGACGGCAAAAAAAATGACGCCCTAGGCAAAAAACTCTATTCCCTTGCGGCTCTGCTGATTAAGATTTCGAACTACCAAGCCGCGATGGGTGCTTATCAAAAGCACCTATGGGATAAAACTGTTCCCGTCTTACAAAGCCTTCCTGAGCCATCCAAGACTTAACGTCTATGAGGAGGCTAATACCCTTACAAGACAGCAACGAGTAGCAGCAAAGCATACAGCTGAAATTGCGTCCAAATCCATGCTTACAGCAGTAGCAGTCCGTCGCCATGCCTGGCTTGGAGCGGCGAACATACTGGATGATACAAAGACCAAAATCGAGGATCTTCCCTTTGATGCGGATGGCCTCTTTAATTCCAAGACTGATGATATTATGGAAAATATCCATAAAATGCGGAAGACCGCAAAATCCTACATACCATACCAACCGTATCGGTATCAGAGATCTACTTACAAAAAGCCTGCTTACCAAGCGTCTTCTCAGTACCAACCATTTCGGTATGGTAGACAGCAGCAACACGACAGGACCTTCCAGTCATCTCAGTCCAACCCTTCGACTTTCAAGCAGCAACAATACCAAGGACACAAGCAGTCCTTTCGTAAACCTCAGCGCCGGGGTAAGCAATACAACTAACTACCCCTCTTACCGGACTAGACTCTTTCCATTTCTCTCTGAATGGAAACGTATTACGACTGACAAATGGGTCCTAACTATTATTGAGAAGGGTTATTCGATAGAATTCTTCCAGCTTCCTCCATCGAATCTCCCTAAGACCACCCCCTTTTCGGTAGCTCTACAGGAGGAAATTTCATCCCTCCTAAGCAAGGGGGCAATCGTCAAGACCCCACATGCTGAACTACATGGGGGTTTCTTCTCTCGGTACTTCGCCGTCCCTAAAAAGGATGGAGGTATCAGGCCCATCATGGACCTCAGAGAACTCAATCAGTTTATCATTTACAGGAAGTTTCGAATGCTAACACTCGACTCCATTCTTCCTCTTCTCTCACAGGGAAGTTGGTTCGTCACCATCGACCTCAAAGACGCTTATTTTCACGTCTCCATTCACCCTTCTCATCAACAGTATCTCCGGTTCCGGTTCCACCGCACAACCTACCAGTTTGCTGCCCTTCCATTTGGGCTCTCCACGGCCCCTCGGACATTTACCAAGTGCATGGCCCCTGTAGTGGCTCACCTTCGCACCAAGGGAATAAAACTCTTCCCTTATATCGACGATTGGCTCCTGGTAGCCTCATCCTACCACGAAGCCGTCGCTGCTACAACTACCACTCTCGCGACCTTAAACAAGCTAGGTCTAGTGATCAATCAGGAAAAGTCCCTTTTGGTACCATCCCAGCTGGTCAATTACATAGGAGCAACGCTAGATGCAACCCGGGCACGGGCATTCCTGCCCTATCAAAGAATCCAAAAGATTCGAGACGCAATACAACGGTTTCCACCCCTGGCTACTGTCACCCGCATTCGACGCTCAGCATCTACTGGGCCTCATGTCATCCACGACGGCAGTCGTCCTTCATGCCAAGCTCGAAATGCGTCCGCTCCAGTCCTGGTTCCTGGGCGAGTTCGATCCTTTAACGGACTCCCCACGGAAAAAGTTGCGGGTTCCGCCACATGTAGCGAAGCATCTCATCTGGTGGACGATTCCGCGCAATCTGTCCAAGGGAAAACCCTTCCAACCTCCTTTCCTGTCCATACAGGTCACGACCGACGCCAGCCCTTCTGGCTGGGGCGCTCACTGCCAAGAGCTCAGGATTCACGGGTTATGGACACCGAGAGAAAGGTCTCTCCATATAAACCAGCTCGAATTGCTCGCCATCATGAAGGCTTTTCGAGCCTTTCTTCCGCGTATAAAGGGACAATCTGTGCAGCTTGTCACGGACAATACCACAGCTATGCACTATATCAACCGACAAGGTGGGACTCGATCCCTACCGCTTCTCCATCTCACCATGCGATTTTGGGACTGGTGCCGTACCCATCATATTTTTCCACAAGCGATTCATATCGCTTCAGAGGACAACTATCTAGCGGACCACCTCAGCCGGCTCCGTACCAGGACGCACGAATGGTCCCTCGACGAGACGATTTTTCAAGACCTATGCCGTCGATGGGGTCAACCCACCATAGACCTCTTTGCATCTCACCGCAACGCCAAATGCCGCAAGTTCTGCTCACGAGCGGGCAGGGATACCGCGTCTCTCGGAGACGCTTTCCTCATTCCGTGGTCCGGAGAACTCACTTACCTGTTTCCTCCCATACCAATGCTTCTCAGGACAATAGTCCGGATCATTCAATACCAGGCGAACGCAATTCTCATCGCTCCGTGGTGGCCACGACAACCCTGGTTTGCCCACCTCCAAGGAATAACGGAGGAAATATTCCACTTACCTCTAATACCGTCCTTGCTATCCCAGAACGACGGGGCCCTTCTCCATCCAGATGTCCGGTCTCTTCACCTGACGGCGTGGAGGATAACCCCGAATTCCGTGCGATTCTAGACCGCTCTCGAAAGCCGTCGACTTCTCGCCTATACCGTAACAAATGGAAATCTTTTACGAAATTCGTTCAGTCCAAAGGACTCCAATCAGTCCCAGTTACACTCTCAACCTTACTTACCTTTATACTGCATCTGTTCAATCTCGGACTCGCACACTCCACCATTAAAGTATATATTTCCGCGATCGTTGCTCACCAGCCATCTCATTCTAGCTCCGCCAGACTGTTCTCCCACCTCACGGTTAAGAGATTTCTTAAGGGCCTGCAGAACATCAGGCCGCCCTCTTCACCCATTGTACCTCAATGGTCGCTTCCACTGGTCCTTGATGCGCTTACCAAGCCTCCATTTGAACCCATGGCAACCTGTAACGAGAAATTGCTTTCTCTCAAGACTTCCTTTTTAGTGGCCATAACCTCTGCCAAAAGGGCTAGTGAACTGTCAGCTCTTAGGTCTGACCCTCCATACCTACAAATGCATCCCGATAAAGTTACTCTGTATTTGGATGTCTCATTTCTTCCCAAGGTTGTATCAGACTTCCATCTGAATCAACCGCTGATACTTCCTACATTCTTTCCATCGCCGTCCACTCCAGTCGAGCGCAAGCTCCATACTCTCGACGTCAGACGGGCTATTGCCTTCTACTTGGACAGAACAAAGCACCTTAGACGCTCTTCCCGTCTCTTTGTGTGCTACCATGGACATAACAAGGGTGCTCCCGCATCCTCTCAGACAATATCGAGATGGATCGTGCAATCCATACAAATGGCTTACCAGCTTGCAAATAAACCGGTACCGGACCAACTTAAAGCTCACTCCACCAGAGCTATATCTACGTCCACCGCTCTTCATCGCGGTATTCATATTCAGAACATCTGTAAAGCGGCTACTTGGTCCAATCCTCTGACGTTCGCGAAGCACTACCGCCTCGACGTCAGAGCTAAAAATGATGCTGCCTTTGGAAGGGCGATACTGTCATCCCTGATACCGTGACGGCCCTCCATCCGGTGAGTCAGCTTGCTAATCACCCATTTGTGTGCATTCACAGAGTCCACTACAAAGAAAGTTAGGTTACCTACCTGTAACCATGGTTCTTGTAGTGGTTCTCTGTGAATTCACACATCCCTCCCTTCCTCCCCGCTGTCCGTCACGATAACAGGTCATCATACCTACTCTCTAGTAACGGCGGACATAGGGGAACTAAGGAAGGTGGAGGAGGCGGAGCATATATACCCTCGGGGGGGGGGGGGAGACTAACTGTCTGGCTTTTTTCTAAGCTCTAGAAGGTTCCGAACGTCCTGCGCAGGCGCAGGATAAACCCATTTGTGTGAATTCACAGAGAACCACTACAAGAACCATGGTTACAGGTAGGTAACCTAACTTTTCCCTTCCTCGGTGTCTAAAAAAACAGCAGTTCCTAGTGAGCATTTCAAGTAAACTCGCTATCATCTCATTTGAAACACTACTGCTGATCCCATCCTCCACCTCTGAACCTTTCCCATTTGCTTTCGTGATTGCTATATATCTGTAAGAAGTGGGAAGGACAGTCTCTACGCATTTCCTGCAGAGGAGTTGGTCATCACCAGAGCAATTCATACAATTCAGTGGATGGAGAATCATCAGTGGTAGTAGGTTCACATCATAGGGGTATCACCCTGAAATTTTGAGATGCATCTGCTAATCCAGGGGTCAGGGAACTTTTTTACCTTTTACCCCCCCAAAAAAATTTATATACGCCGACATTACCCCCTTGATTTGAAAGAAAGGAAATCATACATTATTTGAATTCAAAATATTATTGAATCTACACAGGCTGTGTACCGAACTAGCAGGATATATCATCAGTATCAATGGCTGCCAGGCTATGTACCGAACTAGCAGAATGCACCAAATTTAATAAAGATGTGCACTATTTTTGCTGAAACACATTGCACTCCAGCCATGGGGTGGTATAGGAAGTAGTAAGGTGTCCAATGTGCCTAGCAAGTTGCATTAAATTTTTGCTAGCTCGCAGAGGATTTAATCATCATCAATGGCTGCCAGAGTGGTGCTAGCAATGACATGCTTGCTAGAGACAGCCAACGCAGAATTTGGGGGGGGGGGTTTCCTACCACTTTAATCATTCTGTGTGTGGTGTGCAAAAAGGAACAAACCAGGCTAAAGGTCATGTCACCCACCCTGGTGCCACAGCCCAATATCAAAGGACCAGTGCGCTATTTTTTTTATCATCATCAGTGGAAAACTCAGCAGTGGCCAGAGGATTGGAAAAGGTCAGTCTACATCGCAATCCCAAAGAAGGGAAGTGCCAAAGAATGCTCCAACTACTGTACAATTGCACTCATTTCACACGCTAGCAAGGTTATGCTCAAAATCCTCCAAGGCAGGCTTCAGCAGTATGTGGACTGAGAACTCCCAGAAGTGCAAGCTGGATTTCGAAGGGGCAGAAGAACTAGAGACCAAATTGCTAACATGCGCTGGATTATGGAGAAGGCCAGAGAGTTCCAGAAAAACATCTACTTCTGCTTCATTGACTACGCAAAAGCATGGCAGAAAGTGAGGAGGAATTAAAGAACCTCTTAACGAGGGTGAAAGAGAAGAGCGCAAAAAATGGTCTGAAGCTCAACATCAAAAAAAACTAAGATCATGGCCACTGGCCCCATCACCTCCTGGCAAATGGAAGGGGAAGATATGGAGGCAGTGGCAGATTTTACTTTCTTGGGCTCCATGATCACTGCAGATGGTGACAGCAGCCATGAAATTCAAAGACGCCTGCTTCTTGGGAGGAAAGCGATGACAAACCTAGACAGCATCTTAAAAAGCCACCCTTTTTCCCCCCGCCTTAATTCAAGCCTTCTGTTTTGCTTGCCTGTTCCTTTTTTCATAGTTTTGAGTCAGTCTCTCTCTCTCTCTCATACACACACACACATCCACCCACCCACCCTCCCTCCATTTTCTACATACATTTAAACAGCTTGATGAAGCCGTTGGTCTCTCGCACCTTCCTTCCCTCGTTAACTGGAGCCTTTCCCTCCTCCTGCTTGCTTGCAGTCATCTCTGGCGAAAGCAGTCATCCACAAGCCCCGGATTGATTGACTGCCCGGGGCTATTCTACAGCTGTAACCAATCAAGCAGGCTTATCTCCGATCTCTGAAAGAACAGATTTACAAGTGCCCTGCCGCAACCAAGGAAGTAACAGGGAGAGGTGGCTTACAATTTGAGGTTTGGCTGCAGGGGGTGGGGGTGGGGGGATGGGGGGGTAGCTCTCTGCTCATTACCCCCAGGATTTTCACTTTTATTCCATTTGGGGTATTTTACCCCTGTTCCCCGACCACTGTGCTAATCTGTGCTTATACCACAATTCATTCCTATTACCTGTCCTGTCTACTGGGACTGAGATCTTATTTTGGAGACAGATACAAGTGGAGAGAATTGCTCCTCTGTGCTGCAAGGTCAGAAGACCAAGCAGTCGTAAGATCGAATCCACGCGACGGAGTGAGCTCCCATCGCTTGTCCCAGCTCCTGCCGACCTAGCAGTTCGAAAGCATGTAAATGTGAGTAGATAAATAGGTACCACCTCGGTGGGAAGGTAACGGCGTTCCGTGTCTAGTCGTGCTGGCCACGTGACCACGGAAACTGTCTTCGGACAAAAACGCTCGCTCTATGGCTTGGAAACGGAGATGAGCACCACGCCCTAGAGTCGGACACGACTGGACTAAATGTCAAGGGCAACCTTTACCTTTACTTTCCCTCATTAAGCTGGCTGAATAGCTCATTGAGTTAGGTATCTGTCTGCAGAGCCAGAGACTGGGAGTTCGGTTCCCCACTGTGCATTCCAGAGGAGCCATTCTGTGTGGCCTTGGGCAAGCTGCACAGTTCCAAGGTGCCCCCAGAAGAAGGGAATGGTAAACCACTTCTGAGTACTCTCTACATAGAAAACCCTGAAAAGGGTCAGTGCAGTCAGAATTGACTTGATGGGCACACTATTATTGTTCTTATTCCCTCATTTAAAAGTAACATATGAATTCACCCTCTATAATAAAAAGAGGATTAGCTCTGTTCTGCAGTTAAAAATCCATGAGTTTAGCAATAACCAGCCAATTATCCAGTCATTATTTCAGTTATTCATAATACTTGTGTGACGAATGCCCAAGTCACTCCTGTCACTCATAGCTGGAGCTCATTTGCATGAGCCTATGGGAGGACTGGAGGGGCGGAATCATTCAGTCAGTTAGGCAGTTAAGTCAGTTAGAGAGTGAGAGAGAGAAGGAGAGTGCGAGGTGTAAAGGAGAGAGGTTGAAGAGCAGAGAGAGAGAGATAGAGAAATAGAGAGAACTGATAGTAATAAAGATAATCTGGTTAAAGTAAATAAATAAAGCAAATGGTGATTGAGTGGGTAACTAAATATACAAAGTTCAATGATGCTGATTCTATACAATAATTAAAGAACACCTGTGATTCAGATTCATCCTAATATCTTTTAATAAACAAGTTATGTTGGCAGCAAGTGTCTGATTAAAGTCATTTACAGAGTGGATAAGGGAAATCCACTGGTGGCAGCGAAGGAAAGAGAGAACGTCGCCAGAGTGAACCCTTGGTTTGGGGGAAACAAACAGGGGACACTGGGTGAACGTCACAACTTGCTTTTAGTGAAAACTGTACACCAAGACCCTTTGTGTATTTCAATCGAATATGTTACTATTGTGTTGTTAATATGTAGAAATTATGAGAATATCCAAAGGAAAGGGTAGCATGACCTGACATCGGTAATAATAAAAGATAGCCAAGATTCTGTTACATACCTGTCCCAGCGTAACTCAAAGTTCAACAAATGATGTTAAAAAGGGGAACTATATCCCACAAGCAGTTCCATTGTGGTGCACAATCTCTTGTCAGTTAGATCCTACAGTTAGTTGCACAACACCATGGAATGGCATAACTTAGTGTAATTCCACTAGAAACTTGTGTGTGTGTAAATTTATGCTAAACAAAGGCCAATAGGATTTTAGCCCATATATGACTGTCAGAGCACAAGGAGTGCACCTCAAATGATTTTTTTGATTTTTAAAAATGCACTCATTGATGTTTGTTTCAAATGTTTCAGCATGTTTGAAGCCTACAGTTTCATCTTGGCAGCAGACACCCCAACCTGTGCATAGCCATGCACTTAATACAGTTTGAAGTCCCAGGGGAAGTAGTCCGAGGAACAGTTATAGGACTGCAGCTCCCCTCTCCTGTGTAGCATCTCTCTGAAACATGAAATGATTAGACCCATTCCCTCAGGAATAATCTCTAGTAAGGACATGCATAGAGGGACCAGTGTCTGCACCTTCATTGAGATGGGTGGCACAATATGCCCAGCTCTGAGAACTATGCAGTTTGGCTTGAAGACTTCAGTATGTCAGACTGCTGATTGCTTTTCCAACCCATGCAAAACTGGGTACTTTCACTAGTAAATGCATAATATAATCTAACTGTATGTCTCATATTGTAATATATGTTTTATTCGAAATGTGGATACAAACCATTAAGATTTCTTTAAAAATGTTTTCTCAAGGCATGACAGTGGATCGATCCAAAGATGACCAGATGGCCCTCCCAAAGCAGTTTTTGTTAGGGGTGTACACTGTCTTTGGACAGCATGCCAAAATAGACTAAACCAGGGGTATATTAATGTGATTACAGAGCTACTATGGGGGTGGAGCAAGGAAATGCTGTTTGCTTCCAGGACAGAACACCACCACAATGGATCCTTTGTATTCCACTTGGCATTTGTAAGGTTAACAAAAGTTGGTCAGTGATTTAAATTGAGGAAAGGGAAAGTGGAAAGTAATATGAGACTGATGGCATCAAAGGAGAAGGAAAGTTACAGCTGAATCCCTCAGTTAACCTCAAGATCTCTCTAGATTGCCTTAACCACTGAGGGACTAGGGAGAGCTCTAACAGAGTTTACTACACAGTATATGTATCTCCTTGCAGCTGCTCCACCAGCTATTTCACAAAGCTGTAGGGGAAAAAGGAAGACTTTGTATTCTGGAGAATTTGGCTTAGTTTACGAAACTTTACTTTAAAAAAAATTACACTGTTGAAATCGAGGAGGTATGTGATTGTGGAAGTATGACTACTGAATGGATTTTGAGTGGACAGGTCATACAGATGGGGCACGTATAGTCACTGCTGTTCCTCATTCATGGAAATGTGGTGTGGCTTTGTTTGTTTTTAGCAGGCATCCAGAAGTGTACAGATGTCAGGGACTTGGCAATGAAGCAGTTTGGCATGGCTCTTAAAGAGCACAGGGTGGGTTATTCAGGTACAGAGTGGGTCATGGAATTCTGCACACTCCTATCATTTTCACATATACTACTCCCTGTAATACTGTGTTCTTGTGCTATTTGGTGGTTATGTTGTTACTGTTGAATTGCATTACTTCTATTGTGCATCAACTTTAATATGAAGCCTGGAGGGATCTGTTTATGCAGTAAATACATTTCCGGGCCCCAGAAATATGTCTGAAGAATAGAATTATGCCTAAGAACACAGTTGACCATCCCTGCTTTAATCTTCAAGAGCTACTTTAGAATGTGCTTCATCCATATCAGGCGCATTATATGCACTGGTGAAAGATCTCAAACAACATTCCCTAAACAAAGCAAAGGAAATAATATGGACAGTGTTTGAAATGTTGATTAAAAAGTAGAATTGAATTTGCTAAATATTTTTGTCTGTGGAAGCAGGGGGTTCTGATAGCCCTTTTAAAAAACTGTTGATTTGAAAGGAAAAACAGTTAATTAACAATGTCAAACTCTCTCTTTAGGTCTGAACTAGATATGACACAGGACATCCATGAACACAGTCTCTCATAGGACATGTGTATAAGATTATCCATGTCAGTTACAGCACACGTGACTGTACTGGCCCAGAGTGCCCAGCTGCCCTTGCTGGACAAAAATAACCTAGATTCAAAGGGACATGTGCTAGTTAGCATCCAAACTAGATTGTGCTGTACAGTATCTGGTGCTGCCTTAAAGATAGTTTGGAAAATGAGCTTGTTCAGAATTCCACTGCCAGAACAATAGCAGGGATGAGAAATTGTGATCGTGTAATGTCTGTTCCAGCGAGCTACAGTAACTGCCAGTAGCCAGAATGCTGGTGGTGTTGTGCCTTTGTAAGCCCTGTTGTTTTTAGTAGAGTGATTTCGAGTTTGCATAACTGCAAATTGGAGATCACTGGAGTAGTCATAGAGCACTCTGCCTGTAGAGCAGTAACACTCTGCCACTGCTAGTGAAACTGACCGGTGTGTCTCTGAACCCAGTTAAGATTCTTTATGTCTCATATGTCTAGGGCCCTAATATTTGACAGAATATGTCCCCTGTTGTTATACTGTCCATACCCCGAGATCAAACACTTGAAGACATTTCTCTCAGTAAACCTCTGAAGGTGATAATTAGAGAGATACCTTTTTTGGTTGTGGCCCTCTTTCTTTGGTGTCCTTTCTCCAGTGAGACCCACTTCGCCCCAGCATTATCCTCCTTTGGGCATTAGGTTTAAATACTTTACTACTCCCATAGATTTGACAGGCTGTGATTTTCTGATTTTTAAATTTTGTTGTTGTTGTGTGCTGTCAAATTAGAACCAATTTATAACAACCCTAACAGCTAAGTGAAATACTTCACGGCCAAGCAGAGATTTGAACCTAAGTTGCCTGACTCGACCCCTATTACGCTATCCACTACACCTCACTGGTTATTGGCATCATACAAATGATTATTCCTGTTATTTTTATTTATTTATTTATTTTAGCCTTTTAGAGAGGAGAGGTGTATGTTTCTATTACAGCTATATTAGGTTGTTCAGTATTAGTCCCAATGAAGTAGACCCATTGAAATGAATGGAACTTGTTAGTCCCTACAGTTGAGTTTAGCCTGTTGTTTCTAATGTTATTTTTCTGTAACTTTTGTTTATTTTAAATTTCATGGGATACCATGTGTCATGTCCTAGAGGGGGAAATCATAGACATTTTATTATTAACAACAGTAATAATGCTTAGGAAAAGCAGTACTAGTAATGATAATGGTAACAACAACAACATCGTAACCAAAGAGGGAGACCTAACAGAAATCATGGTTGCAATGCTGGGATAACAGTGATGTAAGCATTGTAAGGCATCCCTTCTGTGCTGTTTTTCTGGATTTCAGTTCTCCTTGTAACTTTTCTTTTCCCTGTGGGCCATGGTAGAGGTTTTCATTGAGCAATTGGCACTATTGTCCCTAGTAGTCCTGCTTCTCACTCTGCCAAACTTGGAAAAGGCCAGTGAATAGCTAATGCACATGGCATTATAGGTCCTAGAACCATACGCAAACTTCTCCCCTAGTAAACAGTGTGATACATCAGATAATACAGTGTATTGGATTTACAGCTGGGTAAACCTGGATACTGAAGACCTATACAGAAGGGATAAAAAGGACGACAGACTCCTTTGAAGAGGAATGCTATGATGAAGAACTTGCAGTTCTAGAAAGAGAAATGAAAGCTACTCTGAAAGCACTAGGAAGAAATAAATCACCAGGGGTAGATGGGATACCAATAGAACTGTTTCAAGCCACTGGGACTGAATCTGTCAAAATTGTAACAAGAGTATACCAACAAATATGGAAAACAAAACAATGCCCCACAGACTGGAAACACTCAATATATTATACATTCCAGTCCTTAAGAAGGGAGATGTGAAGGAGTGCAGTAACTATAGGACCATTGCTTTACGTTCTCATGCAAGCAAAGTGGTGCTCAAGGTGTGGCACAAAAAAAAAGAAGAAGAAGGAAGTCTTCTACCTTATATAGAGCAAGAAATGTCTGATGTTCAAGGAAAGGAAAGTGTTCTCCTTATGTACCACCAATAGCGGTAAAGGCACTTGAAGGGCAATTTATGATTTAATTATGCAAGCTACGCATTGCCCTCCCTCTCCCCAGTGAGCTCGGTACACAATTTACTGACTTTGAAAGGATGGAAGGTTGAGTCAACCTTGAGCCAGCTACTTGAGCTCGAGGTCAAACTGAGGTCATGAGCAGAATCTTCACTGCAGAACTGCAGTTTAACCACTGAGCAACGAGGAAGAGGCACAAGAAGACCAGTTTATGCTTTACAAACTACAGCAAAGCCTTTGACTGCTGAGAAATGTTGGGTTGTTCTAATGGGCATGCCTCAGTACTTGATTGTCCTGATACATGTATTGTGGACAAGAAGCTACTGTTAGGACAGAATAGGCAGAGACAGAATGGTTTCCTATAGGAAAAAGTGTCAGACAAGGGTGCATTTTATTTCCTTATCTGTTCAATCTGTATGCAGAACATACCATACAGAAAGCAGGACTGGATTCAGATGAATGAGGAGTGAAAATTGGTGGAATAAACATAAATAATTTAAAATATGCAGATGACACCAACTTACTGGCAGAAAATAGCAAAGACTCAAAACAACTTTTAGGAGAAGTGAAAGAAAAAAGTGCCAAAGCAGGACTGCAGTTTCATGTTAAGAAGATAAAAATCATGACTATAGAAGAATTACACAAATTTAATGTTGACAATGAAGAAATTGGAATAATTGGAGATTTTGTATACCATGGTTTAATCATCAGTCCAAACAGAGACTGCAGCCAAGAAATCGGAAGAAGACTGAGACTAGGAAGGGTAGCAATGAAGGAATTAGAAAAGATCATCAAGGGTGTGTCACTGGAGACCAAGACCAAGATCATTAACACTCTTTTATTTCTGATCACCATGTATGAGTGTGGACAGTAAAGAAAGCAGACAGGAAAAACAATTTTGTTTCAAATATGGTGCTGGAGGAGAGCTTTGCAGACACCCTGTACTACCAGAAAGACAAACAAGTGGGTCTTAGATCAAATCAAGCCTGAACTATCTCTGGAGATTAAAATGTTGAAGCTGAGGCTGTCCTGCTTTGGGCACATCATGACAAGACAGGATTCTCTGGAAAAGATAATAATGCTGGGAAAGGTAGGAGGCAGCAGGAAAAGAAGAAAAACAAATACGAGGTGGACTGACTCCCTAAAGGAAGCCACAGACTTCAGTTTATAAGAGCTGAGCAGGGCTGCTGAAGACAGGACATTTTGGAGATTGCTCATTCATAGGGTGGCCATGAATTGGAGGTGATGTTCCCTCCCCTGCCTCCTCAGCACGCTTGCCCGCTCATTGTTCACACTGCGTGCTTCCCCCCTCCACCTCCTCTGGCAGCCGCCCACTCAAAGGCAGAGCATCCCTGCCCTGCCTCCTCATCTGAGTGGGTGGCTGCTGGAGTAGGCAAAGAAGGGAAGCATGCTTTGGCCAGGAAATGGGTGAGTGCACAGAGGAGGAGGGAGATAGGAGTGCATGGTGCCCATGGACCGCCTTCATGGGCACTGTACTGAACTGGGCCGAACCATCGAATTGCGCTTCATGCCCATCTCTAATTTAAACACTTGTTCAGATACGAAATTCATTGGACTTGAGGTATTTCTTTATTTCTCTCTTCTGTCTCCCCTCTACTCGGTTTCTCTTGCTCTACAAACACACACACACATACACGCACAGCCTGACCAACATACATCACTAACAGCTTGGGAAATAAAATAAGGTAACCCTATGTGTATTGTCCAGTGAGAGCTGGACCATAAAGAAGGCTGACCGCCGAAGAATTGATGCTTTTGAATTGTGGTGCTGGAGGAGACTCTTGAGAGTCCCCTGGACTGCAAGGAGAACAAACCTATCCGTTCTGAAGGAAATCAACCCTGAGTGCTCACTGGAAGGACAGATCCTGAAGCTGAGGCTCCAATACTTTGGCCATCTCATGAGAAGAGAAGACTCCCTGGAAAAGACCCTGATGTTGGGAAAGAGTGAAGGCAGGAGGAGAAGGGGACGACAGAGGACAAGATATCTCGGTTGGACAGTGTCATCGAAGCTACCAACATGAATTTGACCCAACTCCGGGAGGCAGTGGAAGACAGGAGGGCCTGGCGTGCTCTGGTCCATGGGGTCACGAAGAGTCGGACACGACTTAACGACTAAACAACAACAACATGTGTATTGTTCTGTACTTCTTAGAAGAAACATGAGATACTGACATGACACATAAACAATTTTGGGCTTTAAATCTAGTATTGAATTAGAATTTAAAAAATCTCAGAATTGGATTTGGATTTACAGACAGCTGTATTAACTGATATATTACCGATAGAAGACTTCTATATAATTCAGCCCTAATCCCGTACCCCACCCTGTGCAAAACCTAGAAATGATAGTTTTGTGAGCTTTCTGAGGTTTTGTTTGTTAGAGATTTGTTAGAGATCTTCTATTACCGACTCCCAAATGTACCTTTTTTAGAGTAAGTACTCTGTCAAAAAATATATTAGCTAGACTAAACTGCTGTGTTTCAGTGGTATGTAACGAAATATTAAACTGGTTTACTTCCACTGTACACATGAGCTCAAAAAACCTCTGCCTAGCTGGCACGCTGTGGAAGAAGACCCCAGAGTGCTCACCTCCCTGTTGTTCAGAATGGACCAGTTACATTATGGCATGACAGAAAGTTACACATCTTGTACTGTTGTGAGTATGTGTCACGTGTTGTCAAGTTCGACAGACTTATAGTGACCCTAATAGGGCTTTCAAGGTAAGTAAGATACTGAAGGATTAATTTTATCAGTGCCGCCTCCTCCCCAGTGAATTTCCATGGCTGAGAGGAGATTCAAGCCCAGTCTCCTGAGTCCTAATCCACCACTCTCTCCACGTATACCACACTGGATACACCACTCTGTACTGTGAGAAAATGCTGTCAGATCCAAGGGATGTTTTAGAAATTGCTAGAAATCCAGCCTGAAACTCCCCAATTTATGGCAGCTTGAGTTGATTTGGGGCTTTGGCTTTCGAGGTCCATGCCAAACAAAACCCCGCAAAAAGTACTCTTTGCCAGAAATGTGATGTCACTTTGTACCCCCTCCTGCTCCTCCCAAAGCCTCCTGCTCTTTTCTAAGTGTTTATGTAAGTATGATGGGTTTTATGTTTATAAAAGCTTATAATTGGGCACATATGGGTTCCGTTTCACACCCGAGCAAAGGGAATGATGTAGAGTGGTGATAAATTTCCAGCTAAAACATTTCAGCAATTTTGTCTACTGCCTGACCCTTTTTGTTGCACAGGGCTACACTTTGGCTAATCCTTGGACAGGGAGTTGAACTATGTAATGATCCTTTTCTAGGAACCCAAATGCCTCATTATTGACTCAAAGCCATTAGACATTGATTTCCTTTCTTCTCCCCTCCCCTTACTTTCCTCACATGCTAAATGCTTCCATTTAAAACAAAGGGGTGGGAAGAACATCCCTCCGATTTAGAAAAAAGTGTGGCCAAAATTCTTTTCCATACATTTCATACAGGCGTTTTTTTAACCAATAGGATTTGTGAAATGAGGATATAGTAAAGAGTTGGGACAGGCTGAAGATACATGTTGTCCAGCCTTCTGTCTCCTGTTGTAGCAAACCCAGTGGTTATAGCAGGGGTGGAGTATGTGTGACCCTTCCGATAGTGTTGCAGTGCAATTCCCATCAACCCTAGCCAGCATAGTCAACGATAAGGAATGACAGGACTTACAGCCCAATGCCATCCTGGAGGATGCTTGTTCGCCATCCCTGGCTGGTGGAAAACCTACAAGTAGAGCCCCAGATCAAGGGTCCTTTGTTTTCCGTAGACAACTGGTTGGTCACTGTGTGAGAAGAATGCTGAACTATATAGGACTTCAGTCTGATCTATTATAGCTTTTCTTATGGTATCGTTCCAAGATATCCTGCCTCAGAAACCTGGATGTTGTATATAATCATCAAGACTGGTATCCACTGATAAGATATTTCCTCCATGAATTTGTCTAATCCTTTACAGCCATCTGAACTGGTGGCCTTTTCATCAGATCTTGTGGCAGTGGGTTCCGTGGTGTTCGTAAAGAACTACTTACTCTTCTCTGTCCTGGATCTTGCATCATTCAGCTTCACCAGATGTTGCTACTTTCTAATACCCATATAAATGCTCTTTCTTTGCCACATGTTTTTTTTTAAATAAAACTCTTGTCAAAGCCTCCCTCACTGTCCAGTTTCTCTCCACAGGTGTCCAGAGTGGAGTGGAGCAAGGGGGTGCTTGCCCTCCTTGAAATCTTAAATTTATTTACTATTGTAAGGTAGTGTGAAAATTATGCTGAAAATCACAATACAGCTTTGTCCTTCTCTACTGATATCTTTCTGTCCCACCATGCTGTGGCATCTATCTCTTACTTCAGTGCTCAGGTAACTCTAAAGTAAATCTTTCTCCTTTTCTTGTATATTTTGAATATTCAAAATTCTTCATTCTTTGTTTCATTTGCTTGTATCCATAATTTATATTCCAGATTTATATCCCAGTTTTCCATTCTAACGGAATGCTCATGAAGGCTTGCTGTATAATAAAAGGGATAGGGAAAACCCAAATAGAATGCACTTAAAATTAACCATAGCAAAGCAAGAGCAACATTCCAGGGAGACCAAAAACCACCAAACAGAAGACAAACTGAAAATGCTTGCCCAAACAAGTAAATCTAAACTTGGCAACCAAAAATCACAAGAGACAGGTCAGCATGAATCTTGCAAGCTAGGGAGTTTCAGGGCCTTTGCGGTGCTGTAGAGAAAGCTCTTTTCATTGTCTCTATTAACCATGTCCCCGGTGGTAGTTAGAAGCAGAAAGGGGCTTCATATAATTCATCATTTCAGAAGGCTAGCAAAACCAGAATAAAACATGTACAGGAATATTCATGGCATTTAGCAAAACATAGTCTCAGACAAAAATGACATACAGAGCAGCAAATTTAGTAGTTTGTGGTTAAAATAATAAAATAAATCAAGTATATATTAACTGGGCCCTCTCTCCCAGGAAATGTGGAATACAAAACGTTGTGGAACTAATAATGCAATATATGTAATGGTTCTTGAATTATCTTAATATGCATAATTTGTGCTGGTTGCATAGTTCTGCTTTAATTTTTGCAAAGCACGTACCAGCTTGTCTAGAAGATGTGTGACATTCGCACACTCTATTTAACCATGACAGATAAGCACAGAATCCATGTTTCAAAGTAGTCTATTTATTATTTTAATACTTTGTATCCTACTTTTCCTTCCCAAAAAAATCTAAAGCAGCGTGCTGTACAATGATTAAAGACAACAAAAAAGGAGCTCAAGAAAACAAAACACAGTGCATGAGAAGGAAAATGTAAAGTGTCAAATACTGTAGGAAAAACACAACGAAACGAAACAAAACCAGTCAGTCCCACTAGAAAGCTAGCCTGAAGAAAAAAATGAAATCAGGGCTGGATTTCCCTGCAAAGAGTATTCCGTGTCAAGGGTACCATAACTGAAACTTTCTTCTCCCCTGTATTTACCTACCACACTTTGGGTAGAATGGGAACTCAGAGCAGGACCTTATGATGTTGATCTAAGTACATGGAAAGGAGTGTACAAAAGAGAGCAACTGTTACGATTCTTAGGTCCCAGATGTTTGAAAGCTTTAATGGCAAGAACCAAAAGCTTGCACCGAGTCCAGAAACAGGTAAATGAAAAATTATTAAAGGACTGGGATGAAAAAAGGACTGGATCAATTGTCTGAACATGCCTTGGCAGTAATCTGCCACCACTGTTTTGACTGGGGCAGTTTCTAGCTGCTCTTGTCCTCCTAGGTACCTGCAATTGGGGATAAATAACAGAAAGTGACTCTACCTCAGTCCAGCCATTACTTTCATATAACATGCAAGAAGAGGGAGTGTACTAACCTGATGCCCTCCAACCCCCGGTTCCTTCACCCCCCTGTGCATGTAGGGCAAGGAGTCTGCAGTAGATGTCCTATTATCCATGGATACTTCCAATATGAGTTGGGAGTCCTGGGTTTCCAGGATTCCACATGGAAAGGTTTCACAGACAATGCAAGATCTCTGCTTCAGACCTGTCACACTAAACATACTGTATATAGGTGAGCAGTGGAACCACAAATTTAAGAAGAGGGAGCAAGTATGTTTTCTCTCCGTCTGTGTTGTTGTATCCACACATAAAATAATAACTGAATTGAGCTTTTCTCAGTCTACTTGCAAGCTTCTTGGGGCATCTAGAGGTGAATGCTGGACTGGATGGACCTTTTTTCTTCCTTTAGATCTAGTATGTTACATGGGGAAAACTCATATAGAAATGCAACACTAAAATTGGTCCACATGCACAAAAGACTTCTTTTGCCAGTACTCAAAACCTGACCCTTTTGGGGAAAACTGTCAGCAAGTGTAAAAGAAACCATGTGTTAGCACAGACCAGTTGCTTTATCTAAGCTAAAAAATTCCAAATTGTAATTTAAACTGAAATAGCACTGCGGGCAGCTGGACACTCTTTTGGCAGCCATTGGGTTGTATATCTAATTTCAATTAAAATGCAGAGATGTATCTGCCTTTGAAACAGTCCAGGCTGCCATATTTGTCCAGATACTGGGATTAGTTGATTTTCTGCAGCGTTCTGTGTTTATGAGAGCTAAAGCTCTTGATTTATTTCAAATGTCGATCTTGGAATTTATGATGGATGTTTTCAGAACCACCTACTGCTCCAACTGTTTAATCATTCCTCTGGCTATAGACAGACAGTGCTGCTTGAAACATAGATGCTAGCTGGCTGGCTGGCTAGACTTGGAAACTCGTTGATCTATGATGCTGAGCAAAAGGTCCAGTTGCATGAATATATGATGTCCACAAATACTATTCGTTTTGTTCAGTGGTTGGGACCTCACCAATCAGTTGACCATTCCTATACTGTCGATAGACTGGTCCTTTGGTAGCCCATTGTTTGACCACTGTCAAATAGAATCAAACATAATCTGAAGCCAGTAAAACTATCTTGTAGGTAGTTGCCCACCTTTCTAATTTGTTTAATACTATCCTTTGATAGCAAAGAAAGAGATGAAGGCTTGGAGCTACTGTCTCCAGGTCTACATGAGTCTTAGTGCGTATTAGACACAGGCACTTGGTATTCTTATCTAAGGATTTGACATACAGTGCCATGGTGGCCCAATTCTCGCCCCTAGAACTGGCTGATTCACTCGCCAGGCTCCGCATGGCACTCAAGTCCTTCTTCAGTGGCAGCGTGCCAATCCGAGCAGAAGCCCAGCTGGCCCTTCCCGACCTCCCTGTGCAGCTGACCACTTGCCCGCTGGGCATGGAGACTATCCTTCCTGCCTCCACACCGAAGGAGTTGGCTGTGCAGGGAGCCAGGGAGGAACTGGCCAGACTTCTGCCAGGATTGGCACGCTGCCACCAAAGAAGGACCCAAGCGCTGCATGGAGCCCAGTGGGTTGGCCTGTCAGTTCTGGAGGTGGGAATTGGGCCACAGGTGCTGCGGGTTGTATTTTGTATCCCTAACTACGAATACAAAGTGCCCATGTCTAGTACGTATGTATTTGTGTTATCTGCAGCATATACAAATATGTGTGCATCCTTTTATTCTCACTGTCTCTTAGAGCACATGCCACCCATCTTGTGGAAAGAATACGTTTCAAAACTAACATTTCTATTTTATTACTGCTATTAATTTTCATTAATTTCATTTTAGACAAACATTGTAGCTGCTTGGGTTTTCTGTTCCCACCCACACAACCACTAACTTTTCTCTGAGATTATAGGACAAAAGCCAAGCAGTATGGTTTGGTTTCTCCAAGGTCATTATATTTGTGGACACACTGTTAGCTATAAGCAGTAATTGATTTACAACAGTTCACAGTTCTAATCACATTGTATTAAGTCTGTATAGGATGCTACAGAATTTGGGCCACCGGGGGACTGTATTTACTGTGTTGGATTCAAATGTACAATTTGATCTCCAGGAATGTATTTGGGAATATTAATTCTACCACTTGCAGTAAAGGTCAGCTATACATAGTACTGATTGGATGTCACCTGTGAGTGACACACTTTCCCCTCCATATAGTCATTTTACTATTCTTTTAGAAACTGTTTTCTTTTCTTTTTCACCTTTTAAATGAAAGTTCAAGTGGATTTTTCAAAAGAAGACAGACACCCTTTCTTGAGTACATGAAAAGAGTGCTATATTAGCACTTGAATCGCTGAACAGTTATCATGCATTGCAGAGTAGTAGGGTATGTAGAGGTGCTGGACTTAGTCCACAGGGTATCATGAAGAGAAAGATCCACAGACTCTAGTATAAACTTTATTTCCTTCTCTAGTAGTTCTGGGCATGGATATGAATAAGCTGGGCAATTTTAGTCTGGCTGAAGTCTTCTTTTTTTTTTTAAAGCACTCCAGCACCAGCACTTCTCCAGTTTCTAAGTGTGCAGATCTCTCCTGCAGAAAACAAGAACAAAGCCGTGCAGCATGACATATTTCTATTGCTTGGTCTGTAGCAAGGTTCAAAAACTTGACTTCAGGGATCCCCCAGAGGCATTACATTGACTGTTAATACAATGCACCCAACTGTATCTAAGCTTGGTTTACACTTTTACCCTGAATCAAGGTACCCAAGCTTTGACCTTGCTTGGAGCCCAGCTGTCATTTGATGGCCAGAGACACTTGAGGCTTGACAATGGCTTTGTGACAGCCGGTGCATGGGAACTGCTCTGCATCTTCCTTTTTATGGGTGTAGGGTTGTGCGCCATTTCTTGATTGTGCAGGACGTCAGCGCCATACTTGCAAAGGACTCTTCCAGTACATTGCTAACCCACTTTTGTTTTGTTAATTGCCAACTGTGTCCATCCTATTGAGTGTCCCTGAAAGGGACAAAAGAACAAACTCTCATTAAGTTTAAAATGCTTTCTTTCCTGATTTCTTTGAAGATGTTTTGACATTTTCAAGCCTGTCATAAGTCCTGATCCAGATACAGGAAGCTTGTGTGGTACTTTCTGCCTGTAATTTAAAAAGACAAATTGTTTCTTTTTTTATATAAAACCAAATCCATGGTAATGACTAACATTGCATTAGGCCTGGAATACATTACATATGTGCTTAAATAAAATCAGCATTTGATATTACTCTGTTTGACAGATTTCTACATGTTTAATTTACTTTCTCTTTTTCTTGCAAATGGGAAAGGAGAAATAAAAAATACATTACTCATCTTAAGCTTTTTCTCGTGTTTTCTTTTCCTCCCACCCTCCCACCCCAATCTCATGTCATTTTAGTGCTGTTATTTTTAGAGAAAGGCAACTATTACAGTGTCAGACCCTATATGGGGGGAACAGCGGGGCACCCGAGATACTTATCTATCAGCAGCTGACAGGGCATCATCAGAGAAGTAAATGGATGGTGTTTCAGCTGCAGGGCTTTTGCAGATAAAACCTGTCCTTGTTATGAGGAGAAATTACTCCTGCCTGATGCACACTGTTGTCTTTGAGCTAAGCACCCCCAAGCCTCTGACACTGCTCTGACAGGGCTGCTGATTACAGCTTGGGCCTACATTAAGCAGAAGATACTATGAAGCTCATTCTCTCTCTCTTTCTCTCTCTTTCTGAGTGAACCATTAGAGCTGTAATAACAAGCCATTCATTACGCATATTTAGTGAGAGTGGGTGGAAAGTGAGGGGAGATGCCTCCCTACCAGCTTCATTTTGCACTTGTCATCTTTAGCAATTTGCATTTAATGAAGCCCTTGAATATGCCTTAAATTATACCTCAGATGATGGACAGAGTTAGCTTACACTTGAGTGGTCCAAAATAATAATAATAAAAAAATTCTGAAGATGAAATAGTAATTACTCTGGAATTGTCATCCTGTACCAGTAGGGAGGAGTTGCAAAAGCTCTTAAGAATGGTAAAGAGTGTCTGGCAGGATCAGATAAAGGCCTACCAACCATAGCTTTATCCATGCCTTGTTTTTTGTTTCACTACCTCCCAGGACGTTATGCTTTCTCATCTCACCAGGTGAAAGAATCTCACTTTCAAAACTCTGTTACCTAAGTCAGTGTTTTCCAGATCTTGTCTCTTTGGGAGGGTCTTTCCACACCAGCTAAGGAGCCCCTATGTATCTGCTGCGGCCATGCTCTACATTACAGAAGATTTATTTCCTTTTGTTTGTTTCTGGCATTTATATTCTGCCAGTGACAATGTACATGCCTGCCCTCCTCTGCACTATCATAAAAGACCTATGAGGTCGGTCAGGCTAAGGAAGAGAGCAACTGGCTCAGGGTCAACCAGTGAGTTTCATGGCTCATTGGGAAACTGAACCTGGATCTCTCAAGTCCCACTCGAAAACTCTTGACCATGGATAGGGAACATTGACCAGGCTTGTTTAGCATTCCATCACCTCCTGATGTGAAGTAAGTGTGTGTATAGAACACATCTGTCCCCAATCCCTGGTGCTGTGTGTTGTGGGAAGCATAGTCAGCAAAGGAACTTGTCACCTCCTGCTGATCTTCTAAGGTGGGTGTCCTTGAAAATCACATTGAGAACCTTATTATTCTCTAGAATGTATTTTGGGCTTGACGTCTAATACTTGAATATCAAAGTCTCCCAATCCAAGTCAGATGCAAAATGGCTCAGGGAGCAGAACCAAGTATCTCCTGCTCTGCGACAAACCAAACACTCGACTGATGTGGATAAAAAGTTCTTTTTAACAAGAAGGGATGAGTAGCCCTTTTTGGTGTTGTAAGCCAGTTGAGGCCAGAAACCCTCTCATTCAATAGATCTTGATGTGCCTTCTGATTGCCCTTGTTCTAAAAGCCATTGCTCTTGGCTAACCTCTAAAAAAGGTATAAGTGACAGCTCGTAGGAATAGCCAGCTGTGTCTGATGGGTAATAATCTGGAACATTTTTAGACTTAAATCTATTGCCTAGACTACTCTAGTGACTAAGCATGAATTAGAATTTTTATGTTTAAGATTGAATTTATTTAAATGATTTTTGTGCAAATGTGTTCAATTGTATTTGAATCAGAACTGAATCTAATTTATTATTTGGTCAAAATGTTTCTTCTTGCTTTCACTAGTGCATTCCACCATCACATTTCTAAAATCATATTGTAAAGTTCTGGTTTGCCTTGTTTTAAAGAATCAAGAGATTCATATAGTGAAATAGGGTGTAATTTACAAAAACTCATGCTGTAATCAATACTCTGAACTTTTCAGTGGATCTTTCTGTTTACTAAAGACTGTTTATCAACAGTCACTTCTGGTCCAATTTATCTAGACTCTTGCGTCCGTTGTAAATGTGGCTGAGGTTAGCACTGTTTTGCTTTTTCGGTATGTGGCTGTATGAGGTGGTCAAAAAGGGCCAGATGCTTGAGGACTAGATTCCTTGGAGAGTCATAATGGGGGAAAACAAATGGAAATGAAGGCCCTGAGTAAGGATAGCAATAAAATATCTTTTCTTACTTGACTGAAGACTCCTTTTAGGAGTCCATTAGAAGAAAATGTATAGCAACATCCTAGAGACACACTGGCTGGTTCAGGACATGTGATGTTCTGCATGTTTTAAATAACTAGCTAGATCTGTTCAAAATAAGTCCATATAATAAACGGTTCTTTCTTATTTCTTTTTTCTTCTTCAGGTGCTAATAGCTGATGACTACTCTGACCCATTTGATGCCAAAAGTGAGGGCAGCAAAACAGGCAAAGGAGAAAACACTGGCTATATGGAACCATATGAAGCTCAGAGGATAATGACAGGTAAGGATGTCTTTATTTTTCAGGTGTAAAAATGTAATTTGCAGTGCTGTGAATATGACACTGGAGTCAGCATGGCTCTTGTGCAAATTTTCTTCATTTATTTCATTGGAGTTTTACTTGAGAGCAACATTCAGGGCAATTACACTATCTATGTAGAAATCTGTCGACTTGTATCATTCATGCACAGAGAAACCTTGATTGGCATACAAAAAATGTCAGAAAGGATTAATCTGTCAGTTCTACTTTTTTCTATGTTTGAAATTTTTAAAGTCTGAAATTCTTTCCATTCAATGTTTGAAGAAATTTGAGGATTTTTAAGGTCTGATCAAAAATGGCCCCAGTGAATTCTTACCTGTGCCTGCTAACTAAATTCAACAGCAGTACCCAGTATGAAGAGGATCATATAGTCCTTTCTTGCAGTGTAACTGCTGAAAGATGAAAAGTCTATCAGAAAAAGAGAGGTAGTAACCACAATTGAGCAACACAGAAAAACTTCCTGCCGTACACAGGAGTTGTCAGCCAGGCTTTTAAGAAGTAATGGTCATTCAAGGCCCAACGCCTGCATGAGGAAATGTATCACTTTTGGTTCTTTTTATAGTTGAATGTTTAAAAGCCAAAGTTCTTTCTGCCAAAATTATGGAGGAATTTTTAAATTTTGAAAAGTTGTCAGCCAAAGGAAATTATCAGCTATCCCTTGAATAGAATACTGAACAGTTGGGCAGGATCTCCTGAGCCCACTAAAGTACTCGCATTCAGTTCTCACCAGTGCTTCCTGCTTTATGCCTCCTTAGACCAATGGTGTCCTGGAGCCAGGGTTTGTAGCAGAGAATATGACATCATCATCCACCCCCTCCTAGATTCCATGTTCCTTCCAAGCTTGTGTGCAATCTTTACAGGGACTGGCAGACAATTGGATTTCCTCAGGAATAGTATATTGTTGCAAGCAATCTGTGTTGTAATGCAAAGTATTTGAGCATGGTATAATCTTGAATGGGCACTTAGGGCTATAAGCATTAAAAAACACCAGTTTCTCATATATTATATGGACTAATCTAGCCTGTGTTTCTGCAGTTTCCGGGTTTGGGCATGGGAGGGGCGGTGCTAACTGGCGATGGGGACTGCCATTTACGAGTATCTGCACTTCCCAGACACCACTGCTTGTGATGCAAACCAAAAGCTTTCGTAGGAGATTAGGAATCATTAATTCGCCTCTTCTGGCCCTTTTCTGACCAGTTGGTGTAAGGAGGAGCCTTTAGTGAATGATGCTGGTTTCCTTGCATTTTTCTTCTTCTTTCTTCTTTTCATTTTTCTTCTTTCTTCTTGTGATATCCTACAGACTGAATCTCTGATTACTATTGGGGTGGTGGTGCTATTTTGTGTTTTTGGACTGCAATTCCCGAATTCTCCAAGAATTCCACAGACAGAATTTGGGGAGCTGTAGCTCACAAACACAAGTCTGCAGACCTCTAGATTTCACCCTGCTAGAGAAGGGCTTTTGGGTTATTTATCTCCAGTGCTACCACACTCCTGCCTTTTGTTGTTAATGTAAAAAAGAAGAAGAAGGCTGCAGCAGTGCTTCCTAGGAGCCATAGTTCTTTGGGAGGCTCATCTATAGAGTCTTAACAGGCAACAATATTATGACTCCCAACGTCTTCTATACCCAGGAGGGTGTGGCTCTTATCATTCATGTGACTGGGGGAGGTGATTGATGTACAGCTTATATTTTATGTGTATGTAAAGACAACCAAATAATCATGGGTGCATTCTTCTTCATGCATTGGTAGTACAGTACGTATACATTTACATGGTTTCCTTTAACAGCGAATAAATCTCAATGGACCGGAATACTGTACAGAATGTAGCTCACTGTAGAATCTTCCGGGTTTATTTGGGATTGGTTGGCTTGATTAGAGCTTTTCTGTGCCGTTTTGATCACATGGCAAAAATGTGAAAGAGAATACTGGTTTAGGCAGACAGAGCTTGTTGGTTTTTGGTTGCCTCCGGATCCTTGAGTTCCATTTCAGACAATAGCATTCCATCTGTTGGCATACACTGAGGTGGTCTGCTACAGTTAGGCTGTGTGTTGTAAATTACACAAACAGACTTCTTTTATTACAATGCAGGTCTAGTTCTTCCTTAGTGGTATGGTCTATAGATATGAATAGAAGTAATTTCCACGTGAACATATTCTAGATTGTGAGTTTCATCAGGAGAAAGAAGTAATTTGAAGTAGCAAATATGGTGTTTTCCTTTCCTTTCTCTGTTAACATGGAGAGTGTAATTATATGTTTCTCGTTTGTTCCTTGGTTCTCTTCCAGTCACAGTTCTTTATATGGTATTTATTGCACAGTGTGTATTCTGGGTGCATACCCTCTGCAAGTGTATATTTTTGGAGGTTATTGTGAACAGATTCTTGTTTAAGCCTAATGCAGCATCTCTTTCAGTATAGATAATGACATTTAATGACATGAACTTCTTTTTCTTCATAAATGCTCATTCTTGTTCTGAATGAAAGTTCCATAGAAAACACAACACAAGGAATTACATGGTAACTGCATTGCTAATCATGATGCACATTAACAGACAAGTGAGACAAAACAATAGCTGTACATATATTCCCAGTTTATGACATGGGTGCAAATTGGCTATGTCACTAATGTATTTGCAGGGTTGGGGGCTCCTCTGTATGCAGTGATTACACTGCTCAGAAGACCCAACGGGTGTTCAGAAACATGATGAGCAACTGCAATTTCTACTCTGATTGTAAAGATGAAAGGTTCATATGTTCCCCTAAGGGTAGACATGCATAATAGAGAACTTGTTGATACTGCAGTGCATACAGACACCACAGCTGCTTCTGCTTTCTTTTATAGAGAAGGACTGCAGTGCATCTTGGAGTAGAACACACTATTTGTCTAGATGGGATGGGCAAATGTTTGCCCTCCAGATGTTGTTGGGGTGAAGCTTCCATCAGCAGTCACTAGCATAGCCATGCTGAAGAATGCTTGGAGTTCCAGACTCAGCAACACTTGGGGAGGCACACTTTGCTCCCCTGGAGTTTAGAGATTCATAACATGTAGGGAAAAAATGTTCTGTTACTGGTAGCTGGGGAGCAAGTATGGATATACTGTGCTCCATACAATCAGCCTAATTCATGTGGAGCCTGTTATTTCAGCTGCATGCTTGCTATTACAGAAAGAGGGCTTCTTGAGCTCTAGTCAGTCTACAGAGTGTGACTGGTGAGCATTTGGATTGTTGGATTGTGAACTGAAGTATTAGTGAGCTATTTAAAAGAATTCTGTTATGTTTAACTAAGTTTCCACATCTCATTTTTGCATTGTCACCCTTGTAATTTTATCTCAAAAAGTGTTGTGATGTAGCACCAAGGTTTTGCTGCTGTGTTAGTAAGATGATTAGTAATTCTTTAAAGGTGTTTACCATCATTATGTAATGAAAATGGCAACCGAATCCTCTTATGATCAGCTTAAATTGTAGAAGAATAACAAAACCTATCCTTCCTGGAGGAAAAAAAAATAGTAGGCAGTGCTCCCTGAATGCAAGCCTCTATCTAGATAAGTGCACTGTATGACCAGGAGAAAATAAAAAGAATGTGGAGACAGTATACTGAAGACCTATACAGAAGAGATAAAAGGATGACAGACCCCTTTGACAAGGAATCGCATGATGAAGAACCTGCAGTTCTAGAAAGTGAAGTGAAAGCATCTCTGAAAACAATAGGAAAAAATAAATCACCAGAGATAGATGGAATACCAATAGAACTATTTCAAGCCACTGACTGAATCTGTAAAATTCTAACAAGATTATGCCAATAAATATGGAAAACAAAAGAATAGTCCACAGACTAACAACGTTCAATATACATTCCAATCCCCAAGAAAGGAGATGCCAAGGAGTGCAGTAAACATAGGACCATTGCTTTAATTTCCCATGCAAGCACAGTGATGCTCAAGGTGTTGCAACAAAAGCTTTTACCTTCTATGGAATGAGAAATACCTAATGTTCAAATTGGATTCTGAAAGGAAAGAGGCTCTTGAGATCATATTGCAAATATCCACTGGGTACTAGAGCGCATCCAAGAATTTCAGAAGAAGATCAGTCTAGTCTTTATAGAGTACAGCAAAGCCATTGATTATGTGAATGTTGAGAAACTGGATTGTTTTGAAAGAAATGGGTGTGCCTTGACACTTGATTGTCCTGGTGCATAATTTGTATTATGGACAAAAAGATATTATTAGGTCAGAATATGGAGAGACAGAATGGTTTTGTATAGGCAAAAGTTTTAGACAAGGGTGTACTTTATCTCTTTATCGGTTCAATTTGTACACAGAACATATCATACAGAAAGCCAGACTAGATTCAGGTGAAAATTGATGGAAAAAAAGATCAATAAGTTAAGATATGTGAATGACACTATCATACTGGCAGAAAGCAGTAATGACTTGAAATGACTTCTAGGAAAAATGAAAGAAGAAAGTGCCAAAACAGGATTGCAGTTGAACGTTAAGAAGATAAAAATCATGGCTACAGAAGAAATACACAATTTTAGCACTGACAATGAATACATTGAAATGGATTTTGTATACATTGGTTCAATCATCAATCCAAAAGGAGACTACTACCAGTAAAACGTAAAAAGACTGAGGGCGTGATCACATAATGGAATTGTTCCCTGCTTATACCCAAATTAGACCATAGCATAAATTTGAGGCCACATGGCACACGGCCATTAGCGATTCATGCTACTGGCTAGCAGTGTAAGTGCAGTTCAGTTCCCACTCTCCAAAAGGCTTGGTTTTTTGTTTGTTTTTTGTTTGTTTGTTTTTTGTTCTGGTGGTGTTTCAATATATCCTTTAGCAGTATGGCATGTGTGTACGATCCTATCGAAACTTTTTTGAAGCAAATTCACCAGGGAAGGCGGCCGTCATTATGGCCGCACAGCTGCCCTTTTATATATATATTTTTTAAAAAATTATGCAGCTAGAGTGTCAACACATTGGTAAACTTGCGTCAAAAGCTTCAAAAGAATTGGTAGGTGTAGCTTCATTCCAGCTACTATCTAGCAAGTGACACAACCCTGGGTGGGGGATGCTGGGTCCCATTGAGTGCAATGCATTGCTTCCAGATGTGCCGGCGCAACAGAAGAAATTCTACCCATCAGGAAGCAGTGCCCGACATATTGATGTATTGTTTTAAGTTAAGGGGCTATAGTGCCCCATAAAATGAGAGAAAATAAATCGGCAACATGGTGTCACCAGCGATAATGATTCAAATGGAAGAAAATGAATTGATAACATTAAATCACATTGGGACATTCATCCAGATATATATAACACGTGGCCATCATGCATTACAACAAAGCTATGGAAAGTATTTTTAGAAATGGGGAACATTTCCCTAGTGTGACTGCGGCCTGAGACTAGGAAGGGCAGCAATGAAGGAATCTAAAAAGATTATTAAGTATAAGTATATGTCACTGGAGACTAAAACCAAGATTATCCACACTGTTCTATTTCCTATTACCATGTATGGATGTGTAAGCTGGACAGTAAAGAAAGATGACAAGGGAAAAAATTGATTTGTTTGAAATATACTGCTGGAGGAGAGCTTTGTGGACACCCTGTACTGCCAGAAAGACAGACAAGTGGGTCCTAGATCAAATTAAGTCTGAACTGTCTCAGGGGGCAAAAATGATGAAACTGAGGCTGACTTTGGCTCATCAAGAAAAAGGCAGGATACTCTGGAAAAGACAATTATGCAAGGAAAGGTGGAAGGCAGCAGGAAAAGAAGACCGAATAAGAGATGAATTGACTCCCTAAAGGAAGCCCCAGGCTGGAGTTTAAAAGAGCTGAGCAACGCTGTTGAGGATAGGACATTTTTCAGATTGCTTATTCATAAGGCCGCCATAAGTCAGAGCCAACTTGACAACAGGTAAAAACATAAACAACAGTTTAAATTGTATAGCAATAATGAAATCTCTCTTGACTTGACAAAAAACCAAATGGTAAGCTGCTCTCCCTGGATGTGAACCTCTGTCTAGGAAAAACAACTCACTCTTTCTCAGGGTGGGGACATCATTTCCAAGGTCCATGAATTCCTAGAGCCAGCTGTGCTGAACAGAACACCACAAACAAGCTAATTTGAAATGCTGCTTTGTAATGCTGAAATTGGTGCACAGGGTAGGGATATGCAATTATGACAAGAAACTATCACTCTCATTACCTTCACCTGTGGTTAAAAAAAAAAGGAAATGTTTTTAATTGGTTCAATCATTTTCATTAATCAAGGGCAATAAAGTAAAATTCAAGATAATGTCTTTAGCTCAGGTTTCATGGCTTGCCCTGAAGAGGAATGCAAAGTGTTTAGAGTCTGGGATTTCCTCTCCTTTGCACACTTCTTCTTCCTCCCCCCCCCCCCCCAGCTCATTGTACAGTTTTAATAGCGATCAAGAAAGGGGAATCCCCAGATTTACATGTTTCTTTTTGATGTTCCAGTTTGTTCCTTCCAACGTGCAGTCTCTCTTGATCTGATGGGCTGGAGCCCAGGTGTTGTAGGTGAACTTTACACCCTCTTACACCGGTTAACATACTGTATAGGATAGTGCATACTGTCTAAAACGCGAAAGTTAAAGTCTGCCTTTCATAAGGATGCCAATGCTTGGAAAACTGTGTAATAGTCCACTAAGTCCTTCAGTGTAATCATGAAAACACTTATACATTATACAGAAGGCAGCCTTCCTCTGTGGCCCTGATCTACAGATTGTGCTGGAGGATGACTTTCAGGAAGGTAGGGAGGAGAGGAGACAACCTTCCTGTAGCCTCACTCCAGTGCTGCCACTGACTTACATAAAGCAGTTCTGCTACCAAACGCTTCATTCCTTCCCTATGTTCATTTTCACCTCTAGCCTAGGAAGTGCAGGCCAGCCAGGTACCATGCATATATGCCAGTTGTTGCCCAGAGGCTTCTAGCTGCTGACTTTTATTTTTGTTAAACAAATCCCGTTTTTGGCTGTGATAGACTCATTAATGTTATCATATTCAGGGATTTTTACACATTGATTCTAAGTGCTCAGGAGGAATTAGGGAACGAGATGCTCTTGAGTTACACTGGATCAGAGGATATTTTCTAAGAAGACAGAAGACATCTTCTCTGCTTTAGTCACTCAACATTAGTGACCAACGCAGTTTCAACATCTGGGAAACACTCCATCACACTGGATTAGAAGATAACATGGTGCATCCACATGGGTTTGTTTTCATCATCTTTTCTCTCAGGATCTGAGATGAAAGTAAACTCAACAGGTTGCTGAAATTCTTTAGTAAATTCTACTGACAGGACGGGTCGTCTGTGTTAAGAGATCATCGTGTGTTCTGATCAATTATCTTCAATGAGCTAAATTAAGTATAGAGTCAAAAACATGGAGTTAACTTGTAATAACTTTAGGTTTATTAACTACAGACTTCAGTACTTCAGTAGCAAAGGTCAAAATATAGCATTTGAATTAAAAACAAAGAAGGTTATTTGTATTCTCGAAGGCTTTCACAGCCGGGATCTGATGGTTGTTGTAGGTTTTTCGGGCTGTTTGGCCGTGTTCTGAAGGTTGTTCTTCCTAACATTTCGCCAGTCTCTGTGGCCAGCATCTTCAGAGGACAGGAGTCAGAACTCTGTCTGTGCTCTCGTGCAGTTTTGTGGGATAGTTGAGTATTTACAGCTGTGGGATCAGCTTTTGTCCTTTTCAGGAGATTGGGTGATTATGGTGATCCGCGTGGGTTTTTTTTCCTTAGCATGTGCTCAGGCAATCTCCATCTTGGAAAAGGCCCTTCTTCAAGGAAGAAGGCACATGAGAGGAGGGTTAGGAAGTGACCAATGCACAATAGTGCTCCAATTGCAGGGTAGAACGCAATGATTGACAGAATCACCCACTGCATACTGGGACACAATTGATCTGCATACTCCAACAATCTGGTGTTTTGGACTGATTCTTACACAGCGAAGGGAATGTGAGCTATTAGGCAAAAGATTCACCAGGACACCAAAGGACTTATCAATATCCATGTGGGCTCTAACTCAGTGTTTCATTCTTTTCAGTTTGTCAGTGATTCTAAAGAATGTATTATCTCTTACAGGCCTTCTTGCTGAGCCATTATGGCGTGCCTTCTCCCTTTTGTAGTGTTTGGCTGATCATACTCCTACTGGTTAGCAGTCTTTTATTTTACAGTAAATATAGAGCAGTGGACAGGCCAGTTTGGACCACTTTAAAGGCTTTAAGACAGCATCGGCAGGGGCTGTAAAGAAAAGAAGGTTCTCTTGTGTTATAATCTCCCTGTCTGTCTCAGAAATGCTTGAAATCCTATGGAGATATGCAAGCTTGTACCAAATCTACTCTACCTATATTTGGTTTGAAGCTATCACAGTGTCTTTTGGAATAAATTTCTGTGTCATTGGATGGGACAGAATTTGGAAACGCCAGTGGGTCTGCTGGATTTTAAGAGTTATAGTCCAAAAAAGGAGCCCTTCATACTTCATGTTGGCCCGTAACACTTCGTCTAAAGTTGTAACACATGAAACACCTTCCTATAATAGAAATATATATGTTCTTTACTCTGTTCTTTTTCCTTCTCCTTTCCCCTTCAATGTAATTCAACAGAAAGGATTGCATGTGAATTTAACCTGCTGATGTTTTCAGATTTCAGCAAAAGTGCTAATATTTAAATGGATAAAAATTCTCAAATTAAAGTTTGAACAAATGAAGCTTCTTCAAAGCATATGTCCGCATACAAGCAAATACAAAAGCGGTGCATAAAAGAGGGAAAATAATGTTAATGTCTCTATTGATTTCTGTAGAACTAGATAGCCTGCTGTTTAATTATGTCACAGCAGCACTTAGGCAATAGCCTTGATAAGATTATTTAATGGGTTGAACAGCAGGGCAGAACAATAAAACTGATTTTTCATTTGTCTTATTATGGTCAGCTAATCTTTGGTTAAGACTGCACAAAATTCTCCTTGGGCCATAGGCTTCTAAGTGTGTTCAGCGATCCTGTTCTTGCTAAATTTATGCCCTTTACTTTATTCCAGATTTGCTTTTAGTTTTTCCCCTGGGGATGAAAAGTTTAATGGATATGGTGCTTTGAAGACTCTTCTAATGCATTTTTCAGGCTCTGCCAACAATGGGATGTTAGCTTAGGCCGTGTCATGGGATCTGTCTCCAGCCCTCCAGGGAGATAAAACATCCATGAAATGGGAAGAATTACAATGCTCTTGCTAAAAGTCCAGATGTAAAATTACCATGTCTATTATTAATGAAACACTTAACAATATGGTTGTCCTGGGGTAGCTATGACATGATATTTATTATTGGTGCAGAGAAGGTCTGAACAGGACAGCTGGGTAACCTCAGTAATTTTTAATGGAGAAAAGTCCTTTGTATAATCGTCCCTCCTCCCAGAATATACCTAATTTTCCTCTACATGAAGGTGCTCAGCATACAAGCAGGTGCAACTTCATTTGCACATCTACTGCTAAAGAAATCTTCAACCTGTCTCCTTAAACAGGGTCCTTCCCAGCCAGCAGATAAGCTGCAGCCTCTTACTGGAGACAGATCTGTGGGTGGTTATGGCTCTATTTCAGAAGGTGAGCTGAGGTTTTTGCTGTAAGCTTTTCCATACAAGTGAATAAGTGCCTAAAGACCTGTGTTTCTCATGAACATGAGAAAAGCTGATGAGCTCACTATCTGGCCATTCTTGTGAAGATCGAAGAGAGGAGTCAGCATCAAGACAATTTTAATATAAATTTTACAGTCAAGAATTGCTTTTTTGCAAGGCTCTTGGCTCTGATACCCAAGCCAACTTAAACACGGTGCTGTTTCATAGGATAGCGAAATTGTGTTCATGCTATAAAAAGCTTGCTAAACTGTTGGCATGAGTTGTGTTGCACCATAAGAGGAGAGCTCTAGTTAGTCATTCTATTAATTTATCAAGCTCTTTCATATAATGGGAGTTTCTTGGGCTGTCAAAGTGCCCATGTACATGCTCTAAACCAGTGTTTCCCACCTTTACACTTACCCATTATTTCCTCTTTTCACATGTTGCAAGCTGTCTCATCCTTATCTTCGCTTCTTCAAAAAATCAGGTGAATCTTAACAAGAATGATGTGTTCATCTGGTATTTCAAAGCTGTAAAGATGCCAAGTCATAATGATTTTCCCAGCATAAGACATTATACTTCCCTTCCTCCTTCCAGTTTACAGCAGTGTTCTATGCCAGGATGTGTTTTTACCCTCGGAAGGCTGAATTGTGCTTTTGACATTCCTTCTATTTTTAAATAATATCTTAAAACATAACATAATGGTAAGGCCAATGAAATCTGCCGTTGTGGGAATCAAAGTCCCCAGCTTTATGCCAGTGCAGAAAAAATGATGAGCTAATTGTTTGGGCTTTTTCGAGGAGATCAAAGAGTTGAGTCAAGACCAAGACAATTTTAAAATAAATTTCATGGTGGAGATTTTTGTGAGCCTCTTAACTTTGATAACGTAAGCAAATTTAAACAGAGTGCTGCTTCATAGAATACCAAAATTGTGTCCATGCCATAAACAGCATACTAAACTGTTGATATGAGTTATATCATGTCATGGAATGCAAGCAGTAGTTAATCATGTTACTAATCTGTCAAGCCCTTTCCTATAATCAGAGTCTCTTGGGTTGCCCATGAGCTTGCTTTAAACCCAGTGGTTCACACCCTTTATCCAGTGATTTGGATTTCATCTTCTGGAAACCCCGGCTACAATGGCCAGTTGCATCATATTATGGGATTTGATGTCCAAACATTTGGCATGCCAGAGGCTGAGAACAACAACTCTGGAAATTTCATTTGAAGAGCAGCAGTACAAGAATTTTCTAGTCTTATTTTCTCTGTTACTACAGACCTGGGATATTTTGACTGTCAAATATGAAGAAAGAAGCAATTCTGTAAATCAAGTCAGTCAGCCAGCCAGTCAGTTAGACAGACAGTCAGTCAGTCAGTAAGGCAATACTTTTCATTTACATTGTACAGCACATTACCTGTATCTGAATAATCCTGAAACAGCTTTGTAAGGTAGGGCAGTATTATTCTGCCTGTGATTGTGGCATAGAGATAGAATATTCATTTGGCTGTCTGTTGACCTGATGGCTGAAGTAAGATTTAAGCCAGTGGCATTATTCATGATTTCTGACTTGCAGTGCCTACAGTAGCTTTCAGGTTAGTGCTATACTCTTAACAGCAGGATAAAAGATGGCCTGAAAATGGACGGGTGGTAAAGAACTATTGATATAAATGTGTTTGTGACATGGCCCTTGCCAAAAGGCTAACACAAGAAATCTGAAGAGCAGATATGAATGATTTTGATATCGTATGGCTCCTATTTATTTTAATTATGAAACAGAACAGAGAAAATTGATTACTTCCAAGTTCACATGGAGCTTCATCAGACAACCAATTTGATACAGTAATTATTCCTCCTGAAAGGTGATGGCCCATTCCAGGAAGACAATGGATTTTTCTGTTACTGGTATAACTGCATTTCTTTATTTGTCAGCACAAGACATATAGCTCTATTATATTGCTTCATTCTATAATAAAGCTTAATTTTAAAAAAAAGTCCATGCCATACTCAAACTACACTGACTTCTGGTCAGAGAACAAGCCTACACCAATTGGTCGGCCTGAAGATCTTTGGAGAAGTACTAGGGATATGTTAGCTGGAGAGGCAAGAAGTCATTCCGGCTGTTGGCATCTCCATTCCTGAATCATTAACCTTAAAACCTGCCTGAAATCAGAGCATTCTTGGCCTCGATCTTGTTGTATCTTGAATGTTTGCTGAGATTTGGCTGTTTCCTTCACAGCGGTGATACAAAATGGGTTCACTTTTGAACTCACTCCAGGACATTTCCATTTGTGGTAACTGTGGGTGCTGCCTAGACAGCAACTGCTTCCTGTTCTTCAGGTTTGGTGGTGTAACATACAGCCAGAAAAGTGTGGAGCCTGTCCAGGAAAGGAGAACACTTTTTTCTTGCAGCTAATCTTGTCTGGACATCTGTATGAAATACTTGAATTGCAAACCTTGCAGTTTAGGGGCTGCATGAGTTACCTGTTTAGGTCCAGTTTCTTTTTCAGGCATTGAAAATCAGAGGAGTGCAACATCAACCTTTGCAGTTGACAGGCAGTATGAAGCCTCTAAGTTTGCTAGATCCAAAATATATATTAGGAGCCTGGCTTTTGGCCTTTGTACCTTTGATACCTACTGAACTTCAGGCTACAGCTCAAGCCTTTACTCATGCTTGGACTTAAACAAGTGACCTGGATTAAAGGACATGCCCTTGGCTGGTTTGTATTCGCAGACAGCCACAAGGTTGTTCTAGTTTTGATAGTGTAGTTTTGATAGTGTAGGTCTACCAGAATTCAAAACCCTATATACTGGAGTGCTGGGAATAAGCGAAGGAGTATGCTTGACCTCACAAATGAGTCATTTAAATGTACTTTGATCTGACATGCAGGTTATTATCTTAATTCTAGCAGTGGAATTGGCCCTATTCACAGACAGCATTTTCCTTCTCCTTTGGCCATGCAGTGTTAGAAGCAGCAACTCTTGTGAGCAGCAGCAGCAGAAGCTCCTTCTCAAGAGCTGAATTTCACCCATCCTGGGAGTGAAGGAGGACTGGCCTTCCCATGATCCTGTAGCAACTTGAGGCAAGCGTCTGAGTGCCAGCTCCTTTTGTAACTAGTTTTTGTTTGAGCATGTTGTGTCATGCATGATAGTAAATAAGGATGTTTCAACCCACAGTGACTCAGTCCTTGCAAAATCCTTAATCCTCTTTCCGGACAGGTGGCTTGCCAATCTATAGGTTTTTGCATCATGCCTGGTAAAGAGCAGAAAGAAGGAAGGGAGCACTGAATGGGAACCAATCTTTCATGTTCTTCCTGGACCCTTCAGCAACCAAAATGCTGCTCACCAAGAATATGCCATGTTCTGTATTCTATGCCTCATTTTAAAGCCTGAATACTCTGTATTTATAGAATACAGAGTATTCAGGCTTTAAAATGAGGCACTTAGAACCTAGAAATCTGTGACCCCTGGATGATTTCATGACCAGAATCATCATGTTGACCAGTCTGCTTGCTACAATTATTTGCATTTTTGATATCAGGCATACCAGGTGCCAGTTTAGAGAGGATGGGCAATAGCCACCTGGATCCCTTTGTGAAGGGTTAAAGTGGGACGCTTGCCTATCATGCATGATCCTCTCCCTAAATTGGTCTGTCAGTAAGACTACTTGCTAACTAGAACTGTATCAGGATACCCTCCAATCTGAATGCTTCCATTGCCAATTTTAATCTTCAAATTACCTGTAGATCTAAATAGGCAGCATAAATAGAAGTTCTAAGCTCATGGACTTATCATCACCATCTCCACCATTTTTGGTCCATTGATTTACAGCTCAGATTTTGGATGACTTGAATGTTGCATGGCATCAAGAGGAGACGTAAGAAATCTGTACTTGTATAATTTACATTGCCAGCATTTCTCCTTTTGTGCAAATAGGGCATGGGTGAACAATTGTGGTCCTCTAGATGGTTTTGGCCTACAGCTCCCATCAACATTAGCCAGCATAGCCAAGGACAATGGTTTTTGGAACTTGTAATACCCCCCCCAAAAAAAAAATATGTAGAGCCATTTTTGTTAGAGAGGTGCCATTTGGTGTAGGTAGATGTGTTTTGAGCTCCAGCTCCCAGAATTCTCAAAGAATTCCCCACGGCAGAATTCTGGGATTTCCGGCCTATAGAACCATACCTGCAAAAATCTATATTTTGCTTACTTGGATCAAGGCCTAAATCCTCAGCGGCTGGATGACATGGAGGTCTCAGTTCGTACTGCAGTGCTTCCTGGGTTGAAGCTGCTGCAACGCTTTCTGAGAGTGATGTCTCACTGTGCTCAAAGGTGTCTGTAGGTATGGTTCTTCCGCCCTGGGAAATCCTAGCAGAATTTTGGGAATTGTGGTTCAAGAAAAAAGAAAAAAACCCTACCAACAACAAATGGCACATCCTGCCTATCCCTGAAATGAGGAATAGTTGATGTGTGAATGTGTACTTAACTCTGAGGTCATAACTACACATTACTTTCAAAAGTACATAACAGAAGCGATCCTGAGAAGATTTGCAATGCTGAGGGATGGGATGGTTGTCCAACCCTTTCCTTGCCTATCACCTTTGTAGTTGCTTTTCCTGTGTGGGTTTCCAAATATACATTTCAAGAATACATTTAAGGTGTTTGCAGCAGGGAAGCAGCTCTGTGAGAAGGGCATATACTCCGTGTCAAGCATAGTTATAACATAGGTAAGAAACACATGATTGGTGTATTGGGAGAGTTACACCCCCAAAAAAGATTCAGAGATACCTCTACTTCTGCTCTAACATGTGCCACAGGTGTTACCAACAGAAAAAGTGATGGAACAAAAAAGTGTGGAGCTCCCTTCATCCAAACATGTGCCAGAGCAGCTGAAATAAAACAGTCCCTGCCTGCAGGCTCATAATTTAAAGAAAAAAAGACCAGAGACAAAATGCATAGTGAGGATCAGGAGGGAGAAAGAATGGAAAAGACAGACTCAGACACTTGATTCTCATCTGCAACGTTCAACAAGTACTAGTTGACTGTTGCTGCTGGTTACGGGGATCACATAACCCCTCTGTTACAGCAGCTCCACTGTCTGCCAATCTGTTTCTGGGCACAATTGAAAGTGCTGGCTCTAACCTATAAAGCCCTAAACAGCTTGGATCGAAACTATCTCAGAGACTATGTCTCCCTTTATGGGCCTGCCCAGGTATCGACAGCACCAACAGATTACTTTCTCTCAGTCCCACCACCTTCACAGGTGTGTTTGGTGGGGACACAGGAGGGGGTGTTCTCTGTGGCTGCTCTCAGACATTGGAATTCCGTCCCACAGGAGGCCAGCCTGGCCCCATCTTTGCTGTCCGTCTGCAAGCAGGCAAATATCTTTCTGTTCAGGCAAGCTTTCCCTCAGTGACTGGCTGCCTGGGTGGGATTTTCAAATGGATTGTTATGCATTACTGCTTTGAATGTGGTTTTGGTGTTGCTTTGTTACCGTCTTTTAGTGTGGTGTCTGTTTGATTCTTTTAAGTACTTGTATCCTTACTGTTTTTAGCTTTAAATATTGTATTTTTAAATGATGTGAGCTGCCTTGGGTCCTTTTTAAGAAGAAAGGTGCAGTGAAAAATATTTTAAATAAAATAAATCAAAACATCATTCCCTAGCTATTACAAAAGGGAAAGATTATTAAACAAAACGATTCCTTCCTTCCTTTTCTTATTGTCTCCACCTTTTATAGAGCTGGTATGATTATCATAATTAAAGAGCTATTTCCATGCAAGCCCTCTCTGCTTCTTTTAGTTTGAGCCACAAAAGGTGATGCCGTGGAGGAGGATCTGGCAGGACACTGCATCTGGCCACCTAATGGAAATGTGGCTGCCCTTGTCAGCTCAGAAGAGTTAATGTCATGTGAGTTGACAGGTGCTGCAAGATGCTGCAGTTTTTCATTGTAGACAAGGGCAGAGAGGGAGGGAAAGCTAGTGCCCTTCTGGGTATGCCTCTCAACAATAAGATTGCATTGTTTAGGAATCCACTTGAAGCTAAAGGGTAGCAGCTATGTCCCCACATGCCATAAAAAGACAGTTTCAGTGCAGCAGTCGGTAAGGTTCAGTCCTACAAACCATATCTTTTCCAAAATTTGAGGGTAGAAGATGAGGAAATCAGATTAAAACAATTGCATAGCGCAAATGTATAGCGCAGAAGATGCTTGAGAAATATCTCATGCTTTTCTGAGGAAACTTCTTTGTCTCGCCAAGATATAGGAATATGTGCAACCAACTGGAAAGAATCCTCTCTTGCACAGTCCAGAGACTATCTTTAGGTTTGATATCTTTATTGTATTTTCCTGTGGTGGTGACGCCTCTGACACTGCTCAGCTGAGGTTTTGTGATATTGTAGAGTGTTTCATTAGAAAATGGAACATTTTAGAGATTCAACTAGCAATGTATACAAGTAAAATTTGTGTTAAAAAGTGGGTGTTCCCTCCCCCCCCCCCAATACACATAGAAATGCGCTCAGATTTTCATGAGAAATAAAATACTTGCAACCTGATGTAGCATCAGGACAAGATAGAATTAACATCAGGACAGAAAACAACTGGAGTGAAAATGAACTTGGCAGAATTGGTCATCCCGAGCCTCATGTCTCATTGATCCCTTAGGAGCAGCGCAGCCGGTTTAAAAATATGCCATACTTTGTCACATGATCCCTTCCTCTATTTGCTATGTCTGTCACCTTCATCCTGCTCTGCCTTCCCTGCTGTTTTGCCTCAGCTTACCTCCCTGATTTTGTCTAGACCGTCACCAGGGCTTGGGAGAGTTACTTTTTGGACTCTTTGTGCAAAAGGGACCATGTTGAAGGATCCTGTAAATTATACTTTATGTGTTGGAAATTCAGAATCTGGATACAATTCATATGTTTCAAGGAGAGCAAGTTTCTTGATTTTAAAATGGATGTGTTTACTGAGGTTTAAGAGTCCCGCTAATTTTTAAAATCACATTGTGCTAAAATAACTTTGTAATGGGCAAAGAAAGTGCAATTTCACTTGAACTAAGATTGCAGTCACTGTCATCATGTTACATGGATTAACACCCATTGAGCTTAGTGGCACTTGTATCTGAGTAAATGTGGAGAGGTATGGGCTGTAACACACTGCTTTGAGGGAGACTGTCACCTTTTTAATGCTTTTACCACCTTAATCATGCTGTTTTGAGGGTAGTTGCATTAATTTTGCTTCTTGTTTTACTGAAGACCAGATACCAAAGGATTCAAACAGAAAATGAGATTTTTTTTAAAAAATGAATAGACTGCTTCTATGTTCAGGCATGTATATTACATGTCCAGGTGTACAGACATGTGCCTGTATGTTAATAATGTATCGATTGTATGTAATTTGGCAGAGGTTTTTCTTTTCTCTTCTCTTTGAATATTCTGTTTTCTTAGAGATACTGGCTTAAGCTGTCAGTTGACATAAGCTCATTTAGTTTCTGTGTTTTGAGGGGAAAACTAAAGATAGTTTTAGGATGTGCTGTCAGGAATGCAATACATCTACATTACTGCTGTATAGATAAGGCCTACCAGACACCATATGTCTGTGTTCTGTGCTGTGATAACAGAAAAGTAGGTGTCACTTTATCTTCCTCTTGAATGTATTCTTTTAGCCTTCCTTCTAAGTTTGATTGATCATTTTCTTGTCTTTCATCAGGCCAGGATTAGGAAACCAGCCTCTAGACCATGGATACAGTTAAGACATTCTTGTCCCAATGGGAAGTGGAAACCCAGTTGAAGAAAACCTTGTCAATTGACTGTATAAGTTATTACTCAACTAATTGGACACTCACTCTGAATAAAAATAATTACCGGTTTTTAGATTCGGCATGCATATTTCATAACAGATACTGCTTTAGAGGAAAGAATTCCCACTGCTGTTCTCTGTGAGTGCTTGTATTAAAAACAGCAATGTATTATTATTTCCTTCAATAAAAATTTCAAATGTATAAGTCCCCCCCCCCCCCCATAGGCATAGAGGCCTAGGCACTTAGATTTTTCTCTGCAGGTACCCATGTCTACCTGTTGTGGAGGGGGAACAGCAACTACATTGCTGATCATGATGCCCCTTTGCACAACTAGCATGTGAAAGGGACAGTTGAACTCTAGGTACTGTATGTGCAACTACCTTTTGCTCAGTTCATCTCTTGTGAACCACAGAACATGTTTTCTCTCTTCTGACAAATACTAGTTTTATATTCTTTGATTTATGTCTTTTTGGTAATGCCCCAAAATGCTTATGCATCACTAGTGCATGTGTATATATATACAGGAGGTATGTACATGCATTAATGTATATGGACAGTCATATATCTGTATACAGTAATATATAATCAATATATTAAAAATGCAAACATATATTTACATAGGGTTCCATTCTGGGAGTACTAGGGAGGTGAGCATAGTTTGCAGTGTAAACTGAGAATTAAAGGAGATGGTTGACAAACATTGTTTGTTAAAATTCTTCAACAGACACCCTGAATGATATAGCCAAACCTGCAGCAGCTGGTAGTCTTAACAGTTGAGTCAGAGAGCAAGGCAGGAGGCAGAAGAAATTCAGGTTTTGTAGCAGTTTTCGCAATACATGGCAAAGCTTTGCTTGCAGAAGTGTGGGCTGGATGCTCAAACTATCAATTATGGAATCAAGGCCAAAACAGAGGGAAGAAACTCTTTGCAAGGAATGTATGCTCTTTTAGTGTGGAGCATATTATTTTTCATGTTCGGTGGTGAACCATGTACTTATGACAAACTATATAAAGCAAGCAACTACAACATATGCAAAAAGTCCACTGCTTTATGATAATGCTGCCTTTTGAAGCATACTTTCTCTCTCATCCAGATACAATAGCCATGCTGGGTGGGGATCATGGGAGATGTCATGGATCACATCTGCACGGTATTGGGGGAATCTCATACAAGATGTGGAAGGAGAAAGGAGCTATCCAAATCTCCTGCTTTTCACCTCCTGCTCTTAAGATTCAAAAATAGTTATGAACTTCCCTTGTGAGTTATTTTTCCGATATTTCTTCTGTCACCGATGTTTCATACTGCCACTGCAGGCTTATCGTTTTAGGTCAGTGGTTCCCAACCTTGGGTCCTCAGATGTTTTTGCACTAAAACGCCTAGAAGCCTTCACCACTAGCTGTGCTGGCCAGGATTTGGGAACCATTGTTTTAGGTGATGCCTCGAATAATATACAGGGTGTGCTCAGAACTGTCCCACAACTTCAGATTGCCCTTCAAAAGTTGTGAGTGGGAGTGACCGACCTCAGGTCTGCTCTCTTCAATTTCTGTGAATACTTGGTTGATATAGAAAGAGGATTTTTTTGTTATATCTGAGAGGACCAACAAGAAAATGGCCATTGGAGTACTTCAAAGAAAGAATCCTTCTGTGTTTATGTCAGTCTTTTCCTTCTGTGTATGTGCATACAGTAAGTGAGAGAAACACAGCGGTTTCATACAGTCATATTATGCAAGTTACTGTGTGTGCACAGGAATTTATACCTTTTAATGTATTTTTTATCTTGTACACATGTATACATAGCAGCAATCTAATTCTTCCAGTCCATACACAGATACTTTCTCCCCCAAACAATTCTTGTGCCCATTGAGAGTACCTTTCTTCTTGCTGTGTTACTCTAAAAAAAACACCAGCAATTGTTCAGCTATGCTACAGCTTCTCATCGGGTGGGCCTTGGCAGAATGTTAGAATTTGGCAGCCTGCCCGTCTGTATCTTAAATAGCATGTACACAGCAGCTTGTTCTTTCTCCCATTTTTGCTGTTGCTTGTTGGACAAGCAGGCAGTAACAGTGGTTGGGAGTGCTTTTATTGGTTGCCTCAGATACTCCAGCTACATAGGAATGCTTTTATTGGTTGCATGAAATATTCCATATCTTTTATAACCTCACATCCTGACTGCTGTAATACACTTTCTATGGGGCTGTTGCTGAAGACAACCCAGAAGTTTCTGCTGTTGAGCAATGTTCCAATCTTCCTGTGTTTGGTTTTCATAGGTAGAAATGTATCTACCTGGATACATAGATAGGTGGTTCTGTGCTGACAGCAGTGGTTCCCAATGGGATTTTGAACCCCATTTTAAGGTACTGCTTCCTAGCTTCACACCTTGGTTCTCACACATGGTAGTTCAGGAGTGGGGAATGGTTGGCTCTCCAGATGTTGTTCAGCTGAAGTTCCCCCATCTGTGCTAATCAATAGTAAGGTTTTATGGGAGATGAAGCCCCATATCACTTGGAACACAACATGTTCCCTGGAGGGAACATCCCAGTCATAGTGAGTACCTCTTGCTTTTCAGCTGATTTGACTTCTGAGGTCATTGAGAACCCTGCTTAAATATAATAATTTTGTGAAGTTAAATTGTCAAGGGTAAGAGCAAGGTTTTCTCAGTTGCTTCCCTGCTTTTGTAGAATTACCTGTTCCAGGAAATTAAGTGGAATTTTCACTCCCTCATCCTCTTTAGATGCCTTCAAAAAGCCCATTTCTTTCAGAAACACATTGGGAGGGAGGGAGGGAGGCCTAGATCTTGTTGCTGCTGAGTTTAATGATTAACACATTTAATACTTAGTTTGCTTTATTGCATAGAATTGTTTATAATATGTTTCAGCAGCTGCTGCAAGCTGCTGTGTGCAACTGCTGAAAAGGTAAGATAGAAATTAGTCAAGTCTGCTGCAACAGCCAGGCCCCCTCGCACAATTATACACTTCCTCTGGGGAAAATTCCCCACCCCAGTTTTCTAAATTGAGTCTTGCCAGCTCATAGAATAGAGGAGTGAAAGCAGACTAGCAAAGGAAGGAGGTATTAACAGCTGGAGAAGGGGAGGAAGAAGAAAGCTAGCTGCCTGTCCTACCTACAGAGCCCAAGGATGCAACATAGCAGGAGTAGCATGAATGCAGTGGCATATGTAGTGATAACACAGAAGGGATGGAGTTCATTGGTTGTGCAATAAAAGACACTTAGGGACCTGAGTGAAAAAAGGAGAAAGGGGCACACTCCAAAATGTATCTAAGCTCATAGTGTGATTTTTAAAAGATGTAGGCCAAGTTCTTTTAGAGCTAATATGTAGTGATGACTGGGGTTTTTTGGTTTTGTTTTGTTTTGTTTTACTCAGTTCAAATGTGGTTGCTGACTGAAGGATGAAAAACAGCCAAGCAATGCGGTTGATGCTATCACATGAAACATGAAACCAGACAATTACCTTTCTTTAAGAACAATAGAATAAAAAAAATTGTTCTGGTGTTAAATCTTTCTATTGCATAAATGTTTCCATATATTTGCAGCCTGTTTCTCTGTCATAAATTATGATAGCAGATAACTGGGGTTGCTCCCTAAAATAAATGTCGCAAAATGGAAACCTGGCATGGGGAGAGGCAAGAGGCATTTAGAACAGTAAAATACAGCAAGCCTGGTAAGCAAGAATCAGAAAGAATCTGACTCACTGACAGTTGAAGGCCACTGTCTCTCATTAGGGCTGTAAAATTGGGTTATACCACTAGAGTCTGCAGGGGAAACTCATGAGGAAATCATACTCCATACAAAAAGATATATCTGTCTAATACATAATGGCTTCTCAGGAAAAAAAAAAGTGCGCTAAAATGCTTCTCCACGGCCTAACAGTTTTGTGTGTGAGTGTGTTTTTGTATGTATGAGAGAGAACACGCTGTCATGCTATCCAAAATTGCAATTTGATATGGCATTAGAATAAGGAGGAAACCCTGCCCCCCCAAAAAATGTTAGTATGAGATGCCCCCTTTGCTCAAAGCACAAACTGATTGCTGACGTGTACAGCCCGAACATAAATGGCATAACCATAGTGAGAGTTAACTCTATATTCCTGATGCCAAGACATTCTGAGATTATGAAGAGGCTTCTGTGTTATACTGACTTCACAGGAGCTTTGGGACTGGGGAGCCTGAAGAGTAGGATGGCTGAAATGAATGGAGCAGAATAAGTAGCAGGATGAGAAACGGTTTATCTGCACCAGACAAGATGTAGTGGCTGAGCAGGGAGACTCGTGCTCCTGCCCCCTTGCCAGGGAGGCTGGGCTGTGGCAGCCAAGCTACTGCCGCAATTGGGGCACGGAGCATGACACCGGTCATGTGCGCCACATGCTGCGTGGTAAGTGGTCCGGTGGGGTCTGGGGGTGGGTGTTCATCAAGCTGGCCACCTGTGCCAGCGGGCTTTGTATATGAATACGAAGCCCCCATCTCTATTTACATACAACCACTAGACTACAGATCCCATAATTCCACTAGCTCAGTGGTTCCCAACCCTGGTTCCCCAGAAGTTCTTGAACGACAACTTCCAGAAATCCTGGCCAGCACAGCTAGTAGTGAAGGCTTCTGGAGTTTTAGTCAAAGAACATCTGGGGACCCAGGGCTGGGGGGACCACCAGAGCTATCGCAGTTGAAGTGGAATCAAACTGCCATAAATGTGTGGGGTAGATACTCACAGAAAAAAACTGAAAACCCAAAGGACAGTTACTAGTACTGACAAAAGTTGTAATCTGATGTGAAAATGTATTTTTGAGAGGACATCTAAGGGAAGCTGGGCAGATGGGAGTGGCAAGCCAAAAGCAGTGGTGGCTTAGTAAAGAAATGGGAGAGTGTGCTATATTGGGTTGGGGGAAACAGAAACCACAGGGATAGATGTTGCTTAGCAACTGACAAGAACACCCCAGAGGAAGAGAGGTGCTTGAAGTCCAAGCCAGTCCAAGCAAGTAGATGGAAGTGTAATTTAGTGAGTTTGGAATGCCCATGTTAGATGAGTTATTCTTGAATTTAGGAGTGGGTGTTTTTCTTGTAGTTGAAAAACCTTGTAAACCATTCTGCCATACCCGTCTAGTTCTGAGACAGACCCATGGCTTTATTTCCTGTATTATAAAGTAACAATTACAAGAAGTGAATAAAGACACAAAAGATCCACTGTCAGAAAAATCCTGTAAGCAAGCTATCTGGAGGTAACAATGACCGGACACAATCAAGCAGCCCTCTTCTGAGGGTGCTGTCTTCACTACTCTGAACTGTGTGTTCCACCATCAGTGGGATGGGACATGGGAGGGAAAAGAAGTTTTCGTAAGGTGATTGAAGAAGAGTGCACTACCTTTCTGCAGCACAGAGTGGATAGAGCTGTATGTACTAGATAGGAAAAATGAAAACTCTGCACCAAGCTGAACCAAATGTTCTCATCTTTAGGACTTTTGCATAAATCTGATCCCCTGCCCTGCCCCAGAAGGATAGGAAGGGAACAGAGCCTCATGGTGCAGTGGTTAAACTGCAGTAATGCAGCCAAAACTCTGCTCATGACCCAGGTTCAATCCCAGGTAGCCGGCCCAAGGTTCACTTAGTCTTCCATCCTTTCGAGGTTGGTAAATTGAGTACCTAGCTCGCTCGGGGGGGGGGGGGGGAATGTGTAGCCTGCATGATTAAATTGTAAACTGCCCAAAGAGTGCTTTAAGCACTATGGAGTGTTATGTAAGCAGTACATTTTGCCTTTGACTCCTAGAAATTCTGCTCAGTCCTATCCCTGACTTCAAAGATCACATTGACTAAATCTTTTTTCAAGTCTACTTTTGATTACATGAGAGCTAAAAATATGCTTGTTTTATTTATTTATTATATTTATAAATTGCTCTTCATGTAAGAAAAATATCCTGAGCAATATGGAAACAAATTATCCAGATACCCAGAAGAAAAAGAAAAGAAGGAACAAAAGAAAAAGAAGAAAATATTTAAAATGCTAAAACACTGATGTCATTAAATTATGGCTTTTAATGGAGGTCAGTCATTTTTGAAGTGTCAGTTCAGAATACTAAATTTAGTGCCCACAGCCAACTTTTTAGTATTTGTATATATACAGTTTTTAGCTTTACATGATGCAAGCCGCCTTTAATTCTTAAGGAGAAAGGTGGGGTAAAAATATTTTAAATAAATAAATAAATAAAAGTCCAGAGGATAGTAATCGGCTGCAGCCCCAGGCCTCTAGCAGTGACATCAGTCCGATCATTTTTGCCCTTTAAATAATAAACTGCAGAATTAGGATCACCAGAGCAACATAATCCAAGCTATACAACATTTTGGGGATAAGCTGTACATCACTTTAAACCAGGGCACATTTATTGGAGAGGCACATGGCCAGGTCAGGCCAGTGATCCCTCTAGGTCCAGATCCTGTCCTGTACACAGGGTGAAAGGATTTATTCTAAGGAGCCTTTGTGTACTGTTTGAAAGCAATAACCCACTCCTGCTGTTGCCCTTCCTTCTCCCTTACTCAAAGCTGGTATCTAATAGTTTACTTCCTCTAAACACAAAGATAGATATGCCAACCTAAGAAACAAGATTCCAAAAATTACCCATCTACATTTATATCATATTGTATGGTAAGACAACACATTCACTCCTGATCCTCTATAATATTCCTCCCCCTATCCTCCCCCTTCCATTCCTCTGTTTGTTAATTATGGTACGTACATTAGTAGCTTGGAAAAAATGAGGGTGGGGCCTCTCTTCTACTGGAGTTAATGTTGTGATGAAGCTGTTATAGACTCTGATATATGCGGGTGCAGAAAAAGTCTTAACCTGTGCAGGTTTTCACAAAGACGAACATATTGTTTAAAATTTATTTTTACTGTGTATCATTCTCACCCCCTTAATGTGGACCGTTGTAGCCCATCAGTAAGTCTTCTGTCTAGGTTGCTGCTTGCTGCTGTGCTGTTGAAAACCCTTGAAAATCCTAGCACATAGGTAGAAACCACTGAGAGTAAAATCTCAGGCTCTGTGAAGCTCCGCCTCAGCTTTCCCCCCAACCTGCACCTTCAAATGTCTTCCACCGCAGCTCTCAGAATCCTCCAGCCATCTCTATGTTTGTTTATTTGTTACCTTCGTAACCTGTGTTTACTCAAATGAGCGCAACTGTCTGTCTCTTCTTTTTCCGTTTGGAGGAGGGAAACTGGGGAGTGGCACTTGTTCCTTTCATGGATTCAAAAGTGAAAGCAGAACAAGGAAAACAGAAAGAGCAATATATCAGAGCATGTGTCACAGAGGTGGCATGAGAAGGGCAGTAAAACAAAGGACATAAGAAGGCAGGTAGCAAAGCCTTGAGCTGGAAAGTGCTAAATACTAGACCTGGATGCTGGGAGTTGTCCAGCCCTGGCCAGGTTTAGCCATGTTGCTTTTCAAAGAAAGTGAAGCAATACACCTTCAACAGCTTGCAGCATGAACACTGTGTCTTCAAACACAGTGGGTTTTTTGGTCCATGTACTCTGTGTTGTATTAACACAGCTCTTGGAACATGTGATGCATATTAAAATTTGATCCCTACTGTAGTGTTCATTCATTGCCCTCTTGGTCTGGTACCAAGTTCTTATGCTTCTTTTTTAAAAAATAAAAATCCTTAGACAGTTTCCTCCCTGAAGGCTGTAGGAAATATTGTCACAGAGTTTCCACTGCATGCCAGGTTTCCTTTTTGTTTTGCAGGCGAAGGTGAGCCAAGTTCTCACATTGAGGAAATGAAGAAAATATCCTTGCCATTTGTACAGGGAAGTGACTCTTATCTAAGTAATCCAACTGGAATATTTTTCTACCTTCTCAAAAAGTCATGTGATAAGGCACTCAATTAGAACATTATCAGAGGGGCAGACTGTTTTAAACTTTTTTTTCCCTAAGTGGTTTGCAGTAGGCTTTTGTCAGGTGTTAATTCAGGTTAAGACCAGCCAGGATTTCTGTCTAGCTGAGAAACCAGCATGGGACTACTTAAATCTGTGTTTAGTTTTCACCGTGGCTAATGTTTATGTTGTAGTACCCAGTGCAGTGTAGCGGACAAAGTGCCGGACTAGGACTCTGGAGAACAGAGTTCAAATCCCCGCTCACCCATGAAAACTTACTGGGGGAGTGGAATTGGTGGAATCACTCCTTAAATATCTCACTTACCTTGAAAGCTCTATTAGAGTCCCTGTAACTCGGTTCAGACTTGACAGCACATAACAACAACAACATTTATGTCCGTATATTTCTTAATTGTGATTAAAATTTAAGGCAGGACTTGAGAGAGAGAAAGCTATACTTGACTCCATCACGGCAGTTAAGAGAGAGCCAGTGTGAGTCACCTCTGTGCCTGTCTTGGGGAGCTCACAGGAGTTTATTTCAAAGGACCAGGGACCAGTGTGTGAAACCCACCTATCTCTTTGATGAATCAAACTCCCCTGTCAAGCAGTATTTGTGTGCTACACCCTATTGATCTGCCACAGGTTGTTATTCATTGTTTAATTTTCAAAATGAAATTTAAAGTGCTGGGCCCCACATGTACTCTGCAGATGATTAAAGATGTTTTCTGGACAGGAAGGGCTCAGATATTAATGCAGTCAGTGGTATCTTTGATGAGTTCCCTGGTGTGTGGTTTTTCCAAGCACATATTTGTGTATGAATGGAGCGTGTTTCAAATTCCATAGTATGCAGGGGTAGAACATATCAAAAGGTGGAGTTTCTTTGGTCAGAAAACACAACTTGACTTGATGTTGATCTTTTGATAAAATATGTGAATCCGTCTCTGAATGTATGCTTTGCTCCAGGCCAAGATAAAACACTTTTTCCTAAAATCATTAGAGGAAAAATTGAGGGTTGTCTTATACACGGAAGGAGGCAGAGGTGGAGGAGCAGCCACACTCGGTCGCCTCTCGCGGTTGCCCATTGACTGCTGCCGCCTCCAGATTGCCTCCTCCAGCAACACTCATGGGCTCCCTTCAGACAGGGGACAAGGCGGCGACGTGAGCTGGAGGTGAGCTTCAGCACTGGTGCTGGAGGAGGCGATCAGGCAGGAGCAGTCAATGGGCCGCCGCGAGGGGCAGCCCAGTGCGGCTGCTCCTCTACCTCCACCTGCTGCCGCTGCCGCCACCCGATCACCTCCTCCAGCACCAGTGCCGGGGCTCACCTCCAGCTCACGTCACCGCCTTGTCCCCTGCCCAAAGGGAGCCCATGAGTGGTGCTGGAGGAGGCGATCGGGCAGCGGCAGGAGGCGGAGGCGCAGTCGCGCTGGGCCGCCCCTCGCGGCTGCCTATTAACTGCTCCTCCGCCTCCAGCAAGTGTCAAAATTGGGGGTCGTCTTATACATTGGGGGGTCGTATACACGGAAAAATACGGTACTCTTTAAGGTACTACAACCTCCCTTTCTCACACACACTTTTGTTTTCTATTTCCTGTTGAAATAGTTGCACAGATTAATAGATCTACAACATTGAAATTGCACTGTGCTGGCTATTGCTAACTTATGTAGCATTATGATTAATTCCTCAGTAGCAGTTCTATCCAAGGATTGTCGCTTTCCGCTCAAGGAGGGCCCTTTGAGTCTTGAATAACTTGTCACTCCTCCATTTGAAATAAGCGTGTTCTTGTCTGCTTGCTTTTGAAAATGAAGTCTGGCTAGTACAGTAGGACCCCCAGATCCGCTGGGGATTGGTTCTAAGCCCCCCCCCCCCAGATACTGGAACCCGTGGATAATATGCTCTTGCTCTCCCTCCCTCTCTCTTTACACACACACACACACACAAACACACACACACACACACACACACACACAGGTATTCATGGCATGGGCTCTGTCTCCCTCTAGTGGCTGGTTCTAGTAATACATGTGAAAATAGATTTTTCTGGATTTGTTTCTTTTAATATTTTTAATATTTTCAAACCGTGGATAAATGAAACCATGGATACTGATCCTGCAAATATGGGAGTCCTACTGTACATCCATGAAAACATCAAGGAAGCTGAAACATCTCTGGACACACAAAGAAAGCTACCAGTTTTTACAAAGGTCTGATAGCTTAGGCACTTTTTTTGAAATTAAAAACTACTTCACTTTTACACACACTTTTAGAACATAATTGTAAAAATTATATTTCCTTATGGAGCTCCTACATCCTTTGTGTCAATGTGAGCCACTTCTGATTGAAAGGGGACTATCCCAGGACAGGCAATTTTGTTTAGTTTTTATATCGGGAGTGGTTGAATGATTCTAGCACGCATTGTGCTGGTATAAGAATGAAGACTGAGAAAAAGAAGGCTAGTCCAGAGTAGCAAATCTTCCAGATACAGAATGGGCATCTCTTTCACAATTGGTTGTTCATGCTGAATATCTCATGGTACAGTTTTGTGCTCCTCTGTGCCATCAGATAATTGTTGCACTCTATCTCACCATATGCCAGTGTTAAATTATGTATTTTTATACCTTTCTTAACATCAGTCAGTGTGGAAACTGATTGCTGTTCTGAAGAGAATACATTCCAAAGTCTGAGAAAACATTCCTAACACACATGAAAGCACTGCCCCACATGTGTGTTTAGGCAGGAGGGCTTTTCCTGAAGGTCTTAACATCCAGACAGGCTTATAAATAAGACTGGCAGTCTTATAAACTGCCAGGTCCCAAGCCATTCAGGGCTTTAAAGGTTAAAATTGGGCCTGGTAAGCAATTGGCAGATCTTTTAGTGTCAGGGTCATATGATTATTATACCATGTGCCGTCACAATGGGATGTAAATAAGTCATGGGTGTCTGTCACAAAGTCAAGTCAAACCAGAAAAGATCACAGCTGGAGCTGTAGGTGAAGTTGTGCAAAGGCACTTGTTATCCCTGCTGCACATGGGAATCCAGAGGCAGTGCAGAGTCAAGGAGCAGTCCCAGACTACAATGTTTTGTCATGTCAAGGAATTTACATGTATTCTTCTTTCTACACACAACCAGTGACACCAGCACCTATCACTGAGCACTCTGTTAGTTACAGGTAATGTGGGGGGGGGGGGGGAGAGAGAGAGAGCCTGAAAATAGCCAGTTCTCATGGCTAGACAGCAAGTGCATCTCTCATGGAGTCCTAGCTGCATTTACTCACTGTTTGCAAAGACCCCTGTTGGAATGTTGACCAAGATAACAATTCCACATTTTAACATTGAAGTTCAGAGCTTTAGCTGTGGAGATTTTTTCCCCCCAGGTTTGAGGACAGTCGCTCTATTTTAGCCAGTCAGAAACTTCCTTGCTTGCCTGCTCTGAAACGTCTGGAGCACAGAAGCTTAATTTCCAACACGTTATCAACTTTGTCAGATCAGGTTAAACAAAAGCTCTTTCAACAAAGATTTTTTTAAAAAAAACCCGAACAAACAGAAAGCCAGCAAATAACCGCAATAGGAGAGCAGGCTAGCAATGTGACTTTAACTTTGAATCTGCAGACAAAATATGCAGAACCGTTTGTCTTACTTATCACTGATCTATTGGGGTCAGTACTCTTTGGAGTCTGTCACAGGGTTGAATCAGGCCAGATTTGTCATGGCACAGTTGATTAGTCCTCTGGTTAATGTATGTCTGTATTTAATTACTCTATATCAATGAAGCATGCAAAGCTTCCCACGTGGTCACTTCTGAGCTGAATGCTTGCATACCTGCTTTGCCTTCATAGAGGTTGCAGATTCTTTGCATGTACATGCTGCCTAAGAGTACAACTAAAGAGCTCGTCCCTAGAGGGGGGGAAAATTATCATTTATTGGTGGAATGCAAGTCATAATGGTGGGACAGGATGTGCATGGAGGGGAGGGCTTCAATATGGCAAAGATACTGTGGTATGCTTTTGTCAGCTTTCATATAACTCGAGACACTCAGCATGCCCCTTTGTTATCTGTGCCATTGTGAGCTACAACAGTAACCCAGCAGCAACATTTGCTGGTAAAAACTAAAAGGGTCCAAGCAGGTCCCTGGTACACAACTAGAAAAGGGCAGAAATCTTCTTTTTGTCTTGGTGATCTATCCTAGTTGCAAATATCGTATTCAGGTAACTAGATGATGTTCCGTGCATGGACAGAACTGTTCCTCAAGTTTTAGTGGTGCTCCGACTGCCAGAAGGGTCTTCCACGGAGTCAGCTGGGAAACATGAGACAACCACTTCAGATAGCAGATAATGAGGGGTAGCACCAGCAGAACTAGTGTGGTGTAGTGGATGGAATGACAGACTAGGACTCAGAGGAGACCTGGGATCAAATCCTTGCTTGGCCATGAAAACTTACTTGAGGTGGTAATGGTGAAACTGCTTCTTAAATATTTCGCACACCTTGAAAAATAAAATTGTTATAGAGTTGCCATAAGTCAGATGTGACTTGATTGCGAATAATGCACTAGGAACACTCAGACAACTTATTTTTTTAGACTGTCGCTTCCATCCAACATTCACCATGATTGCTTAGGGAGTCTGGGACTTGAAATTTAATGCACTAGTCATACAGTTACTGTGTCCTTTGGCCTCTATTCTTCTTTTTTTTTAGGAATATAATGTGTATTGAAAATTTCTTGTCTGTGGCCCATTGTTTCTTTTCCATATTTCTTGGCATATTCTTTCAGGATTTTGATAGATCCAGTCTCTCTCTAGCATTACTGTAGGACCCCCATGTGCACAAGAACCAATCCTCCACGGATGCAGTGGTCCTACTGTATTGGTATCCCACATACCCCTGGTGATTTATGTCCTCCAATTGCTATAATTGTGTCTGCACTGGCTGCCTGTATGCTTCCGGGCCAAGTTCAGAGTGCTTATGCTAGCATTTAAAGCCCTTAACGGTTTAGGACCTTGCTACCTGTCAGAGTGCCTCTCCCTCAAAACATCTACTTGTCCCACCTGTACCTCATACACGGGGATGTTGCATGTGGCATCCTTGAGGGAGCCCCCAAAATCTGCCACTCGAAACTGGGCTTTCTCTGTGGTCACTCCATCACTTTGGAACTCGCTTCCACCTGAGGTATGATTATCTCCATCCCTCCTTGGTTTTAGGAGACAAGTTAAAACTTGGCTTTTCTCACAAGCCTTCTGTGGCCTTACCCCAGAGTAATCTTGCTGATAAATGGGGCTTTTTCTCTCTCTCAGTTTATGAACCTGCCTTGTTTTTCTGCCTTATATTATCATATTTAATTTTTAAAATATTTTATAGTCTTTATTTTTTAAATTAGTTATTTTATCTTTTGTTATTATGTTTCCCGTTTACTGATTATGTGGGTATTGGGGTTGTTTGTATTGTGTTATTATGATTTGTTTGCTGCCAGGCGTAGTGACTCTGCCACTAGTTGGTGGGATTAAATAAATAGTAAGTAAGTAAGTAAGTAAGTAAGTAAGTAAGTAAGTAAGTAAGTAAGTAAGTAAGAACAGCTTTCACTTTACTTAATAAGAACTTTGCTAGTTCTTCATCAAAGGATTCTTCTTAGAAAGAATTTTTCATCCTTGCATCTCTTCTGTATAGAGAGCCTCATGGCAGAGTGGTTAAACTGCTCTACTGCAGCCAAAACTGTGTTCACAAACGTGGGTTCAATCCCAGATAGCCAGCTCGAGGTTCACTCAGCCTTCCATCCTTCTGAGGTCTGTAAAATGAATATCCAGGTCTCGGGGGGGGGGGGGGGATGTGTAGCCTGCATAATTAACTTGTAAACCGCCCAGAGAGAGCTTTAAGCACTATGGGGCGGTATATAAGCAGTGCATTTTCTGTATAGTTCATTAGTACATTCTTTCAATCTTTTTCATATTTTACCCTGATCAATTAATATATTCCCCTGTTAATCTTTCAGTACCACTATTCTTGGTTCATATTTCAATCCATCTTTGATTTTATGACCTTGCATTTTAGAATTGTCTTTATTGTTTTATCTGTGTTGTTCAGAGAACAGCCCTGGATGGCTTAATATTAACCTAGTAACCAAACAAGGGAATAAGTGTGACTAGGCAAGCAGAGCAGCCACAGGTTCCTACCCTGGGTTTAATCTTGAGACTTAGCTAACTTTGTGGCAGTGCCAGTGGTGCTGCATTACTGGAATTTTTTTGGATGGTTAGAGTGCAAGAAATTTCCCATTCCTGGTTTTGTGTATCTTGAAACAGAACGGATTATTTCACATCCTCTGTACTGAATGAGAGATAAATCATAAAATATGTAACTCCAGGAGTTCCCCTTAAAACCTAACAAAAATCCCCCCCTTTGTTTTTTCTTTCTTACTATACAGCTTTGGAGAGTCTTTACTTTTTTCTAGGATGGAACATTAGTCTAACAGGAGACTCTGTCTGAACTGTGAAGGGTTTTTTACAAATTCTTATTATGCAAAAGAAAAATCATAGGGCTTCAGTTATGAACTCATTGTAATCACTAGTTTCTGGCAGTTAAAATAAAGCTGCAGTTCTGTGCCTATATACTGGTGGTACATACTAGGGGGTAGTAACCTCTTAATTATTTGGGGTTTACTTTCAAGTAGCCATGTATGGACTTGTATTGGTCTGTCCGTACCAGCAACAAAAAAATAACAGGGAGAGTAAAACTGTGTTGTTCTGGGTTTGGCCCTCACTCACAACTTGTATGTAACACTGAGCTATGAGTTTACTGTTTATGGCTAAACCTTATGCTCAGATTAGTTTAAACTCTTGTTAGTGAGTACCTCAGGGTCATTCACTACTTTTTGATCCTTGCTTGTTTGAACTTAATCGAGTTGAACCAGAATCCTCTGTCTTTTAATATAATGGAGATCTCTGCTTAGGTTAAAGTCGAAAGCAAAAGCTTTCAAAGGGGAAGAATAGGAGGACCTGAGTTCAGGGCTGTTCACTGTTTTCATTCTCCTTCATGGTCTTCTTGCATTAAGGCATTTGCTTCCCTAAAGGTGCCCAAACCTTCTTGCAGTTAATCTATTTAAACAGCTTATATCTAGTAGTTTTACAAAGCTGCCCATGTGCTTACTTGTAAATTGAACACTCACTTGCCTGCATTTTCATCACAGTGGAGTGGCAGCTGAATCTGGTAAACTATGCTGCCAGTCACTGCTAAAGCCTACCATTTAGTACCCATGCCACATCAGGATACAGTTGGAGGTTGGAAACCTGCATCTGTAAGGCCTGTTGTCCAGTCATGGACCAAATAAACCTGCAGTTGGACCTAGAAGCCCCTGGTTCAAATCCCCGCTTAGTCACGAAACTGTGAATGACCTTGAGCAAGTTCATGCAATCCAGTGCAGTCCTATCCATGTGTACTCAGAACTCACAGAGGGCTGAGCTCAGTGAGTTCCATTCTGCTCAGTGAGGGCTACTCCTCGGTAAGTGGATATAGGATTGTTGCCTAAATGCGACAAAAATGTCCATCTGGATTTTACGCTTCCCCATTGAGTGACCTGTTAATCACATTTTATTTGACATTTGAAAATCTGAATCACCTGTACTGTTGCTGAACGTAGATTACCTTAATAAGCGTGATTCTGCACAACAAAAAGCATTTTCTTCATCAGAATTAAAAGATCAAAGGATAATATTAATAATCACAAATCCAGGGCATTATAATGTAATCTTCAAAGAGAGCTTCTGATGGTCTCTGTGAAGCCTTTTGTTCAGAACACTCTCTTGATTTCTCTTGCTTCCCCCCACCTCTCTCCCTCTCTGCACCCCTCCCTCTTGCTCTCTTTCGAATTAATACCCCTGTGGCCCTATAATCCCTGAAGCCAGACTCACAAGTCAGTAGAGTTAACGCATGTTACGATTCCTTGGTCATTCCAAGGTGCGTTTTAAAGCTTACAGCAGTAGGAGCAATTACGGCTTTCATGATGTAAAGTGCCCCAGTTTTGCTTCTTATGTATAGCTGATGCTTAGGTATTCTGGTCCAGGCAGAGCTGTCAAAATCCATCATGTTAGCACTGTGCTTATAGCACAGCTTATGAAAGGAGAAGTGTGTTTTGATTTAACTTTCGAGGAAACCCCTTTCCCTTTACTACTATTCAATAAAACTGAAACTCAGAACGAGTTAAAAGTGTTTTAATATTTATGGATCTAGAGAGAAGCCTTATTCAGACATGGTGCTTAAAACATAGTCATGATTTCCTTAAGTTGTGGTTAAGCATTTATTCTAAATGTACAAACTATGCACAAGGCAAGGAGTGGCTAAACAGTGCAAAGACGGTCTGTGGGTCAAACTATATTAACCATGATTAAGCATTTGATCTATACCCTTGGTTCCAAAACCTGGGGCCTCAGATTTTGTTGGACTTCTTTTCCCAGAAGCCCTAGCCAGTGTTCAGGGATTCTGGGAATTACAGGTCAACAACAGCTGGGGACCCCAGTTTGAGAATCATTGATGTGCACCAAGGCTGAAATCCTGTTGACATAACTACACCTGCAGAAGGGTGATGATGTCACCAGCAAGGGGAGATTTTCAAGATCTGTCCCTTCTGTACTATGACTTGTCAGACTTGAGAATAATCTGTTTCATCTCATTGAAGCCATAGAAGCCACAGAAAGGAAGGAGGAAGTCTTTCATTAAGCAAAACCACTGCTGCTAGATGGCATTACCAGCAGGGGGAGGTTTTAGTTATTTAAAGAATTCCACCTTCCATTCTGCAGTGTCCACAGCTTCTATGTAATGAAACAGATTCACAAGTCAGATAAGCCATGGGAGAGAAGTGACAAATCTTTAATTTCTAAAAATCTCTCTTGCTGATAACATCATTACTCTTCCAAAGATGTGGTTAGACTGCAGGATTTCAGCCAACAATACCCATAATTAAGCTGGTTTTCTGACATCTCCAGTGTTTCTTCTGTTTACAAGCACTGGTTCCCAAACATGTGTCCCTAGATGTCCTTGGACTACAACTCCCAGAACTCCTGGCCAGCACATTGGTGACAAAGTCTTCTGGGAGTTTTGGTCCAAGAACATCTGGGGACCCAAGGTTGGAAACTATTGGTTTACAGCATGATAGAAACAGGTCCTCCTGTTATCTCCCTACCCACATAGTCAGCATACTAAGCCATTTCTTTGTAAAATACCAGTAACAGCAACCTGTCATATGAAACCCTAAGCCCTCCCGCCCATAAATTCATCGATAACCTATTAAAAATTGTGACTTGAAAGCAAATTGTTGACATGTCCAGTCTGCTTTAGATTTGAAGGCAACAGGCCTAAAATCATGGAAACAACTGACAATCTGATGCAGGTCCTTTGAACCTGAATTACTTTTCTAGCACTGGTTTGTGTGGTTTTCACCAGTTAATAAATACAGTCTTCACCAGAGCACAGAATTTATTCATTATTTGTTCTGCATCATTTGTTAGTTCTTAGCAATGCTTCTAAGTCATTCTTTTAATTCTTCTGACATTAACAGCTTGAGTAAAAAGATACCTTTTATGTTACTTGCACTCATTATTTGGAGGGTAATTCATGGGAGTGGCCATTCTGAGTCATTTTAATTGATTTTTCAAAATTCAGAAGTAACATGTCACTAACGTCCATCAATGATTCATAATAGCAAAGTAATTTTCAAATTAATAGCATTGATCTAAACATTACCAAGTTATGGTCTTAGCCAATATTGACCACTCAAAGCTTATTTTCATATGTACATTTTAGAAATTTAGAGCACTATAATCGTTTAGTGAATAGTTTGTGTTGAGTTTTAATTTCTCTTTAATTTTAACTTGCATTCTCCTTTTCCTCAGTTAAATATTTGCCTTCGTTGTTGGTTGCTACCCAAGTTGTATAACAAAGTTTAAATTTCAGTTAATCTTTGAGTTTGTTGGATCTGAGTTTAGCTTTCTGGCTAGATACATAGATGGCAATATAGGTTGAGGCCAGAATAGCTGTGCTGCCATTCCCAACATTACTTGCCAATGTGGGACTGACAAGAGTTTGCAAAGCAACAACTGGAGAGCAGGACTTTGCACAGTCTGTTTTAAACAAATCATCTCATGCAGACCTGGAGAACTTGCAATGAACTATTCAAAACACAATCAACTATGTATGTTAACCCTCCAGAGTATTCTAGACTGCCAATTTTTGATGCCAAAATAGGAGGGTGGTAACATACCAGCAGGTAGTACAATATATGACCAGTCAGCTACATTTAGGCTTGTTGTTAAACTATCACTATAATCATGGCAGCATTTCTTATGTGTTCTCATCTATACTGATATATTGAGTGGTTTATATTGCCACCCGGCCAATAAGGGAAAAATAAAATATTAATGTTGAGAGCATTCTAGTAAACTGTTTTTAAGGCATTGATCTGTTCCTTGGCCAGGGGGTCTTTACTGTGTGTACACTTTGTTTTTTTCGTGTGTTTTTTCCTGTTCAACAGGCGAATTTAAATCAGGAAACATATGAGCAGCTTACCATTTTCAAACTTGTTTGTGTTGTTTTAATGTTCGTATTCACCCCCTTTTCAGTATATTGTGTTTGATTCTCTCTCCCTCCCTCCCTCCCCTCCCTCTCTCTCTTCCTTTTGCATGCTGCTATAAGCAGACAAATTAACCTAATTATTTTTTCGTTCCAACAGAATTCCAGAGGCAAGATAGCGTGAAGCCCCAGCAAAAAGACATTCAGTTGTACGACACGCCTTACGAACCTGAAGGCAACGGCGTGGACTCAGATTCAGAAAGCATAGTGAGTCAGCGCTTGCGAGAAAGCAAGTTGCCACAGGATGATGACAGACCTGCGGATGAATATGACCAGCCGTGGGAGTGGAACAAGGTCACCATTCCAGCCTTAGCAGGTGAGGCCCTCTGGAGCAAGTCTTTGCAGTGTGTGTTTGTGTGTGCGAGAGAGAGAGAGAGAGAGAGAGAACTACAGAGAGAATGAAAGTAGAATATATCTAGAATGTGGCAAAAGAATGTTATTGGTTTCCAGCATAAGTAGCCGTGACTGGACGTACATGGTTCTTAACTAAGGTAGCTAAAACTGCAGCTAGACAGCCAAATTGGAATGGGCTGGATCAGGCTAAACAGGGTTGCACAGAGTCATAGTATGCCATTTGGTGCAATCCTTGCGTGTGAATGCAAGGATTACACCAAATGGCATACCACGCCTCTGTGCAGTATGCCATTTGGTGTGGTTTTAGTCAGGAAACCAGACCACACTTCAGGCGACCCGATGTGGCCCTTCCTCTCTAAAGAGGAAGAAAAAGAAAAGAAAATATAGTAAGTATAACAAAACAAAAAAAGTTTCTATGTCTTGTCTCTTCCTCCTTTAGAGAGGAAGATTTCAATTTTAAAAAAAAGTCTGAAAGACAAAGTGCACCAGCACTAACATACAGGGTGCTGTCTGCAGAGACGGGCTGATTTGCAATTTATACATACTTTGTGTGGTCACCAGGAAAAAGAGTGAACCACCCCATTTTCAGAATGGACCAAACCACAGGAGAAATCCCATCTAGTCACACTCTCAATGAAGCTTTAATGTCCAGAAGGCCATGTGCTACGTGATGGAGATGCCAAGCTTCAGGCCAGAGCAGTAGGCACGTATATGTAGAAATCTATGTGTGGTTCAACACAGGTTGCTGGATTTAGGGCTGGCTCCAATTTGAGTCCCAGCCCCAGCTGAGGTTTCTCATGGCAACTACGGCTTTGTATAAGAAACTGATTTTCATGTTAAATTTCTTACAACACCTCGGAGACCACAATAAAGCATACCTATGTGGGGTTCTTGGGCACTGTGGAAAATTCAATACAGTACAGAGAAATTTAATGGGGGGGACCCTTAGAAATTTTCAGAGCAGTTTTCCATACCTCCATCACTACGAGCCGCAGTGCTTCCTGGGAGATGCAAGGGTTCATAAGAGGGGTTGTCTCACCGCCCATTAGGCTCTATAGAGGGCTTTTCCTGAAGAACTACCCCTCCCATGTAATCTTGTGAATCCTAGGAGGCACCAACTCAGTCTCCTTCTTTTTGAAAGGAGATTTGTGGCAATGGAGGCCTACCTGTAGGTATGGAAAGTTGCTTTGTAAAGTGGTATTTGACTGTATCTCCCATAATTCTGCTTGGGGGAATTCTTGGCCAATTCTGGAAGTACAGTAAAAAAAAAAATCCAGAAGTACCACTCCTAATGAACACATATCAGAGAAAATGAGGGTTAGCTTGCTTATTTAATATCAGTTTTATAAACTTCACAACAGTGGTTCAAGTTGGCAGGTAATCTTCATGTGCAGCCATTTTAGTGGCCATTCTAATAAGCTGTAACACATCCAGTCCCATTTCTTGTGATAAATGTCTGGGTCAGTTGAGGTTTCCCATTATCCAGTGTATTTTGAAGTATACTTAAGAGGCCTTGAGACTGAAGAGGCTGCGGCAGGAAATGTAGACAAAAGGGAAGGCCCCTGTTGTCAGCCAAAAGACGAGACCACCCTGTGTAAAAGCTCAAGAGCAATCCTTCAGTTTATCGAGGAAGCAAGCAATTTGTTGCTATCCAGTTGGCATTCCTTCATTGTGTAAGTTACATTGGCCTTTTTTTCCCCCTGACACTCAGATTTCATATTTTTGTGTAATAAGTAAGGGTGGGAGAGATTTTTCTGCAACCATTGTCAAAGACTGGAAATGTTCCTTTTGGACTGCAATTCCCAGAGTCTTCTCACCAGCACGGACACTGGAAATTGTAGGCCAAACCACCACCGTCCCAAGCTCTGGACTTACACAACTCAGCATACAATAGATAAGAGATATGAAGATTCTCAACTTCTGGCAGTTCACCTCTAAAAGTCACACCATTTGTGTAACTACAATAGGATTTCATCCACCATGGCGTAAATTCTCTTTCAGATTCCCATGGGTATCATACCCAGGTGCCCTCTGTTTCATGAGGTGGACATCCAGCAACTTAGCTGCTCCATCCCCAGCAGGCTGCACACTTACAGGATTAAGAGTGAGCTCTTATATGACAGGATCTTGGGTATCTCATCGCTCTGCTGGGAGACACAGAAGGCTCACACCCAGCACATTCCATATCTGAATACTATCATGACACAGCAAACAAGGGAGGCCCAAAAGAAGAGTGTGATGATAGTAGGTTGTGCTAGAGCTTGGACGTGTTCTTCTTCTTTTGGACTGCAACTCCCAGAATCCTAGGTAGGGGATGTGGCCGGGGCTTCTGGGGGTTGTTGTTTCACAAGTAACTTTTCTAAGCTCTGCATTATGCATGCTGCTTCCTTCTTTGTCCTCTGCCATGGAATTTGAGTCACTTTAAGACACTCGGAGCTTTTGAATTTTATTGTCCATTCTTTACCTGTAAAGAGAATAAAAGCCTCACAGCAGAAGCTATGAAGCGGGCATGTAAAACTAGCTGTTCTCCCCTGGTTTGATGTAGCATGAGAAAAGAGGGCTGTGGGTGCTGTTTTTCCCTGGAGGTATTGCTAATCTGTGGATAAGCCTTCAGGGAGAATGTTACTCCATTTCCTTTCACTGGAAATAAATGCTGTGATTATTCATAACTGTGTAACCGGATGCTGGAATGATCCCTTATCACTAATTGAATTCCTGGCACAAGTGCAGTGGGAGGGAGGGAGGAGAAGAGAAGACAGAGAAAGAGACCAGGTTCCCTAACCAGCCTTCTGGCAGAGGATTGTAGTCTGGTGTGATATGTAATTTAGGGTGTAATCAATGTGGAGAACTCTGTACGTCAGAAATTGTGCTTCTGCATACCGTAATGTAACTTTCATCCTATGTGAAACTGCAGCTTTGAAGATAATGAGCAATATGTATCAACTTTATCTCTCTCTCTCTCTCTCTCTTTTTGTCTTAATTCTTTCTACTGGTTTTTAACTTAATTGAAAATCCCAATTAGCAGTTCTGCTGCACCCAATTTGTACTGAGTATTAAACAGGTATCAAACACTTCAGCTCATAGGCATGGAATGGAATATTCCAGAGGTTGGAATTTCTCTCTCATTGTTTTTAAAATAGGAAACAGCAACTTGTGACATGCTAACATTACTCATTATTTAACAGTTCACTTTTAAGCAAGTTAATTTTTAGTTACATTTTTTTAAAAAAATGGGAAAAATGCAAAGACAAACAATTACCTCAACAAATACAAACAAAGTCCTATCAAATAGTGCGGAAAAACAATATTATAGGAGAAACTAGTAAATATTACGCGTTATATCCCTAAATGCCAAAACAACATTACGAGTTGTTATTTTCCTTTTTAAAAATAATGATGTTGGGAACATTCCAAGAAGGTACAGATAGCGCTGTTACTTGTAATGCCTCCCTTCCAACCTCTGGGATATTCCAGGCTTCTTCTGTAAGTGTTTAAAGTTTCATTGATTATAGCTGAGGAGGGACTAGGCAACCTCTATTCCGACTGCACAGAAGTCATCTTCCTTTCACCTTCAACATTTCAGCCAGTGAGTGCAAGGACACATAGATGATTAACAAGCGGTTGAGACTTTCTCTTTTTAATCAGTGCCAGCCCATATGTATTTAGCTGTTTGAAATGGAATCCACATGGTGTGTATCTTCCCTTTTGCTGTTAGGACTAACATTTGCTCCATCCAGAGATGAATTCACTTTTCTATACATCCTTTTTACCTTTCATGATGCTGCCTGGGAAAAAAATTGCTTCACTCCGCTGTATTACAGGGCCAGTTCTATTTCGTATAACATTTTTTAAAAAAAATTGTACTAGGCATTTCAATTTCTCCTTATGCATCAGGATATATTTTTTAACTTGCATAGAATAAGTTGTGGGATATTTTCTGGCCCCCATAGAATTTTCAGTATATAATGGCTAGGGTTATAATTCGCATGAGAGTTTCCCGATCCCACTGAGCAATGGAGCAAAACCAGGACACTCTATCAGGGAAGAAGACTGTTCCTGTAGTCAAAAGAAAAGCCTTGATAAGTGAGTGATGAATCTGTTAAAATCACTAATGACAGATGACAGGCAAAAGAAAAAGAGTCAGAAACCTAAATGCAATTTTTCAGCTGTTTCCACATTGGTACAAAATGAAATATTAAAATAATCCCCATAATTTTTTTTTTAAAAGAACAACAAAAGAAAAAAAAACCAAGTCATTTATTCTTTAAGATCCAAGAAACCAAAATTAGGGATGCTGAAAGATCAAAACTGGGATATGATTATCTGCTCAGGAGCAGGGAAGATGGAAACAATGTACTGAAGATACAGCTCTACTGAAATACCAGTAGAACTGTATCAAGTAACAAGACTATCTCTATCAAAATCCTAACAAGAATATGCCAACAAATGTAGAAAACAAAGCAGTGGCCCACAACCTGGAAATGTTCCATATATATTATATTCTCCAGGAAAGGAAATGTGAAATATCACAGTGATTATAGAGTCATTGCACTTATTTCCCATGCAAGCAAATACAGTGGTGCCTCGACTTACGAACGTCCCTACATATGAACAATTCGACTTACAAACAGCTCCGTTCACATAATTTTTCCTTCGACTTGTGAACGGAGCTTCGACTTACGAACAAAAAAAAACACGGAAAAAGCGGGAAATGCACTTTGGACTGCCCGGTACTGCCTGGTACTGTAATTTTAAAATGCAAAAATTGGTTTAAAAGGTGCTTGGTTTGGTTTAAAGCTGCTTGGTTTTAAAGGTGTTTTGCTTAAAAGCTGTTCGTTCCCTCCCTCCCTCCTTTCCTGCCCTTTTTTTAACCTTAGGTCATCTTAGATTTTAAAAAAATATTTCTCCCCCTAGTGGTAGGGGACGGATTAAACACTTTTGCATTCGTTCCTATGGGAACGAATGCTTCGACTTACAAACCGTGCCTCGACATAAGAACAAAAAACAGCCGGAACGGATTAATCGGTTTTTAATGCATTCCTATGGGAAATGCTGATTCGACTTACGAACGTTTCGACTTAAGAACATCATTCCAATACGGATTAAGTTCATAAGTCGAGGCACCACTGTAATGCTCATGTTTTTACAACAGAATATGCCAGATGTTCACACTGGATTTAGAAAAGTAAGAAGCAGTAGATATAATACTGTAAATATGCATTGGCTTCAGGTGTGTACCAGAGAATTTCAGAAGAAACTATTTTTGTGCTTCATACATTACAGTAAAGCCTTGATTGTGTGGATCATGAACTGCTATGGATCATGCTAAAAGCAATAGATGTGCCACAACATTTGATTATCCTGATGTGTAACTTGAGGGCACTTCATCAACAGGGCAAGGGAGTGGCCCCTGAAATTTGGGAGTAAAGTAAGGTAGAGCAAAAGCTCCAGGATGAGGTTCTTTGCTCCATCTTCAGAGATCAGAATGCTGCAAAACAAGTCATGATCTAGATCAGAGGATCCTAACCTTGGGCCTCCAAATGTTATTTGACTACAACTCCCAGAATCTGACCACTGATCATGCTCACTAGGGTTTCTGGAGTTGGGGGTCAAGTTTGAGAACCACTGATTGGGATTGTTTGCATTTACCAATTGTGGAGTTACTTGTTTTGTTTATGCTCCTGGATAGAAGACTTACCACTGCTCTTGCACAAGTACTTTACCTTTGCCAGCAAATTTAAAGTGACATGGGGAGATAAGCTAGGGAACAGAATGAAGTACTGCATCCTTCTCTCATGTCAGGCATTATGTGCATCTATGACTTTTGATGTTCTTGTAACTCTGATGAGTAGATACTTGTATCTGCCCAAGTGACTATAGAGCCTAGCTGCTCAATAAGGGGAAGATACAGACATGTTGCTGTTTGTCAGGTAGGTACAGGATGGCCCTGTTAACTGTGGGGCCTAAATGGAATTGTAGTCTATAGAATCAGTGTACCTCTAGAGTGCTAGAGAAATTGTCTCCTTGATACCCTGCCTATGAGATTCTCAGAGGCATCTGGCTATGCAAGATTGGAAACAGAATGGTGGATGAAATGGAACTGATTCAGCAGCACCTGATCGTTCACTTTTTCCTCCGTGCAACCAGCATACAGTTAAAACAAACGTAGAACAACAAGTGCTATAACCTCATGATTAATCTCAATCTATGAACTATACAGTGGAGCTGCCCTTGTGTCTAATTTAAAAGTTGTAGCCACTGCAAAATGCAGCAGCTAGGCGGAGCACCCAAATGGTGCCCAAGAAACACCTGTGTTGAAAACAGCACTGGCTGGCTGCTAGCTACCAAGCCATGTTCAAAGTTCTGAGATGACCAAGAAATCTAGAAAAAAGCCTTTCCCTCTTATATGCCCAGGTGATCCCTGAGATCTTTAGTGGAGATCTTATTGGTCATTCTGCAAACAAGGAACTACTACCTCATAACATCGTCAGTGGGTCACTAAACTTCTGAAGATGCTTCCCTATATGAAAAGACTAGTCAATTTGGAGTGCCTGTTCAGAACACACCTGTTTATGCAGAACTTCACCGCTTGATGATAATGGCTCTGGTTTTTTATTACTGGAGTGTTAAATTTATTATCTTTTTAAAATGTTAGTAAAGTCATCTATATTGCTTCAGCTTTAGCAGAGGTCTATTTTTGTGGAAGTCACACATCTTATTTTATCAACTGGTATGCAACTACAACACACACACACACACACACCAAAAAACCCAGCAGTAGTGAAATACTAAGGTGAGGCAAATTTCAAATTCAATTGCCTATTCAAATGAAAATGAAAAGGGCTTTGATGGATTATCCCAGGAGAGAGTTCCACAGTTACAGCACTTTGGCCAAAAAGGATCTGCACTTTGCTACCTACCAGCGGAGATGGGCCTGTGAACAGGGCTTTGAGAGATGACAAAAGGACTTGGAGTGAAGGCAAACTCAAGGGCGAACACAGTCTGACCTGTAATGGTTTTAAGTGGTCTCTACTCTGTTTAAGTTCCAGCCGCCCTCTCCGGCCTCCCCATCCTGTCTTCAAATATTGACCTTAGTGTTAGATTAATTGCATTAATGTGCAGTTTTTAGACTGCATACTGAAGGCAGCACTCAAGAATAGGAAACTAGCAATAAAAGGAATTTTTCCTCACTGAGCATCTTTCACAACAATCAAGACTGGAGGGCTTATTTGATAGGCACTGTACACACCTTAAGAAGCATTTCAAAATGTATTCTGTCATAAATTTTATCATAGAAAAACTTTTTTTCATAGGAGTTGTGTGTTCATCACACTGGGCAATAGGTTTGATTTTTTTTTTCCAAATCTGTTAATCTGAATTGATGCATTTCTTGTTCTAATGCGTTATTTTACTAAGAGCTGCACAGTAGACATGCTAAAACTTATTCTTTTTGATAGTTTTCCAAATTTGGTGAATGCTTGAGCTGCTGCTGCTTTTGCTTGCTTCTCACACAGGTGTGTGGTGATTATGTGCAATCCAGACATAAATTTTTCATTTAGAGGCAGCATTTTGAAAAACAAAACAGTGGCTCACCTGTCTGTCTGACACTGAAACAGAAATCTGAATAGTTTATGTGTGATTTTAACAATAGCAAATGCCTTCAGCCAGAGGGCAAATTCATATGTTGACAAATATCCTCAAATAATGAATAACAGAATGGGTGAATTCCCATGGCCCTTGGAGCTATGTGCTTTCTTGCAAAGGGTATGTGGAAAGTTTTAAAATGTGTTTTTATGATCCTTTGTTTACAATTTCAATAAATAAACCATGGGTGGTCAATATCTGACAAGGGCACTCCCAGATAGTAGCAATAGGACTTAGGAGCCTTGGCTGTAGGACCTCATCCTTTTGCTTCCATATCACCATCCTGCTTAGAACAGGGGGGGAAAGGAAAATCAATAACCATTTATTTTAGCTCATAACGGAGTATGTGAGAATAGTTCTTAGCTGCAGTGAAGAGTTCTCAAAATGGAAATACATTTTTGGATTTTATTGTTTGGAAACCAGACTTCGGATTCTCAAATGGATAAATAAATTGCTTCTATTTTATTGTTAAATGTTTATTTATTATACTTACATCCTATTCTTCCTTCCGTGATGCTCAAAATGGTCTGTTTGTGACACGTATATAGTCTATTTTTAATTTTTTTTTCATTGTCTAGAAAAATGCTGACAGGATGCATTTTTATTTCTATTACTGGATAAGGTTAGAAAATATTTCATTTCAGTTTTCCCTATTGAAATTCTATGTTGACTCTACCAAACTAAGTCCTATAAAAGTCTTTTCACACTTTGAACCAGTAATTCTGGACCTGTGTGCTGGCTGTTGTATGCTAATAGGTCACAAGGGAACTGATACTGTACTCATCATAATTGAATTAAGTTTGCTGTGAGCTCAAAGTACATTCACAGAGAGGAGGCTGCCTTTTGTAGCTCTAGGAGCCATTGCTTTGGCCTTTTTCTCAGATCTGAACAGGGCTCCAGTAGCGAGGGGTCATTCTGCTCTGCCTCTGTATTGGTTATGATGGGAGCATTTCACTGTTCCTGATAGGGACACAGTAGAATTAGAAAAGGGCTGCTGTTGCATCTCTTCATGAGTTACTGCTTTGGATTTACCTTTTTTTAATTACAAGGAATGTTCATAACAGTGGGACACAAAAACACTGCAGACAAAAGCTCTTAAGTGGCTATAAAAATAAGCCAATAATATCTCCAGTTTTTATCCAAAAGATTTACGCTTCAACTATCAGAAGCTTAATAAAGATGTTTTTAATTTACCCTATATTTGATAGGTTTTCTCAGTAAAACCTATGATGGTAATAATGCTATCCTTGATTAAGTTCATGTTAGTATTTGCCATTTAGATTGCAAACCTAGTAGGGACTCCTGTGTTGGAGTAAGTTCCATTGAACTCAGTGAGAGCTGTTTCATAGTAAATAGGCAAGGAACTGCAGTGTTAAACTTGTCATTTCCTTGCCTTCCTCGCACACACAAATTAGCGAAGTTTCCTGTTTGTCTTCTCATACGTTAAATAATTGCTTGCAGCTTTTAATTACTTGCAGGTTGTTGTAAATGAATTAGATTCTGTCAGTAGTGTTTGGCTGCCTGATTTGTCTAAACACAAATATTCTTTTAAGGGATTATGTACACGTCTTCCACAATGATAGGCAACATTAAAAGTACTGCTATTTAACAGAATAAATACATGAAGTGTAATTAAATTTTATGAACCATTTGAGCAGGCTAATTCTTTGCAGCACCTTTGCTTCTCCATTATTATTCTGTGAGCTTTTGAACATTTTAATTTACATGAATCATTTTTGTAATTATACCATTCATGTAGCGCCATTTAAGGTCCAACTCATATAAGGCTTCCTGCAGGCATATGGCATCTCTCCTACAAAACCTTAAAGTTATACTATGAGCTCTGGTCATTTAATATTTTAATAAAGGTTAATATAACAAATCCTATCCTGTTGGTGTACTGTACATGCACCAAGCTAAATCTCTCTTCTCCTGCCCCTCCTGCCATCTTTTGCCTTCTCTTCGCCAATGGGGAATGTCCAGATCTTGTCCTAAATATGGTTTATGGAGGTTCCACATCCAGCCTGCCAGGTTTTTTTATTTTTATTTTATTTTTTGTAAAGACTTCCCTCAGAAGCCCCACCCTCACCATTATCCCCTCAGCTCAGTGGGGCTTCTTTCGTGGTTCTCACCTGCAGCAGTGGCATGCAGGGTTCTTTCGTGATCAACAAAGATGAATCAATGGCTTCAAGCCCTGCATTGCTGAAAGTCTCACTGGGATCCATGGAAGGATTTTTGAAAGCAATGGAAAACCAATGTTGGATGTGCTCATTCGCATACTGCTTAGCAGGGATGTGGACTCGAGTTGCAGGACTCATTGTCAAGTTGAACTGAAGTCGCACCGGTGACTCCACTCGGGGTTTTGTTTCAGTGACTCGGACTCTACTCGCAATTCAGAACCCACCTATCCCTCCTTTTTTTTCCTGGGGAAATGAGTTTATTTTTAATAGGGACTCAGACTTGGGGCTCAGGGCTCGGGACTTGGTACCAAGGACTCGGACCCAAAAACTTGCCAACATCCCTGCTGCTTAGTTCGACTTACTGTTTGCATGTTGGACTTCATGTTTGCATAAGGATCTATTTGAGTTGTGCAGATTTCCCTTCCCTGTTACAGTGCAAGGGTTAGTGTGATTTTAAAAAATGCCTTTTCAAGAGTGTGTTTGCTCCCCTGAAATGACATTATGCCAAACGTGCCTTGACTGTGTGTACTTAACTACTCTTACACATAGCAAGCCTTGCCGGGATGGTAGCAGCACTCATTCCATCGAAGTCTTTCTTGAATTTTCCTCCTTTTGAGATCTCCTCAAAATTAAGGAGGCAGTTCAGTAGAGAAAGTGACATGCATAAATAGTATAATAAATATTTTAGAGGCTGCCTAAGCTTTCTGAAAGAAATCCATATTTTTCCACTTCCCTCTCTCAGTTAAGTCAATGGGCTTTTCCAGGAAACAACATAAATTTTTAGGACTACTGAATGTTTTCTCTTTGTTTGTCTCACAGTGATGAAATAACTGAGAAAATGTCTGTGTAAATAACTGGACAAAGTTCAGCAGCCAAAAATATGCCCAGTCTTCTATCTGCTGTTGAAGTTTCTGTGCTCAAAATAGTTTCTCATAGTTGCATGCAAACACAGTGCTGCGGTTGTTGTTGTTGTTTCATTTTACCCCTTGCTGTGATATTTAGATATTACTTTTCCTCACTCTTAGCTTTCCTCCTGTATTCATGTGTTGCCAGTATGGGCGCTCTTCTCCTTCATAAACACAGAATGTAGAGAATGGCTCTCTTTAATTTGTAAACTGTTTTTTAAAACATGTGCTTTATTTATCTAAATATTATTTGTGCTTCCACTTTTTAATCCAGATAAACCTCCAACATGCTTTCAATTCATTAAAAACATGAATTGTAAAAAGCATAAAGGCAGTAACAAATTTAAAAGAAGAAACAGGTAAAATTAGAATGACAGAGGTTTTATTCAGGGACTGTCCTGAACAAATGTAAATCTACACAAGTGGTAGGGACAGGGGCCTGCATATGAAGTCGATACAGATATTTTTACATTACACACAAAGAACCAAAGAGGTCTTGGTAATTGCATTAGGCTATAAATGCTTAAAGCGGGCTGGATAGTTCAGTGAGTTAAGCATCTGGCTGCAGTTCAAGAGATTGGAGACAGCCTGTGTGGCCTTGGGCAAGCTGCACAGCTCAGGATGGCCCCAGAAGAAAGGAATGATAAACCACTTCTGAGTACTCATCTGTTGGTCAGAAGAACCTTTATTGACATACAATTTGAGTACCCCGTACCTTTGAAAACCCCCAGAAGAGTTGCCATAAATCAGAATTTACAGTGGTGCCTTGACTTACGAACTTAATCCGTCCCAGAAGATGTTCGTAAGTCAAAACGTTCATAAGTCAAATCAGCATTTCCCATGGGAATGCATTGAAAACCGATTAATCCGTTCCGGCTGTTTTTTGTTCTTATGTCGAGGCACCGTTTGTAAGTCAAAGCATTAGTTCCCATAGGAACTAATGCAAAAGTGTTTAATCCGTCCTCTACCACTAGGGGGAGAATTTTTTTTTTAACCTAAGATGACTTAGGTTTAAAAAAAAGGGCAGGAAAGGAGGGAGGGAGGGAACGAACACCTTTTAAACAGAACACCTTTAAAACCAAGCAGCTTTAAACCAAACCAAGCTCCTTTTAAACCAATTTTTACATTTTAAAATTACAGTACCAGGCAGTCCAAAGTCCATTTCCCGCTTTCCCCGCGGTTTTTTTGTTCGTAAGTCAAAGCTCCGTTCGCAAGTCAAAGCAAAATTTTGCGAACGGAGCTGTTCGTAAGTTGAAATGTTCGTACGTCAGGGCATTCGTAAGTCAAGGCACCACTGTATTTGATAGCACACAGTTATTTATAAATACTTTAAACAGTCTCTGACCCTATTTTGAAATTTCCAGGCATAAAATGCAAAAGTATAATAATAAATAAAAGGCAAAACAATTAATTGAGAGAAGCCTTCCTTAACCTTGTCCTCTCTGATGTGTTGCTCTACAGCTCCCATCAGTAAATTTCCTTATTTGAGTTAAATCCGCTTTCACTTTTCTCCCCAAACTAGGACTCGAGGCATCGCTCAACAAGATCAAGAAACAGGTATAAATAAAAACACACTATAGCTCAAAACAAGTTGAATTAAAAGCAGTTTAAAGTGCACATTAATAAATAGATATTGTGCCTCCTTTAAAAATAATCCATTTCTCAATTACCAATCCATTGCAAATCTCACCTAAATGAAGAGGTCCTCACCTGCCAGCAGAAGTATGACAAGGAGGCAGCCAGCTTAGAGAACAGAGGCCTCGGATGTTCTGGAACAGGAGACTCTACTTAAAGCAGACTTGCCCCTCATCCTATCAGTGTTCACAACCCGTTTGTGAACTGTTGGGAATGATGCGAAATAGAAATATTAATAAGGTCTTCCAGTTACCAGTAGGTTTAGTAGCTACATCAAAGGTTGCCTAAGGGTCAAGTACCATCCCCCAAATTGTTAGATACAGTAAACTATAAGACACAAACCACATTTATATTTTTGCATCTATTATGTAACTCTTGCTTGCATCAAGGTATGTAGAAATGGGAGCCACAGGCATTTCCCTTTCTTTTTGAAGCAATATGTGGAGTTAGCATTAAAAAAAAGTTCTTACATGTCGTATTTCTGACGGTAAGCTTTCCACATCTGCATCTGAATAATATCCCATTACTCTTTATTCACTCTGGACTTCTAAAACAGTCGGATCTGAGTTGATGTTTAGGCACATTCAGGTAGAAGCTTGTATTGACATTTCAAGGTTAGGGTCCAAATGTCAATTTGACCTGCAAATTTTAGGAACCATTGAACCCTGACGTTCTCATATTTTATCCTAAATTAGTAGTGATGTAGTTCTGTGAATAAATGTGCTAGAATGACTTCTAATCCAAAGACTACTTGTCTTCTTTCAAAAGTTATCCTTGGGATCCCTTTCATGGCTTTTCTGGGGAATTTTATTATTTTTATTTTTATTTTTTTTGAAATGGCCACTTGAATTGATACCATTGCCTTGTTCATTGACCTTGCAGCTCTTATCACCTTCAGCCAGCATCAGTAATAGTCAGGAAAAATGAGGATTGTAGTTCAGCATATCAGAAGGGCATTACTTTGAGGAAGCTTGGAATGTATTATCTTGGCTGGCTGCCTTTCTACCTGCTTACTTGGTCTGAGCCTTTCCCAGGGGCGCTGCCTATGATATCTTCAGAAATGGTAACTCATTGAGACAGGAGCTTGGAAATAATACACTCCTTTCAAATGTTATTTTGAAAAGATCGCATGCGTCAGTCTGCTCGTTCTCTTGTTCAGTTCAAAACAAGTGATTTCAACATTCATGCATTAAGACTAACGTGTTATTTCCTAACTCAGGTTGTGGCCCTGACAATAATCAAGATTCAGCTGTAACCAGGTGTAGCTACCAGTGGCTCAGGAGGATCACAGTCAGAGGAGGGTAGATGAAAGCCATGGATATTAGAGGGCACATTTGTTGCCCCAAGGCATACCTCTCATTCTGCATAATGGTAGGGTTGGTTCCAGTAATGTAATGGAAGCACAGCTCACAGGGTCAAAGCCTGAGGACTTCCTGAATAGCAGAGACTGGCACTTGATCCCCTGCCGCAGGCTCCTCTGTTTCCAGTGAGCTTAGTTGCAGTCATCATGATGGCTGGGACAGACACTGTTGCCTACCCTCTCTATTGTAATATAAGCTTGTTCTTATATGGACGATCATAAGATAGCTGCTCCTCATTTGTTGATAAGGAACAATCCAGCTGCCACATTTTTGAACTCTCCTGGTGAGGTGCAGCTGAGGAGATTCTCTCTATGAGCACCTGTACTTCGAACAACCACTACACCACTGGCTGGCCCTACAGCTTTGTGTGTCAGAAGTGTTAGCCTCGCACAAGAAAGAAAGTAATTAGAGGCTTCTTTGAGCCTAAAGGTCTCATCCTTGGAGGAGGCTGCCTGCTAACTGTGCATGATTCACTTTCCGTCCTGACCTTCTTTGTATCAGGATGAAGAATTTAATTTTTCATATGGTGAAGAGCAGACTGTGTTGCATTTCTGCAGAAATTTAGTTTATGCAAGAGGCACACACAGAACAGTCACTTACTCTGATAATTGGTCTCTTCAATACATGAGTGGTCTGTGCTTTTGCCAACATATAAATAAACAACTTATAGTAGAAATGCTGGATTGCTGTTCAGGGTTAAGCTGGATTGCTGTTCTTTTTCAAGACTGCTTGTAACATATCTGTATTGCAATCCTCAAAGCCTTTCTCCAGTTGAAGACAAAAAAGAATCCAGATGTCTACACACAGAGAGTATCCTAGCAATCCTCTTACTTGTCTCAGTTAGTTATTAGTGAAGACATTGGGAATGGCAATAAAAACTGTCATTGGCTCATACTGTGGCTACTGCTATTTGGAAAGGTCTCTCTGCATGTGGCTGTTTGAGAACTTGAGAGATGTGATGGGAAACCATACAAATCAACCCACACCCAGCCCTGAGCGCCTGTGAGAGGAAGGCAGCAGAACACTATCCGTCTATTAAAATTTCTTTGGGAAATTAATTTCCACCCAAAACTGTTAAGTATTATAAGGAGCCAGTCAGAAACTGTTTCTATGATTTTCATTTGTTTATTGTCTACCAAATGCTAGCATGACACGTTTCAGCAAAAGCTGTAGGGCAATCTTCACTGAAGGACTTGCGGCACTGTAATGATGTATTTAACATTTTGCATTCATCAACATGTGTAAGTATGGGGTTGGGAACAACCCATGCCCTATTAAGGAATTTAGATTGGCAACATTTAATGCCGTGTTAGACGTAAGGAACCTGTTATTTAAAACTGTTCTGTGTTTGGCTTGATTTGAAGGTAACTGCTTTATCTGAACCTTTCTTTCAGCCCAGTTTAATGGAGGAGAAATGAGGCAGTCTTCCCCTTCTCCATCTTCAAGCGATCGCCGCCGACAGCTCCGGGCACCAGGGGGAGGCTTCAAACCCATCAAGCATGGTAGCCCTGAATTCTGTGGAATCCTGGGGGAAAGAGTGGATCCAACTATCCCACTTGAAAAACAAATGTAAGTTAAGCCGAAATTTTCAGTGTGGGTAGGTGGATAAGGAATGCAATGAAAGCCATGTTTGGAAGAAGTTGCAGGCTTGCTAAACAGGTTTGAGGTGCTATGTCTGTATTGCACATTTCTTCTGTACTTTTTATTGTTCACAATAAATCTGCATTTGGTTATAGTTATCCTGTAGTGCTTCTGTAAAAGGACTATTTCATACATTATGCGGTTGTAAATTCAAGTTTACCAGTGTGCACACACAGTAGAGAGGTTGCTGAGTATAGCAATGTGATGTATGCTTGCAGATATATTTGTCATAGTCACAGCTTACATTTCACAGGGTACACATAGCAATCTTTTACGTGTACACGTAGCAAACGTAGCATGTGACATGGCCCATGGAATATCCTCTGACTGTAATTATAAAGGCTTTAATATAATACTCGTGGACTGGGTATTATCAACTTTAACAGAATCATTAAAGCTGCAAACCTTTCATTTTGGAGTGTACGAAGGGAACATGAGGGTAAAAATACAAAGGGCAGGAGACGTTCTGGGCACTTTGCACAGTCAAAATATCAGTATGTTTATCAAATGGATGAATTATGAGAAGACAAAATCCTAAATGCATATACCTGCTGGTGGACCTGTGATCATAAAGGAGAAGAATTTAATTGCTTTTTAAATGTGATATTTATATAGTGTTTTTAAATTTCTTATTTGTTGTAAGTTGCCTTAGGTCCCCTATGGGTAGAAAGGCAGCATATAAATAATTTAAGTAAATAAATAAATAAAATTGATGAAACCCCAGTACTGTTGCAGCAGTGAAATAGGTGAAGAGTTATTAGCAAAGATATTTAAAACAAGATGCTAGCTATGCTTTTGTTTATGTCTACAGAACAGCCACATTTGGAGTACAGTGTACAAAGCGATTGAAAAAAAGAGGCTAGAGCGCTTTTTCCATTGAGGAAAGACTGCAGTGTTTGGTCCTTTTCTGTTTAGAAAAAAGGCAACCAAGGTGGAATATGATGGAAGTGTAGAAGATGGATGGAGAGAGATTTTCTTCCTTTTCCTGTTAGAACACAGAGTCATTCAGTGAAGTTGATTGACAATATATTCAGAGCTGGTAATAAGATTTCTGAAAAGATAATTAACAGGTGGAATTCACTGACATAAGACAGCACTAGCTTAGATGGGTCTTAACAATTCCCAGAGAATAGTTACTAAGAATTATTAGCTATTATTGGGAAAAAGAACCTCCATGTACAAACATACTGTAGTATAGTTCTGAATAAGAGGTACTGGGAAATAAACAAGGATGATTATTGCCTTGAGGCCTGCTTCTGAGCACGCACAGGAATCTGTCCACCTGTTGGGTTAAGTGGACCTTGGTTTGCTTCAGTCAAGGGAGGTCTTATGTTCTCAGCTGGACACTAAGTAGGCGTCTATTCAACAAAAATATAAGAAGGGCGGTCACTGTTTGTCCCAACCAAGAACTTCCTTGAATTCTAGAAATCCATAGTTTCCTGCAGAATTTTTCCATTCTCAGCATATATGTAGGATTAAAAAACTGTAATAGCAGGGGTGGGCAAAGAAGAACATTTGGCTGCATGCAACTCCCTCAACAGACCCCTTTGTGGCCTCACTGGGGAATAAATTTTGCCTTCCTCCCCCATGAAAAAGTACACTCCAGATTATTTAATTTAAATTAATTGAAAACTTCCTGTCGTTCCTCCTTTCAGGATCTGAGGCTCGCTTTTGTCCAGGGGAAATCTTTGGGAACATCAGGGTGGCGGAGGAGTATTTAATAGCGAAAAATTGTTGCCAGATTGCCATCCCCAAGATCAGGACTGCCAATGATCATCCAGTGGCAATTTTTAGCTATTAAAGCTTTCTCCCCATCCTGAAGCTCCCAAAAGCTTTCCCAGGGCAAAAGAGAGCCCTAGGGAGATCTGGGAGGGGAGAGGAAATGTTCAATTATTTTAAATTAAATACTCCATTTGCCAGATGATGATATTATCCAGTTTACGCAATGCAGATTATGCCAAATGGATTCTAGTTATTGTATCTTCTACTTGTTTGGATTTTTGAATTGCCTTTAGACTGAGCATTAGAAGTGTTATATCATGAGCTGTTTTGTAAATTTAAGGCAAATTTATCTTTACTCTCCGCTGATTGGTGGCTTTTCGTCTCTTTTGTAGCTGGTATCATGGAGCAATCAGTCGGACAGATGCAGAAAACCTCTTGCGGTTGTGTAAAGAATGTAGCTATCTCGTGAGGAACAGTCAAACCAGCAAGCACGACTATTCACTTTCATTAAAGTAAGTACACTGCTTTTTTAAAACCAACAACTTTCTAAGACTGACTTATTAAGGAGAGTTTTTTGGTGCCGTAACAGCAAACAAAAAACATTCTTTTATGTTGACACTAGAAAGAGCTACCCATGCCCCTTAGGAATTTTAGAATTCCAAGCGTCAGACTGCATCGCTTTGAATGACAGTTCCTAGATTTGGTTGTAATGCTCCAGGGACGTGCACAGATTTTTTAGTGTTTGTCTAGCCCCTTTTAACAAAATTCTCTTTATCTCTCCTAGCTGCTGATTAAATTGTTTCTACTTTTCTTTCTTCCCCCCCCCCCAGCGTTTAATAAACCCATTGTTTTTCTAGCTTTTTCCCTCCTCCCCCCCCAACATCAATAGAACACCCATTCTATAGTGATACAGGACAAAGAGATTGCACTATATGTCTTGTGATGAACTGAAATCTTAAACAGTGTTTCCATTGAGAGGTAAACTGCCATGTAAAATTTCATTTTTTAAAGCAGAGGATAAGGATTATAATTATATAAATGTATGTAATAAATGGAACATACTAATAAATAGAAAACTTACTTGGAATTTCCACGTAAACATATGAAAAATTAGACTGCACAAAAAATATAAATATAGAGCTCCTGTATTAAAATCATATATGTAACATATTTACGTATCATGTGAATTTTAGAAAATAGAACATTTCATTGTACTTATTTATCAGAAATCTAATCTGTTCTGAATTCTAGAAAATCCTGATTTAGGTTGCTCCATTAATAAGTTTCAGCCCCACGTAGTCACAGGATGGCTCACTCTTGTTGAGAATCAGTACAAAATGTGCTGGGTGGTCTTTAAGCTAAAGAGCAAATGTTACTTCAACTAGACCATGTTAAGCTAACATGTCATGCAATATTACAATACATATACACAGATGTTTGCTGTCACACAAACACATGTGCTAATCAAGCACTCTATTATTACTTTAAAAGTAACCAGATTTTTAAGAGGCAAACAAGAATGTCTTCTCATTATTGACATTTTCTATTAGAACTCTACTAGAACCTTTATCAGAGCAATGGAGGAAAACCCATATAACTCCATTTGTAAACAGAAAGCTCTGAGACCATGCTCTAACTCCGCCTTTGAAGCAGAGACAAATCTCTCTAAATGTCCAGAGCAGGCTACATTTATATTATTTTGCAAGCTAGGTTTGGTTAGTGTTGACATAAACTTTCATTAGTCTTGAGGCAAGAAGCTTTTCTGGCTTGGAAAAAAAAACCTTTTAAACTCATCACTTTTTACTAAGGTTCTCTTTGCTGGTTTACTTTCAGGAGTTGAGAACTTAATAGAAACTTAGATAAAATTCAAGGCAACTACTAGTTGTATATCTTCATTAAAATAATTGATTATGCAGGAAAAGTGGTTGGGACACCTATGTCAATTGTTTATATGTAGAAGATTTCAGGTGAGACTCCCATTTCCTGATGAAAGCATTGCAGGGAGCAGAGCAAGGGCAGTCCTCAGCCAGAGACCCAGGAGAACTCTTACCAGATAGGAAGGGCAATAGGAGACTACGCGGAGGAATGGTCTGCCTATCATATTCATGTAAAAGTCAAAGAGACCCAATTGGTTACAACGCTTTCAAAGCCTAGTAACGGTTTAATTGGGGAGTTAAGTGTCTGATCATATTTCAGACGAAAATTATATTGTTCCATAAAAATACATATTCCTAGTAGTCAAGATAATTATTTTGCAACATTACAAATAATGTAGTAGCTGAACTCAGAATAACAGGATGTTGATAGTTGAAGCAACATAGAAGCAGATGCTTGATACTGGGAGGGAAATTCAAGCACATTTTAAATGGTTATTTAGAATTCTTGGGGGACTAACCTAAATGAGGAACAGAAAGAGGGGGAAACACAGTAGAGGTTGACCAAGTAAACATATTACGCAACCCCCTTTTCAGTGCAGAGTCTCACATTCTGCTACTTTTTCATTCCCTTCTTTCTCCTTCTTTCATTTTTTTTAAAATCTTCATTGGAGTAATTATTTGGATGTGTCATTGATAGTCAAAAATTGGAAAACTGAGAGCTCTGGAAGGCAGAGGTGGTCCCAGGTCAGGGCTCTGAGATATGTAGCAGTCTCCACTGCTACACAAGAAAGCTGGGCATGCTACCTTTTAACATTTACTTTAATCAGTCACTTCCATCAGTTTTTAGAAAAGTACATTCTGTCATCACACTGATTTTCAGAATAACTAATCTGACATGATTGTGTGTATCAGGAACTGTTTAGTCATATAAAGACTCCATTCCAACTGCACTGCTGTTACATCAGAACATTTTTAAGATGATTCAAAATGTAGCAGTATTATCTTTTGAGTGGAGTTCTCCCAAATAACAAATGATAATCCTATACCTCTGAGATGCAGTAATAATCACCTACTTCGTAAAGTGGCTGGAAGGCCAAACAAATTAATGACTGTAAAACTGACGTGGTCTGTGTTTGTGATGTTGTTCTTGTTGTTATTGGTTTACATGATATTTATACTTATTGTTCAGGAAGTCAATTATGAATATATTTCTGATAGTATATAGGGCCAGACCCTCTAGTGTCAGAAACAGGCTTCATTATGTTTCTTTTAGCTCAACAAGTAATTGTCAGTTTGTTTTAATATTTAAAATGTAGCTTCAAATTGAAAAAAACAACAACTCCCACTTCTCATTTGGATGCTTAGCCAATAGAAGTTGTCCTTAGTGTTAAGTCATAGTTTCCAAAATCTGAAAAGAACATAAAGAATTATTTGTCTTCTCAAGTTACCTCATATATCTGTCTCTTGTTATATAGTGGGGGTGGGGAGAGAAGATTTATATGTCTACATAATTATTACATATCATGGTGATAATTAAATGTTACGAAATTTGAGTTGCCATAAGGTATGAGAGGGATCTATTGTGCTCTTTTCCTGCTGATTTAGGCCACAATCCATGATTTAGAGCCAAACTGTGTAATCAGAAGAATCATATGGTTCAATTTTTGTGGAACTGCCTCATTTGAATCTGTAGATGAGTGTAGCCTGTTTAGAAGTTCTCTCACTTTGAAACATTCTCTGCCTGTAGCAGCACAAACAGAAGGCTTATGCACTAGAATGTATTTTTATTTTTTAATCTGTTTTAATATTGAGAAACGTTCTACATTCCCTCCCACACCTACAAGTCTCACCTGGTTCTGTCCCAGGGAAAGTATACCATATGGTCCTGCTGTTTGCGTACCTGAACTTTGAGTTACTGACTTTGAATGAAAACAGCAACTGTAAGATACTGGAGCCAGTAGTCATTGCATAATATTATCAAGAGCATATTTAGATAATCTTTTTCCTCAGGGTTCAATATTTGGAGGCTGTTGAACCACAACTGCTTCCTTCCACTCTGTTTGCATCACTTGCTTTCCATGCTTGGCACTGCTGACCCTTTCCTTCTTCCAAACAGTTGGAGAGGAAGCGTCATGGACAGCTGGGAGGAGGCACAGAATATAAAACGGGAGTGTGCTCGAGAGATCTTGTGCCCCTGCAGAGGGCAGTAGGTCAACTGGCTTGTTGTGACTTTTGCAGGCTGGTCGGTCTCAGTGACGCCTCTGCCTTTCATGAAGGTGCAGAGTGTATGTACTGTCAGGGTTTCTCTTGCTGGGACTGTCTGCTTGAAATGGCTTCGTAATTCCATGGTTGTGCTTTCCAGAGTTGCCACTATTTATTTTCTTGAGCTGTCTACTTCCGTCATTCTTTCAGCCGAAGACTGAAACAAAATGCAATATACTTGTTTGAGTTTACTTTTTCTCTTCCTCTGTGACGGAATTTCCTCAGTCCTCGGCAGCAGTCCAGCATCTGACTTTGTCGTCCCGAATGTTGTTCATGCAAGTCTGTATAATCTTAAACAAATTGTGTTAATCATATTTTCTTCTTTCTTCATTTCTCCCTCCCTGAGTGAAGAGTTTGTGATACTGTTTTCCATTTTCAGTAGAAGTCTGTCCTCATAGTTTCAGGTGGTAATAGTCTTTCAATAGAAAGGAATTTGAACTGCATTACATAGTTGATATATTTTGCTCACTTAGACAACTATGTCCCCTATCTAGGTATTAACCTGTTTGTGTGGGAGCCCTGCTGGGCTGAAATGTAATGAACAAATTATTCAAATTAATCAATCAATAAATGTCAGCATTATTTAAAAAAAATTAATGACAGACTCCAGGGTTGTACAGAGCTTCTCATGACCTAAGCCAGTGGTTCCCAACCTTGGGTCCCTAGATGTTCTTGCACTAAATCTCCCAGAAGCCTTAACCACTAGCTGTGCTCTCCAGGATTTCTGGGAGTTGTAGTTCAAGAACATCTTGAGACCTAAGGTTGGCAATCACTGACCTAAGCCAAGAACAGTTCACCAGCTGTTTACGGCCTGACAAATGTTGGACAACCCCTCCTTTCCCCCAGTTCTGGTCAGGCATGAAGACCAAAAGGCCTGTTGATTCCCCTGGGCTGTTGTACACATGTCACTCACTGCTTTTGGCAGGTTGAGTCAGAAGTTTTATAGTCTTGTTCAGCATTAGCCCATAGCTAAATAGTTGAAGGTTTGAAGTGCTGGCAAACTCTTTTGTAAAAACAAAAAGTTTATCTTTCAGAGCAAAATAAAGAGTAAGTTATTTTTATTGGGCTGTTAGTTTGGCCGGGGGGAAGCAATTCTAATTTTCCCACCTGGTTTCTGTGGGGTCCTGAGAGGTAACATTTGGGGGGGGGGGTAGTTTTAAAACCACTTTATGGGTTTTGGCCCCTCCAGAAAACATGAATAAGGGAACACAAAATAAATGACTTGTAAGAAGTTTTCCCTTTGATGTAAAACAAAATGGCCAGTACACAAAAAATAAGAAAATGAAAGAGACATCGACCTGGAAAAAAACTGAAATTGAACAAGTATGAATGTTCTTACCATGCACATCTTTATTGCTGAGCAAGTGGAATGTCAACAGTTTTCAAAGATGTAGTAAGAGGCATTGGTTGTGTTTTAGACTGATAGAGTTGCAAAGTGCAAGATGGACTGCCTTAAGAGGCATGCATATGCCATATGGACAAGGTGTGTTCCGCCACCCCTCCTATTTGACATTTTGGTGGATTTTAGCTTGTGCAGTGCTAGGAGTTGTGTTTCCCATGAAGTTCTGTGAAGTCATTTCCTGTTGGATTTGTGAGGCAGAATGTGTGGGCCACACCCACTCTCTCCCAAGGCACTTGACACAATACAGGCAAGAAGCTGGTTTGACACCTGGAAAATAGGGTTTCTGAGTTTACCTCCTTTTCCTTTGTATGTGTCTGGGGCTACCAGTGACTTTTATAAGGAAAGGAGGGGGAATGTCAAATAACTTACACATGGGGATACCATTTCAGAGGTAGTGTATTCTGTCACTCCATTCCTGATGCTGGGCAATCTAGAGCAATCCCAACAAAGTGAACAAAGAAACATTGCACCACCTTTCAGGAGATGGTTGTAATATGCATGCATCTCTCCATCCACCCATAATCAAGATCATAATAGCCATAAACACATGGAGCCTAAACCCAACACGTAGGCAGCCATACTTGAACCCACTGAATTTAGTTCGCCTATCCTTTAACAAGCTGTGGATTGCACCGTGTAGTTTAGTTGTCTGCTTTGAATTTGTCTTGTACCTGGATCCCTAGAAAGGGATTCCTACCAACTGTGCTGCAGGATTGTGAATATCTCCTTCTGTAGTGGGGAGATTAACTATTTTCATAAGAGCATTGCTCTATATACCTAAAAAGCCAGGTGAACAGGGCTCAAACAAAGTACTCTGTTGCACCATTCTCAAGTCTGGTTCTGTTTCAACATGTGTCCATGTTTGTGCTTATATCTTGGGTATTTCAGAGAATATCTCCAAGTGTAGAGATATTCTATCATTTTTATCACCATATGACGTGAGGCCTAACTTCATTTTAACTGCAAACTACTCTTGATCACTCTTGTTTTCCCCCCCATCCCTTTGTCTTTGTTGCACTTGAGACTATAACTCTTTGGGAATTGATTCCTCTTGCCTTGCTTATGAAGCACTGGAAAATAAACATGTGCTCTGAAACACTGTGTCAAATAAATAAATAGTAAGGCTTGTAGGTATTCATTGGGGTTGCAGACAGATTTATGATTCCGTATTAAGCAGTTATAAGCTCTAATTGTGGTGGTAATAGCAAAATAGTCTGACTGATGCTGACAGATAAGACTTTCTAAATAATATACATCAGGAATTACATCAGCAGTTTTCTGAAAGTTTTAAGATAATATTACTGTTTGTTCCTTTTGTTTAAAACATTTTTGCCCACAGGGTGCACCTTTTATAATTAATCCCTGCCTGCCAACAGTTCATAGCTGTGTACTTGAACTTGCTACCTATAGCAGAATTTTTCAATTTTTCCATATTTCTTAAGAAAATACCCATGGATCTAAGTCTTCTGAACATTGTTTTCTGCTAAAGAAGTAACTGTTAGTAACCCTCCAGATTTAGGCAGGCCTTGTAAGGTGGTAAGGGAAGTGTGAGAACTGGATAGAGGGAAGTCTTAGCTGTGGTTGTGACATCCAGGTGTTCGTTGCACACATAAATATTGCCCCCTTTAGAAAACCAAGAATTCTCCTGTAGTTTATAATTTCCTAAAGGTATAATACAGCTGAATAGCCTTCTCTTCTTCTTTCTCTTCCTCCTCCTTCCTTCAGGGTAGGGTGAGTTACTGTCAGTGCCAGACAATAGATGCTGACAACAGAGGTTTAGCAAATGTTTTAATCTGAAGGGCTTTTGATGGGGGTGGGTGGGGTGTTTATAGGCAAACAGGGTACACATGTGCCCTCCCATCCACCATTGTTGTTACTTCCTGCCCACAGTGTTGCTTTTGGTTCACTTGCTCTGGGACAACCAAGCTAAGAAGCTTAGTGTGCTGATTCATAAAGCTATGAAAAACATCTTGAGTGCATGCCATGGACTGTTTGAAGGATCATATGATTTTTTTGTCGGGATGGGATTGTGCTATAGTATATTAGTATCTTGCTACCGTGTTTCCCCGAAAATAAGACAGGGTCTTATATTAATTTTTGCTCCAAAAATGCGTTAGGGCTTATTTTCAGGGGATATTTTTTTTCATGTACAACAATCTACATTTATTCAAATACAGTCATGTCATCTTCTTCTGGTTGCTGCACAAGGGTGGAGGGCGGGGTTTCACTTAACTAGGGCTTATTTTGGGCGTAGGGCTTATATTATGAGCATCCTGAAAAATCTAGGGCTTATTTTCAGGGTAGGTCTTATTTTCGGGGAAACAGGGTAAGCAGTCACAGTACTTTACAACAAAAAATGACAAATTTGCCATGTGATTTCTTGAACCTGGCATTCAAACAACAGGAATGGAACCCGAGTCATTTTTAAAATGAGGACTAAAGTGAAGACACATAGAGGAATCTTGTTAGAATTTGGATATTTGTACTGTAACTGAATAACAAGATCTCTGATAATAAATCAACATCTCTTTTTTGTTGTCCCTAAGTGTGACAAGAAAGATCTATTACAATTTCTGCTGCAGTCTTCTTAATGACAGTCATTAAAAAAAATCCTGATTTGGCTTCTCCAGAAACACGGCAGGTTTCAGGAGACATACCAAATTAGGTATTTTCTATTTCGGTGGAAGCCTTATCTGTGGGCAGCTTCTCATTGGAGTGCCTTTTTCTTTTCCAGCTGACAAGTTTGTTGTTTTGGCTTTAGGCATGTAGTGTCAGCTGTGGCAATTTCAAGATGTGCTGTTCATCAGTACAGTCCATGCTTTCCCTTTTGATTTATGTAGTGAGAAGAGAATTCTCTCCCCCCCCCCCCACTCCCAAATGGCAGACACATTTTGTTCTGTTTATATACACATGGCTATAAATCTTGATTTGTAGCTTCTGATGTCTAGAGAACAAGAAAACAAGATTTTCTTCATTAAAACAATCTACTTTAAGCTGACAGAAGCCTTTGGGGTAATAAATAATCAGGGTTCCTGGAAGGAATTGCAGGTTTCCACTTTGTTTGCAATGCATGAAGTAGATAATAGAACTGCAAGATAAACTTAACATTGGCAAGGTCAGAGAGCATTGCTGAGCTATCTGACTTTGACCTCCTTGTATAGCACAGGTCAATTGCATTTCCTTCTGTCATTCCGCTGTATCTGGCTGGCGAAGCTGAATTCTGCTAAAGTAATCTTCTAGCAAGGCACACCGTTTTCATTTCCGAAGGAAGACTTGCATGCTCTTGGGAAAGTCCACATCTTTTCCCTCACCTGGCTATTTTGGTTCCAAATGTTTCTTGTGTCCTTTTGTATCAAAAGAATTTTGTTTCCTTGGCAGAAATTCTGAGTGGCAGGGAGAGGAAGGAAAGTATGTTATCTACTTGTGTGGAACACAGCCTAACAATCTAGCTCATTAAAGTCAATTATTGTTGGGGAGCAGGAGATGTTAAAGGGCAGTGATAGACTACTGTGTGATGTTGGGTTCTGGCATTACTTTGGTAACACCAGTAGACTGCTTGTGTGAACAGGGCCTGCTTGTGCAAGTCAGCTGCTGGTATAAAGTAACTGACTTAACTGGTGAAATAGTAATGCTAACTCTCCAGAGCAGAGCCTATGAAGCAGAAATAGTTGAAGAATTCCGCCAGCTTCTATTTAAAACCCTACTCAGGAAACGACTGTGATTTAATGCTGCTTTTTCACCTGTGGAAATGCCCTTCTGCCTGCTTCTTGGAATCAGTAGTAGAATTCTGGTAATGAGTAAATCAATCCTGTTGAGTAGGAGTGAGCTTCCTGACCACATTCCAGGATGGAAAAGGATGTGTGAGTGAATATTTTCCAAAACGGTAACTAAGATAGAAGAGCCCATTTGTTCTCCCCTCACATCTGCTGTTTCTGTGACTTTCTCTGCTGTCTAGGAAATGCACGGAATAATAAAGCTCGTGCTGCTATTTTAAAAAAACAGGCAAATCCTTGCCATTTGCAGGAAGCCAGCATTTCAAATAGAGCACCAGAGTGTGAAACTGTTTAAAGAGATTACCCACCCATGTCCCTTTACTCATCTAAGCTGATTTACAATAAATAATATTGCCCTGCTTCACCAGAGCAAGATTTGTTTATAGCAAAATTGTGCCATAATTTGAAGACAAAAAAAATCTCCCCATCTGTTACTCACCAAAAATTACTGACTGAGTAGAACTATGGAAAGCAGGGACTAGTAGGGAGAGCTTAAAATCCTGGTGGGATCATATATTGTAATTGTACCTTGAACAGGTTGTTGTTGTTTTGCTTTGCTTTGCTTTGCTTTGCTTTGCTTTGCTTTGCTTTGCTTTGCTTGAAAGTAAGGGTAATAATGTTTTGCATAAATAAATAATTAACATTGGAAATTATGCCAGTGTGGAAGAAGCAGTGGCAAAGTATCACACAAAATATGGTCAGAGTGAATGTATCCTTGGAAACACCAGAGCTAGGAATGTTACCTTGAAGCTTGTAACTCCCAGAATCCCCAACTAAGGTGCTCTGGGAGTTATTGTCCCGAAAGTAACTTTTCCAAGCTCTAAGAAATACTGTACCCTTTTACATCTACACTGGGGACGTGGTGGCGCTGCGGGTTAAACCACAGAAGCCTCTGTGCTGCAAGGTCAGAAGACCTGCGTCGTAAGATCGAATCCACGCGACGGAGTGAGCTCCCGTCGCTTGTCCCAGCTCCTGCCAACCTAGCAGTTCAAAAGCATGCAAATGCAAGTAGATAAATAGGTACCACCTCTGTGGGAAGGTAACGGCGTTCCGTGTCTAGTCGCGCTGGCCACGTGAGCACAGAAGATTGTCTTCGGACAAACGCTGGCTCTACGGCTTTGAAACGGGGATGAGCACCGCCCCCTAGAGTTGGACACGACTGGACAAATTGTCAAGGGGAACCTTTACCTTTACCTTTACATCTACAGCTGACCTGTGCAGTCAGTTTCCCACAAGCCATGTATAATGGTATGCTTGGCTGGGATTTCAAAAGCACAGGTGAGTACTTGAGGATCTGCCAAACCACTGCCACATGGTTGGCGGGCTGTGTTTCTTATTGGGGCGATGAAAAATAGTGTAGACTTGATGCACAACACAGAGAAGGATTTCCACATAACTTTGAAGGATTGTACACTATTACAGCCTATCGGTACCATTGTTATAGCAATGCACTGGCCTGTCAGCTCATGCAGTCTATTAGAACAAGTTCCCAAAGGGACAGTTTATTGAATTGCTTCTCAGTGTCATCTAGTCAAGTGTCACAGTTTGTGGTTCTTTAAGGGTCAATAGATTTCTTTTTTGTAGGATAACTTCACCCAGATAGGAATACCATCAATAAATGCAGCATCTTGGAATGCTCATAGATGCTCTTCATATTTTAATTAATACATTTCCGAAGGTGGCAATTATTTATGGGGTGGGCAGTTTTCCCTTTGTGAGAAGAAACAGAGAAGTTGGCTTGTCACATTTACCAAATTAAAATTATCGTATTACAATATTTGATAGTCAGATTAGATATGACAACAACTATGTGGTAGAAAACACATGTGCCATGACCTGCTTCTGAATTAGATTTTTGGACTTTTTTTTTTACACCCCAGAATAATTGCATTTATAATGCACAACAGAAAGAACTTCCCACCTTTATAGAAGGCCACTAGCCCTATCTTTGCAGGAGACACTGATTCTTTCTGATTGGAAAGAAGCCATCCAAAAGCAGTGACTCAGAGATGCAACAGCCATCCTCCTCTATAGATGAATACTTTGGATCTTGCACTTAATTATTTTATTTCTTGGGACATGCTACTATGTCATCTAACACAATTTTTGGGTTATCAGCTTGCTATTTATAAGCATTTATCACATTTCTGAATGTAGCATCTGAAACTTATTGTGTAAAGCATATGCTGCCTTAGAGATAATGTTTCCAACTGAAAATTTATGGGTTCAGATCTCAGTCATGACCTTTCTGGCTTTGGGCAATCATTACAGTGTGGGAGATAGCTGCCCATTAGTGTTTTCCTTTGTTCTTGTTACTGCAATATAGGGAGACAACATATGTACACCATATTACCCTGTTTTCCTGAAAATAAGCCCTAGTATGATTTTTCAGGATGCTCATAATATAAGCCCAACCCCAAAAATAAGCCCTAGTTAAGTGAAACCCCGCCCTCCACCATTGTGCAGCATTCTGCAGCAACCAGAAGATGACATGACTGTAAAATAAAACATCCCCTGAAAATAAGCCCTAATGTGTTTTTTGGAGCAAAAATTAATATAAGACCCTGTCTTATTTTCGGGGAAACACGGTATCACTTGCAGTGGTAATCTGTATTCATTGTTTTTGTGTTATATGTGGTTTTTGTTTTTGGATTTTCATATAGCAGGCAATTCTCCTTAAGCCTACATTTTTCCCTAGAAAAATGAAATAAAAAATCTCAACATAATAGCATTTAATGGTGCAGATCTGTCTTTTGGATCTATCCATTAAAAGGAGAGGGGCGAAAAATGAACGTAGATATATTCCCTTGATATTACTTAAAAGGAAAAACCAGTTCTTCACAAATGTATCCATCTATGGGGATATGCCCCTCTCTATTAAGGACAAGAAAAGTAGCTCCTGTTCATAAATTGTTGATGGCTTGTGTTGTATTTTAATAACGAATGAAAAGCAAATTAGTTCAGAGAGTAAGTTAAATTTCAGAACTGTGTTTCTAACAGCCAGGCTACACAAACCTGTAATTAATACAGGCGCATTGTGTTCTAAATAATAAAACACAGAGCTTTGTTGTATGTTGGTACATAAATCAATTGCATTTAGAGAGCAAGAACAAAGATGGAGATTTAATTTAGAGGGGGGTGGAATTCACCCTGTGGAAATGGGTTGTCTAGAAATTGATAGAATACCAGCCCTGAGAGGTTTTGCTATCTGAGGACCAAATTACAAAGAGATGAAGCTGACCTTTGTAAATTGCATTTTCTGTATTGCCTTAAGTGTTTCTGAAGCCAAGGGTTCTTTGCATATGAATTCCTTTTTAAGTGTGCTGTCTTTTCCGCTTTGTTCATTAAAGTACGGATAGCATTTCCTTTGATTAATCTGGTTAGTAGTTTTTGATTTTGTTTTTTTTTGGGGGGGGGTTGTTGGGTTTTTTTTTTTTTTGTAATTGCTGGATCACTTAGTCTTAGAACTCACCTAGCTCCCTGGGCTGACAACTACCTGGGATAATCCAAATTAGAATGGAGGCTGCCCCACAGGAAGCAAAGCACTAGACCACTCTCTGGGACGATGAATCCATCTTAGACATGAATTAGTTTATGTTGGGAAAGGGACCAGCACAGGATTGCTATGTATCCTCAGCAGCTGAAGCATAAAATGAAACTTGAGGGCCAAAAAGGAGTTCAGCATGGCCTTTGGAAGACAAAATGGCTGACAGATATCCAGTTAGTTCATAACCCGTTTTGAAAAATCTTCATTATGAGTGAAATTCCATAGGAAAATTTTAAGCATTTGAGGTGCTGTTGTATATTTCTCAACAAGGGTGGCAATGATCCTGCAACGTCTTGATGCTGGAACAACATTAGCTGTTCCTTAGAAATTCACAAAACACTTTCTGTCTGGTTAAAAAGAGTTAAGAGTCCTGAAAGCCCTGTATTCCCAGATTTCCTCAAGGAGCACTCTCCTTAGATTCACACTTTCTCAGTTCAGCATTTGAAGGAGTTTCCAGAGTTATGAGGAACCTCTCTATGCAGCTTCCCCAAGGAACACATGCTGCCAGCTGACGCACTGGCCGAATTTCAATTCATTTTGAAGCACAGGCTAAACCCTACCCTTAGCCAACTAGCATGCTTCACAGCAGCTCCCAATAAAACTAACCTTCCATCGTAAACCATGGAACTGAAGTGCATGTAACCTTTCAGTCTATAAATCCTTGCAGCTAAGTTGCTGTATAAGGAAGGCAACCAACTGATCAGAAAATACAGCCTTGCCTGCTGGTTCTTCATGCTTTTCGGCTAGTTTCCAAAGAGTTGAAAAGCAAGACTTTTTCCACCCCCTTTCTCTCAGCCAGAATGTTATTATTACTGGGTTTTCAAACTATATCTGTGACATTTTAAACACACCTAAAATTTTGGTTGGAATCTTGTTTGCCTTTGCATAATGTTTTGCATATGTAAATTTGCTGGGTGTTACTCCCAGAAAACACAGACTGCACAATTCAATCACATAGTTGATCACATGGTTCCTGTTGTAACCAATTACAGCTACCAATTGCATAATGTCAAGTTAACAAAAGCATAGTTGCCGAATAGGATTCCAGCAATGGTGGCATTAGCTTTCATGGCCCAGTGCCTACATTGTCAGGGCATGGTGTGGTCATTTGAGTGGGTAAGTATATGCCACACCAGTTAAGAAGAGCTGCCAGGAGTAAAGTGTTGTGAGTGTCTTGCCATGTTTGTATGCATTTTTACTAAATGAGTTCCAAAGGCCAAGCAAAGCAAAACTTTATTGTGCAGAGAACAAACAAAATGCAGATCCTTTCAAAAACCATAAAAGGTTCAGGACATGGATGTGGTCCAATCCTAGTTAGTGATGAATTGGTGCAAAGCATGATACACATACATACATGGGAAAAAAGCGGCTGTGTTGCATACAAGCTGCCCACTCCCAGATCTATAGACCCCACTGACAGTATGAAAAAGCTTGTTAAGAGGAACATGTGCTCTTCACTGTTTTCTACCTCCACACCTGCCAAAAAGCTTTCCAAGATTCTGCTCTCAAGTGTCCTAAAGATGCCTTGGCTTTGCCCCTCGACTTGACAGTAAATGTTGATACTAGATATTTTTTTAAGAGCATTCAACTCTGTGTACAGCTTCTACATCAATAAAAAGCTACATATGAAAGCTCCAGAATAGTTTGAGACTCTGTTACTTCCTTTTTTAGAAAAACAAGAGAAAAGTTCTGTCCATGTTCCAGGAAGATTGTTTTCTCAAAATAAAAGATGATGTCCCAGGAGCTAACTCGCTTGTCTTTGTACAGTATCAATTGACTGTGAGTTTCTCCTCTTCACAAAGATTGGCTTTGAGTTTATGAACAATCTCATTGCTGTGCTAGAAAACCTTCATTTCCCTCCCCTATTCCTAATGCAGTTCAGATATTTTTAAGAAATGGGGAAGGGAACATATTTGAGCAATGTGAATTCTTTAGTGAATGCCTGCAGCATGGCTGCAGTCAGAACATCTTTGTTAAGACACCAGCAGTTGCTTCTCAGTTGTGTTTGAACCTTGTCTATGCATTGTGAAAGCTGTAGTTCACTCTATCTCATATTTATCCTGTTTGGTAACATTCATCATGTCTGGGGTGGGAGTCCTTCAGTATCAGCCACCTTTCAGACAACTCAGTCTCTGTGTGGGAAGAGAGTTGTCCTCGGTTGTTCAAAACCAACAGGTAAGCTTAGGCTTAAAGGTACTTTTTATCCAATGTTCACTCCCTCTCAGTTATCTTGTTTTTTTCATTGGGCTCAGATAGGCTTAGATCAGTTTCTATCTTAGTCTGCTGGTACGGGATGAGGGGAAAGTTGAGGGCAGGTCCTTCCTGCCCTACCTGTGGGCTACCCAGAGAGAGCCACCCAGTTTGAGTATAACACTAGACAGAACAGACCTTTGGTCTGATCCAGCAAAGCTGATCTTACATTCTCACATTAGAATGCATTCTAGTTTCAGGTATCTGTTACACAATGTAGCATGACAGTGGTTTGTTGGCTTAGCAAACTTTATCTGGGTGGTTTTATTTTATTTGTTAGATATAGATTCTCCTTTCCCTTTTCTGAGACACTGAAGAATCAGAGTGAATTTGGTTTAAGTCAGATTGCTTTATATCACAATTTAAATGTAAAAAACCCAGACTTTTGACGATTTATTTTAATTTTGTGATTTAAATCAGTGGGATTTAAATCATTAATTTTTATCCACCCTGTTAAAGATTATAACCTTCTACGACGGTCTAAAAGAAACAGAGATATCCATGAACTGACAGACAGCTGGTTAGAATATTTGTCCAGCCGCTACTTTGTGTTATCTGTTGTGATTGGCAATAGGGTCTCAGCGAGGTTCTTCCCCATTATCTGTTAGCTCTCCTGTCTTCTTAAAATATACAGTGTCTGGAGCTGAACCTGGGTTCCAGGATCTGTCCCAAAGTACATTTGCATTTGACACTTCCCCAAAGGCAGGTTCAACCAAGTTATCATGCTGCATGAAGGAATGCCCCAGTACATGCCCAGTGAATCCTGATGGCTCCATATGGCTGGAGAAACCAGTAATAGGCATGTACTTTTTCTGTAGTTTATCTTCTATGGACTACCATCTCAAAACTTCCTGAATTGAATGAATGCTGTAGATCCTGGAGCAATTTGGAAAATCATGACCCATTGGTTAACAGAAAAAGCCAGGCTGGAAGTCAAACAAGGCCATGCTTCCCTTGCAACACCCTTTATCCATAATACCAGGGATTCCGGTGACCATATAAACATTTCAACATGAATAGGTGCAGCTGAGGTAGACACTGATCATATTCCTCAATATGTATCCATGGATCCCTTGTTAATAAGAAAATGCCATCCATGAAGTGTTATCTCATTGAAAATTTTGTGTTGTGTCAAATGTTGGACATAACTTTGTTTTCCTCCATGGAGGGACCTGTATAAAAGGTCTTGTGTCAGGATGCACGCACGGTGAAAATCCACAAGTGCTGGCTGTTGTTCTCAGATCTGATCTGTGTCTTGACTTGGTTTTCCAATGTAACTTTTTTCCATGAATATTCCTCTGCAGAGATGGGAGGAAAATCTAATAGTCTGGATCCTAACTAGGAGTCTGTGAGCAGAAGCAAAAAGAAGTCAGGAAGAGAGGGGGAAGGAGTTTTTGATCATTTCCCCTTCCCCTTGTCTCAGTTCTTTGGAACAGATTTTTGCAGGGTATAAAGAATGCAAGAGGGAATTGGTGAAATTGTGCCCTCCCACTTCCACTGCTGGAAGTGTCCATGAGTGGAACTCTCCTCGGGAAAGTTCCTGCTAACAAGAACAAACTCAGGATCCCAGACTGTGTTGGAAACAGTCTGTAAAATACCAGAAGGCTTTAAGTTATTGGCAGCCAGTGTCTACTTGGATGCCATACACAGCGCCATTTGTTTGAACTCCAAAAGATTTGAAATGTAATCATTGTTCCTCTGAGATGTGCAGTCTTTGCCCAGATGAGAGTGCCTGACATCTCTGCAAATAAACATTTCATTAGAAGGGCTTTTGTTTAAAGCATAGTCCGGAGCCCACCTAGCATGTAAGCAGAAGTGACAGGGGCCCCTGCTGTTTGCAGGCTGGCTTTCTGCCGAGTGCCCTGTCATTTGATGCTGTCCACCAGGTTTCTCCCATCTTTTGTCCCTCTTTTCAAAGCAACTGATTAAAACCACGATCCTTACACAAAGCAGCTGACACAGTGCTTTCGCTTTCCCACTTGTTGGGGACTGGGGAGATGCTCAGAGAAGCATGATGTCAACTGGAACTAGAGGAGAAGTACTGTTAATTGCTCTGTGAAGATAATAGCTGTCAGATATAAAACAAAATACAGCTCAAAATTTGGCTCTTGGAAAGAACCCAACATTTGGCTCTTGGAAAGAACCCACAGTGCACTTCATAACCCTCCTCCCTCCACCAAAAAAAGGAGCAGCTTGCAGAGCATTCCAGATGGAGGATCCTGCTTACCAAGCACTTAATTTTGTGTTCAATATTTACAAAATTATTTTGTCACCCACTTCCAGAAGGAAAGCTGCATGTGTTTGGATTATGGCCTCCTCTGACAGCGTCCCACTAAAATTGTACTAAAACTTTTTTACTTCTCTACTCTTGATTAGAACAGGCAAAGGGGAGCAAGCAGGAAATGTCTTCAATAATACCATTTAGTAATGTTGAGATGATCAGGCATGAATTTCCCTCTGGCAATTTTTTTTGCCTCTCATGTATTGGATGTAAACTGATATATTTAATGTAGTCAATCTACTCCCAAGAGTATAGAGACGCCCTTCTATTATGCAGAGCAATGTAGTTGCCCTGAGCAACAATTGTTGGGATTGGGCAGCAAATGCTAGAGGAAAAGGCTGCAGCCTCCCACTCTTTGGTGGTGGTGGTGGGCTCAGAAATTAGCCTCTGTAAAGGTCAAGGTGGAAGATACTGTCCCACTAGCAGTGTTGAAGAAATAGCCAACTACAAGTGCCCATAACTAACTAACTAAAAGTACCAAACATGTCCATTTTTTCTTTGTTTTCTTACATGAGCTTTATTAGAAATAATGACAGAATGCCAACATGTAGCCAGGCATTCACTTTGAACCTGTGAAGCTACTTGGATACAAAGCAATAAAAATAATAATCATATAATGATGTGCTGTCAAGTCAATTCTGATTTATAGTGACCCTTTTCAGAGTTCTCCAGGTAGTGAGTAAACAGAAGTGGTTTACCATTCCTTTCTTCTAGGACCACCCTGGGACTGCAGCTTGCCCAAGGACACACAGGGTGGCTCTACTTGCAGGAGGCACAGTGTGGAATCAAACTCCCAACCTTTGGGTCCACAGCCAGGTGGTATCCAGCCAGCTCAGTGAGTTAGGTATATGGCTGCAAAGCCAAAGATTGGGAGTTCAATTCCCCACTGTGCCTCCAGGGAAAAGAGCTAGCCTGTGTGGCCATGGGCAAGCTGCACAGTCCCAGGATGCCCACAGAAGAGGGCAATGGTAAACCACTTCTAAGTACTGTTTACCTAGAAAATCCTGAAAAGAGTTGCCATAAGTCAGAATTGACTTGACAGCACATGATTATAAAGTTGATGATACAGACCAAAGATCTTCCATTTCCTATTCTGTAGTATACTTTGAATGCTTAAGGCACAGGAGAGCAACTTCGTAACAATTGTAAATTAACTGTAGAAACAAATAATAAGGGAAATGTGTGGGTAGGTTTTTGAGAGAGTAATGAGAGTGGTCAAAGAAGAAATATGCTGGTTGTGTCTAAGATTATATGTATGTAATTGTCACTACACAATATATTTACAGTAGGTTCTACCAGAGGTCACTCTGGCATTTTGATTTCATCTTCCATTCATTTGTCCAGTGAGTTTTATTTGTCAAATGAAAATTTGGCCCTTGAACTCAGTTGCCCTGACAATCACCCAAAAGCCAAAGCCAAAATCTAGTTGCATTTTGCAACAACAGCAAATCAGTAAAGGTGACCTCTAGGTTCTACAAAGTCTGGCAAATGAACTTAAATTCTGCCTTAGCTGTCAACACCATACGCTGAGAGCTATATCCTCGTTGTTCTTTCATCCTTTTTAAAAATGAGCTCACATTTACTGCTTCTTTTTTTCCAGGTAAGAGAGTTCCTTGCCATTTAAGTTAATTGGAAGCTATTCTGCTGGGGAACTCAGCCGCGTTCTCATGCTAAGCACAGAATTTTACTGAGCAGGAGGAGAGCTGTAAATTCCAGGAAATAAATGGATTGGTCAAATAGAAATGTCAGCCTGTTTGAGAGAGGAGGATGAGAATGAGTCAGGATAGCCTCCTGATTTCCGTCATTCTTTTCTCAAGATAGAGATCCATCATCCAGCAAATAGTCCATGTGCTGCAACAGTAGATGTGATTGAGAAATAAAAGCAAAGGAAACAAGGAGACCACTCATCTCATCATTTTGACTTGCAGAAAGATTTGGGGTTGTTTGTCTGTTTGGTCTTTGTTTTTTGGTTTATGCTTCTTATTCATAGTGATATGAGATGTTCAAAGCTTCTGTCAGTATGGATGGTAAAACAGACCCTGGACACCAATGCCACCATTTAACACTACATAGGTCCAACCATGCTGGACATCTTTAAATGCCAGAAAGAAAGCAGCCTCCTTCATTTGTACTATTAGTGAGAGCCAATAGTTGGAAAGGTTTGCTATTGAACAACAGCTTCTAGAACCTCCCAGCCAGGATGACCACACCTTCTGTATAGCACATTCAAGCTTTTGGAAAACATTATATACAGTGGTTGTTGTAGGTTTTTCAGGCTGTTTGGCCGTGTTCTGGAGTTCTGACTCCTGTCTGTGCTCTGGAGTTCTGACTCCTGTCCTCTGAAGATGTCGGCCACAGAGGCTGGCGAAACGTTAGGAAGAACAACCTTCAGAACATGGCCAAACAGCCCGAAAAACCTACAACCATTGGATCCCAGCCATGAAAGCCTTCGAGAATACATTATATACAGTATTTTTTTTAAAAAACAGCCTTGTAAAGTAGGCTAATTCTGTTGTCCCTTTAATGCATTTGGGGGAGATCAAGTTGTGAGCCCTGTGGCATACTTTTTGTCATTTTTGTGAGTTCATGGCAGAGGTGAAGCTTGTAATAAGCACATCCCAGATCTCACTTTCAAATTTTGACAATCATGAGGCTGGACATGAGTCTGCTCAAAAATGCAGCCCTTTCCTGAGTCCTCTCAGCAGTCTTTATGATGGTTGGTCATACTTGCTTATGTTGTCTTCCTGTTCCACCTGCAGCATCAGGGGTGGATCAGAGACTAGGAAATAACACAGGTATATCAAACAAAGGGTGGTTCATGATCTGAGGAGGGATACCTCACCCCGAAATGACTCAGACTTTGCATCTAACTAAATATAACAGGAAGAATCTTCTCACAGGGTGGCTGTTCTTGGCTGCAGGCCTGCCCTTTCCTACCATTAGGCTAAATGAGACAGCAGCTTCTTGTTACGGTTTGTGTGCATCATGAAAGGTGAACAAAACTTAGTTTGTGATTATTGTCAGTAATTGTTGTGTGTGAGAGATGGGAGAAGGGCTTATGTCTGTTTCTTCCTACCCAGGTGACATGGATAGTAGATAGTCTTTTGAATTTGTCTGATGGTTAAATCAACAGAATGGTGCAGTTTTTTCACTGTCCAGGAGTTGGCAGTTGCTGTTACCTTTCTCCTTAAGGGTAATCAGTAGGACTGGTTGCCATCTTAATGATCAGTGCTTAGGATCCCAATCCCATATTTACTGGTGCTCAGAGACTGTGATTTTTAAGGAGTGCCAGGTTGGAGTTGTCCAAATAAGTCTTTGAACATGATAGGAATGAGCATCGGCCACTTCAGAGATAGGGTTTGGTAGAGAGAAAAAACAGTTTTACTCTGATTGGGGGTGACGATCCTTTCTACTTTTTAAGATGAAGTGAACCTGACAATGCACCAGATTCTAAGTAATAGGGTTGTAATCACTGGGCACTTGCTCTGCCTCCAATTGCATAAATGGTACATGGGAGTGTTTTAAAGTCATTTTCTCATGAAAAAGAAGGCAATTTAACATAACTATTACCCTGTGCTCTTCATGAAAAATGCATTAAGCAATTACAACTGGAAGTAAGAGGTCTTAGGAAGCAACACACTGCTGTAGGCGATATGCCCCAGCAGCTGCAAAGAAGTGCAATGTATTATTAAATGCCTTGATTATTAGGAAGGAGATGGTTCACATTAATGTCTGGGGGAGGGGGTGCTGTCTGTCTCTCTGTCTGTCTAAGTAAGAATGTTTTGATGATTCTTGTGAATGAGAAAATTTCTTTTTCTTTTTGTGGGACAGGGTTGTGTTTTTGCCTTGGTTGGAACATCCATTGTGCAGCTTGATAGTATGAATTGTGCAGATTGCTTGTTCAGAAGTCCCCTCTGATTGTGGCTTGGTCCTTCCATGTTGGGGTATCAGCAGAGTTGTGAGTGACACATGCTCTTCTCAAAAACCTTGAGTGGAGCTTTGTTCCCTGCCAGTCCAGCTTACGAGACTTTACTTAAATCCCGAGTTGACAACGCTGTCAGCTGGACACTCATATCTGGGAAATTTAAAGGATGAAAAAGAGGCAGTTAAGCTCTGACTGCAGAGCTCTCCGGGTTTTTAGATTATACAATGTTACATGAGAAAACCCCACATTGTGCAGTTCTCTGTATCATTTTCCAATGGTAGCAACTTCTAGGTACACTTCACTGTCAATGTCTTGACTCACTGCTGCTACTAGTGTGCCGTAGTGTGGTTGGGTGAAATAACTATTGGAGATCAGCAGTTATGGGTTGCCTTATTACATCTGTTCAGTGTCATTCAGCCAGTTTCTGAGTGAGAGCATCCTCTCTCGGTAGTTGATAATGCCACCAATCATGGGGACTGACATCCAGGTACAAATGTTTTTTGCCCATTTCATATCCACTGGTGTCTAGCACATTGTGCACATTGACGAATGAGCTATGGTCACTCACAGCAACCTCTTGAACACACTTCACTGTTTTGTGTTATTCGCACATAACATTTATAGGTATATGTTTTAAAAGTCTAAGGCTTAAACTGCACAATGAAAGGAGGAGGTAGAATAATTCTAACTTCATGCTTTAGTTGCAGCATTATAGTGTTGAATCTGCTTTGCATGTAAAAAAACAACCCACCAGCACCTCCTTGCACATATAAATTAGTACATCAAATAGAGAGAGTTGCTTTTTGATGGATACCACATGCAGACTGAAGTAATAAAAGTTTTTTTAAAAAATTTACCACTTCATTCTACTTGACATTGTAGATTGGGTGCTAAAGCATGATGTTTACGTTTTGTGTACACTTGCACATGCCAGGAAATGGTGGAAGATATGTGTTAGCCTCGGGGTGGAAGAGTCAGCCAGACGTATAACAGGCAGGAACTATCTGGGCAGGTGGACAGAAGTTTTACAAGACACACATTGAACTTTCAGTTGATTGTACCATTATCACAAAAATATATGTCCTGGCCGTGTTCTGAAAAAACATATAAGCTGCCATTTTCATGGACAGTTAAAAGCAGACATAATGGCAGATAGAGAATTATTTCTTCTGCTTGTTGGTCTTATTGGCAGCTGAACATTACCAAGGAACTCAGTGACCCTTGTAGGAATATCTGGGACTGAGAAATCAACATTATTTATCTGGAAAATATTATTGCCTGGCTTTCTGGATTGAGTAAGCCAGACTGAACTAAAATCCTCCCTCATTTTTTGTGCATTTTACATTGGATATTAATGCCTCCTCTAGCTTTCCCCCCACTCCTTTCCTCCTCCTGTACATCTCCAGTACAGTTCCCAATGTCTTCTTTCTGGCTCTTTTGTTCTGATACAGATATCTGTAGGCCCAAGTCATTCTCCTCACATGATTGCTTGGCCGAGCCAAATACTTCTGGATCTAACCTGAAGAGAACAGAGACTTCATATCATGTGAAAGTACATTTGTCAAGACAGCAGATCTTATCAGGCTTGATGAGTTGACAAGCTTGAAAACTCTTGTCTCCAGTTATTTTATGACTGATGCAGCACCTCACACAGTAAAACTCTTCCAGGACTGTATTATTTTAAAGTATATCCAAGGGATTATATGCTTGAATTTTTCTGTACACATACACACAGTTCCTGTACACTGAAAACTTGCATGTTGAGTAGAAGATGAGGGGTGACTCTTCTGACATGCTGGCTTTGCATGGTTAGGGGAATTTTTTATAGGTATCATTCAAGCACATAATTCTCCCGCTTGTACGGTGAACTATCCAAGAGCCTTTGAGTGGGTAAGGATCACTTGAGAAGCCCACAGATTTCCAACCTATCTTACTTCTGAACTGATCTCCAGAGGCAAGTGTATGGTAATGGAATTTATATGTTGTCATGACTCTTTTCCAGTTATTCATCAGCCTCTGTTTTAACTGCCAAAACGAGAGGAGATTTCATCATTTTCTTTAGTCATTCTTTCTGAGCCACTAAGACTTGCTGCAGCTTTGCTCTTATCTCATCGTGTGGGCTGCTTCCTCTCTGCCAGGGATGCTTGCCTTGACTTCTTTTCTGTCCCATTCTCCCACGGACATCTCTGTTTAATCTCTTGCGTCAAATAGGTACTCTGCTCCAGGTTATCATTAAGCTGCTGCTAGGTTTTGCCTGGGAAACACAACAGGCTTTATGATTTCTTTTAATCCTCTAGGCCCAGTTTTAATGGAGAATGTTATGCTTTAATTGAATTTTAAATATCCAGAAAAAGCCTTAAAATGCTTTCTGCAGGCTTCCAGACTAAGCCCACCTGTGTTAGCCTTTGGTGAAGCATTGGTGGTCTAGTGGGGAAACTAGATCTCTTCCAGTTTTCCAAAATGTCTTTTCCTGGTAGCCCAGGAGTGTTTGGATGTAATCCAAGTGACTATTTTACAAGCCTGTTTTAATTAGCAGTTTCCCGTTAAATGTTACCAGGTCATTCATTTGACTACTTGTCTTTCAGCATATCTCTTTAAAGCAAATGTTGACTCACAGCTGTGCACACCTACTGCATCTGTAAAAATATCCAGCTGCAATAAAGTTCAGGTGGTTCAACATGATGTAGGCTGAACAATTAGCTTTTAAAAGCAGAAAGTATTGGGGGGGGGCAAAATCCTCATTTTTCAGCTCCATCATGTGTAGTTTTTCCATGGCTGGCTGTAGAAGGCAAATGAGTTGGGCTCTGGGCTTGGCGTCATGAAGGGAAACTAGACAGAGTAACAGGAGGTCTCTTGTGATAGAAGCTGTGCTGTTTAAGGTGCCTTTCTTGTCTTTGGCATGAGCGTCACAGGCGACAGGTGCATATGGCAAAGCAGAGAAGGTTAGCAATTGGAATTGCTGGCTTGCAGGCTCAAGGCACTGATAGCTTGTACAGCACGCCTCAACAACCTGTAGTAATTTGCCATGGACAAATACTGGAGTTGAGTGTTGTTGAAGATGAGCAAACATAGCAAAGGAGTGCAAAAAACAAAACAAAAAAAACCACCAGGTTTTATTTCTTGGGTTGAGTGCTGGGTCAAGATTGTTGCAACACAGATTGCTGCTTGCGAGAAGATCCTGGTCAGAATTCCATTCATTTATCTGAAAGCTGTTAGTAAGAAAACAGAGGGGTGTTGAGATGAGGGGAAAATAGTTTTTCACTCATTCTCCATGTATGAATGAAAATGGAATCCGAGGGCCTGCAAGAGGTCTTGATGAGTCAGCTAGTTCCATGCATCACTGCACTTGATAAGGATCCCTAAAAGCAGGGCTAGGTGTTACAGCAGATATGGGACTGGTACTGAAATACTGTATGTATCCCTGTGCCAAGTTCTGAATTTATCTTACATCTAGTTGCACCCTGTAGTCTGATGTCATAGCATGCATTGAGTGAGAACACATGTTTCTGAGAGGTGAGGAAGAAATTGAATCAGCAGTATTATTTTCTGTGGCAGTCCAATGTCTTCCACAATATGCAGATCTGCCCTTTAAAACCTTGTTGTTTGCAATGCATATGGAACTTACTGCCTCTTCAGAGCTTTGGTGTCCTCCCTGTCTTTACAAACTTTACAAGAACTTTTCCAATGCCTTTTTCATTTTTGTCACAAGCCATGTTGATGTCTCTGCTAGCATTCCATCCAGCCCTTGAACATTAACCCTGTTTTATAGGGGCTAATGCCCAGATTGTTCTTTAGTTCACTCTGGAAGTAGCGTTGCCAATAATCCACCAAAGTTACTGACTCTGAAGTATTTATTCTTTCCCCAGCAGTTTGCAGTATGTCTTTGACAGCCACTCTCTGACGTATCTGTCATGGTGAAATCCTAGCAGGACTGCCCTCTGCTCTAGTCTTGAATTAATATGCACCTATTTTTCAATCCCAATAATTTAGTGGCAGATCCTTAAACCATTTACTAGTACAGGGAAAAAAACATAATGAACTGAAAGAACAGAACAATGTATCTGCTCATAATAAAGTATTTAGAGATGTCACCCTTGGCTTAAAGGAAATCGTTTAGAGAGCAATTATGTTTCAAAAGAGAATTATTCTTGTAAAGAATTGAAATTTAAATCAAGATTTTTTAAGCTTGCCAGAGCTGTAATTACAGTGCCTGCAGTGATTTCTACTCTACAGAGAAGGGTCATTTCATCACAAAATTGCCTCAACAAATCTGAATAATGTGAGCCTGAAATTTGCTTCAGCCTTTTCATGGGAAACATTCAGTTTAAAAAATAAAATTCTCAGGCAATTTCAGAGGGGATAAAAGAGTTATTCTTGACTTAAAGTGGCCTCTCCATGTGCTCGTGAAATGCAGAATGGAATATCTCTGCCTGCTGTATCCCATTCCCCCTACAACAGAATGGGGAGATCGCCCTGCATTACACACCCATTGTCTCATTGAATGTGTTGCATTTTGGTAACACCTTTCTGTTTGGAAGGGTGGACTAACGCTTCAGCCATGGCTTATTTTCCTTTAACTGTGGTTAAGAATTTAATGTACAGGATCTCGTTCGGTCCTCACAAATTAGCATCACCAGCTAAATGCAGACGTCATTTGTCTGCGTGGCTGGTAGCACTTGTTTGTAACATCTGAAACAAATGGTAGATTAATTTAGTTCACTGTCACTTAACTGTGGGTAAGAATATGTGCAAATTTTTAAATATTTGTTAATGAGTACCATATGTGTGTGTATTTATAACACCACTTTTATTCATATATTGTGTGCTTGCATACAGATACACACACGCACACACATACACACAGACACACAGGTTTAACAGTTTAGCAATAGTACAATAATGCTTACTCTCTTTTCTACTGCGGTTGCTTGTATCACCAACCTACAGCCCATGTGTGCCAGCCTTCATGATTAAATCCATCTTGTCTTTTCATTAGTTTTTTTTCTTTTTTTTTCCCCAAGTAAATTTGGTAGTAGTGGCAAATGGACAGAGCCACTGTTTTTTCTATAAGTCTTCATCTTTTTCTGCACTTAAATTGGGTATCTCATCCGTCTCCCTTCAACCATCATTAAGTTCCTGAAAGGACTTCTTAACAACTCTATTTGCTTTGACTTTGCAACAGCTGTTTTACATGCCGTGTTTTCATGCTTCTTTTCTCTTTCCGCAGGAGCAACCAAGGGTTTATGCACATGAAGTTGACGAAAACCAAAGAGAAATACATTTTGGGCCAGAATAGCCCTCCATTTGAAAGTGTGCCAGAAGTGATCCACTACTACACTGCAAAAAAACTCCCAATAAAAGGAGCTGAACATTTGTCACTCCTTTATCCTGTGGCTGTCCGGACCTTATAATTGCTCTGACCCATGCTCCTTCCTGTGGATTGGAGGTGAGGGGTGAAGCGGCAGCAGAAAGTGCATCGGCAGTCTCTTCCGCCAAGTGGATTGGAGCAGAGATGCCCAGTTCTGCCTTTCAGAAGATGCAGACTGAGGTTTAGTAGTAAGAACAGAATCATTGCACTACTTTGCATGTCCCTGTGTGAAAATGTTGGTTATTTATATGAAAGGAGATGGCATTCAGAAATGGAAGAAATGCCACATCTTCTCGGACTCTCCCATCACCTACGCACACACGCACCCTGTGAATGGAAATGTTGCCAAATCCAAAGAACGGCCTTCCAACGTCTCTGCCTCTGACCAAGAGCCTGTCCTCCTCTTACCTGTGGAGGATCAGGGGTCAGGATAATCTTCCATGTGCCCAAATAGAGTCTGCAAATGGCCAACAAACTCTGTCACGTGAGGCAAAAAGGCACCTGGCCCATTGCCCTTGCTCAGCACGGAAGACCTGGGAACTTTGTGTTATGCACCCATTCCAAAATTTATATTGACTTTTTCATGCACATTTTAATTCAACCTGAGGATCCTGCCCTCCTTTTTGGTCACAATGATGATGTAATTTGAATTTCATTTTGCAATGTCAAAAAGTATTCAGTTATTTATGAATAGGGTATGTACTTAAATAGTGGTTTAATATATATATTTTTATCCCCTTTTCTCCTTTTTTTGGTACAATAGTAAAGCTCAAAGGGTTTTCTGTGCTGACTCCTAGATTTAAAAGGCAGCAAGCCAGTTCCGTTTTCTGTTGTGTGTGTACAGTGTCAGTGAAGTTGGTTCAGTGATTTGTGGGGAGGGTGTGGGATCAGTGTGGTGAGGGTTGATGTTTACATGACCAGATTTCAGACCTAACAAAGCTTCTTCAGGGCAGGCTTCCTCAAGCTGAAGACAGCACCTGTGCAGATAGTTCTCCCTGCGTAGATAGATATCCAGTGGGCTAGAGTCTTTTACCTCAGGGACATGAGGCAAGCACAGAAAGAACAGCTGTCTTCTGCTTCTCCAGCTGAGATGAGCAATATGTCATGCAGGAAAATGTAAGCCAGGGCTACTTTTTGCTTCCCTCTCATGCAAGAGGGAAAAGCCTATCATGCACAAAGGTATGGTTAGCAATTGTTCTGCTCCTGCCTTCCCAACAAGCTGGAATAACTGCAATCAAAGGCTGTCTTGCCCTTGACCACACAACTGCAGTTGGGCTTCTACCTCACCTGTGAAGTGTAGGTCCCTGCTTCCTCTTTGGCTAGCTCTTGGGTGTGGGGATTTTGTGCCTCCTGGGCCAAAAACCTGGCCAACTCTAAAGGAAGGGCAGCTGAAACCAGTGCTCACCATCAGATTCCTTTCTCCCTTTTACTAGCCTCTGAAATAACTATTCCCGTGACCTGACATGATTATGGTGTTTTCCTATCTGCAGCATCCAGTGATGTAGATCATCATGAGGAAAATGTGCCCCATAACATTGTGAGAGGGCAGTTAGTTGTACTAAACCTCAGCACTGGGCTGTTGTTTTCAACGGTGGACACAGTTTTACTTCTGCTCAACGGCCTTCTGTGACAAGGGCATCCCAATGAAGCCTGACCCTGTGTCCCAACTTTACTCTCTCCGCAACACTGTGCATTTCTCTGTTAGAGATATGTGTCAAGATTCAAACTATGAATCTTTCACTCTTGTTTTGTTCTACATTTGCAATAAGGCTGTGAAATTAACCCACTATTTTTGCTGGGCTGTTTTTCAAGCATACAACTTCATTTATGTGCTGGTTTAAAAAGTGTAATGGAATAATCATTACTCCAATGCCTATGTAAAATAACTGCTTCGTTGTACTGTACAATGTGAAAAGAAGTCCTCAGATGATCTGGACTTATAAATAGTATCTTTGTTGCCTGATTCATTTTAGCCTCATGCAGACCAGTATTCAATCTGGTATTAATTCCAGCATTGTGATTTACCTGTTTGAGGACAAAAAAATAAATATGTAAAAACAAATGTTGAATCTGCTGCCACTAATTACATGGAATGGTCAAACTAATTCTGCATGCCAAGTGTTTCTCTGTTGTTGTTTGGGTTTTTAACAAATATGTAGGGGTTTCTCCTTAAATGAAGTAAAAGAACAATCCTTTTTTAAAAAACAAAAGTAAACAGTTGAGTTCCTTCTTTAATTTTTTTGCCATTTTCTGCCATAGAATGTATCATTGCTTCTTTCACAGGTGACTCCAGGATCTCCTGTGACCCACGCTTCAACCATGGGTTGTAGACTTATTGCCCTTTCACAACAAGTGGTATGGACAACAGGAGGTTATGGATCACCTTGCCAGGTGCAGGATAACCTGCCTATGGTACGACTCTGAGCTGATTCTTATGTCTGCCCCGCCCGATACTGCACCTGCCACCTGTTCTCTGGCCTCGTAAACAGGAGGCGATCCTTCCCACAACCACTGCCCAAGCATGGTATCAATATGTACCATAGTGACCACCACTTACAAATATACATTCCCTAGCTGACTTCATGTACCAAAACATTTTGAGAGTTGCAGTATGTTTAGTTACTTTGGTTGTATTTAGCTACCAACAAGGACGTACGGTTTGCATAACCAGACATCAGCAATGGAAGTTTCTCCTGGGCCATGCAGGAGTATTTTCATAATCTAAATTGCTTACAACCCCTGGCTACAGCAAAACAATTACTATTCAGCACCACTGATATGGAAGAAGAGTTTGTTGCCACTAATGCTGGCTGCTCTTAAACTTCAAAATTTCATCAGAAAACCAAGTGTTTACATAGCCAACAAGTTATCTCTCTTATGTCTGAGGAAGTGGACTCGTTCATGAAAGCTTGCATTAAAATATCAGTTAGTCTTTAAGGTGCCATCATGGTGTTGTCTTTTTTAATTTGTTCTTTTATTTTTATGTGTTGACCTATAAGTCATTTGGTGCGAATATTTCCTGTGTGCCACTGTTGTTTTTAGGGAGTTAGGTATATGTGCATCTCATCCTCCTTTGTTACAGCAATTCATGTGAAAATACTTCCTTTTGCTGAACCTCAGAAAATATTTAGGTGGGAAATCTTGTCCCACCGCCACTAATAGTAGGCACGTGGTGAAGGTCATTTTAAGGCAGAACTGCACAATCAGTAGTAGATATTTCTGGACGTTATGAGTTCAGAGTGAAAGGAAAGAACTCTACTTACTCAGGTGCCTCTATTATGATTTGGTAATGCTTTTTGCATCAGGCTGTGACTTCTGTGATTTGGTAGTTGTCTAAATGCAAGAAAACTTTAGGTTAAAAGAGGGTTTTGCAACTATAATCCCTCCGCTTAAACTCTGCATTAGTACAGTTTCTCAGAACTACTTCCTGGACTACTATCACACCATTCTTGTTTCTTAATTATGTAGTTTTGCCCTTACCCTCTTCCATTTATAGCTTTGCAGGAAGACTTGCCGAAGAACAGCTACTACGAGTCACTGTCACTTCACAGTAATAATGAACTTCCATTTAGAAGATCCAAGAAAAGCAATGCTAGGACTGTAAAAAAAATGATTCCTCAGAACCCTGACAGTATCCACACTGCTGATCATTCCAGTTGTCTGCTGGAGTGCCACCTTTTTTTGGACAGAACTAATGAGAGTAGGGTTTTTTTTTTTTTTAAAAAAAATGTCTTTACAGTATATACCACTGTCTGTAATTACTTGCTCAAAAATGAATTGACATAAGCACTATCCCACTTATCATTAACGAAGGACCTCAGTACATTTTTGTTGTTTCTCAGATATTCCATCAGCATTGCTTCAAGAGAAGAGATCATTGGAAGCTACATTTTGAAGTCAGAGTAAAACCAGCTAAACTCACTGCAGCTGCCTTGGGGAAATTATATGGGATTACCCCCACTTCAGCTTTTAAATTGGTATGAATCACCTCCCACATCAAAACTTGTCAGCTCAGACTGATGTCTAGTCGTTTTTCCGAGATGATCAATTTCAAGATGCTCAAATCAGATGAGTTTCCACGTCTCAAAATTCACAAAGGACACATTTTCAGAATTCACAAAGATCACATTCCACAAGTATTCCTATGAGCAACAATGTCAAAATGTCTCATTACCAAGGATTCTTTGATATATCGTGTTGGGATTTTTCCTCCTTATGTATGAGTAAATAAGTACGTTTTGCACTCAAGAACTGGAGGCCATTTTTCAGTACCTGGGATTCTTCCAGAGCAGCTCCATCTGATCACATTGCACTGTCCCTTCAGGATCTGCTAAAATGGCAGGGTCAGAATTCATAGCAAACCTCCTGCTATGGTTCTCTCTCCAGTATAAATGAAGGGAGGTGGGCTCCTTGGGTGCCACTCGTCAAACAGTTTTGGTACACGTTAGGTATGGATTGCCTGTGTATATAAACTGCAGGGGGAGCATTTGGAAGGGGGGGGGGATCCCAATGGAGGAATTAGATACTTCAGTTATTGGTGACAATGCTTTAAGTCTTGGTTCATTTGGTAGAACAGTACTGTGTTTCTCAAAACAGAAGCCTGCTGATCCAGGCAAGGGCCTAAATATTACTGCCTTCTGTAATTCAGGTTCATAGAATCATAGAAAAGTGAAGTTGGAAGGGGTCTAACAAGGCCATCAAGTTCACACAAAGTCATTTCCTCGTTGATGACAGAAAACCACCATCTCAGTTTTTGCTACTGTTCTTTCCTACCAGGGATCTTAGGACCCGAATGTTGATACATTTGGCTTATTGTACCTCTGCCCCAGCTGCGCACTCCTAACCCTAGCTGTGAACATGGGGCTATTCTTCTCAGAGATCTGGTTTCTCTTTCAAATCTATTCTCTGTAGTTTCCAATAAGTTAGTCACACCTGTAAGCCTGTCTTGTTGCAACTAAATTTCAGAGGATGTCAATGAAAAGAACACCTTCTTAGTACACTGTGGCTTATATTGCACACACACACATATACATCATATGCTGTGACTCAGTCTTCCATAACTCAGCACCCTCCAGGTTTGTTAGCCAACAATTCCCATCATTCCAAGCTACAGCTTTCTATATAAGGGACTTATAAGAGTTCCCATTGACTTCAGCATGGGTTGGCCTTCTCCAAAGTAAAGGAGTATATCTGTTAACGTGTATAAACCGAGGAGTGTGGGTAGGTTGAGAGTGTTTATGCTCACCTGGGTAAATCCTAAAAAAAGTAAACAATGGGTTTTAGAAAGTGTTGGGTTTTATTTATTTTTAAGAGAGAGGATATGTTGGGGTTGAAGAACAACCACATCATAAATCAAACTTGTCTGTTCTTTTGCACTGTGATGTTGTATCTTTTTTTATTTAAGTGGTTGTGTGATTATCATTTCCCCCATTTTCAAAGTTTTCCTCTTTATATATACACAGACACACACACACACAGTGTTACAGTGACTTGTGTTGTTGCTTATGGCTGAGAGAATGAGCAGTAATTGTGCCTGTGTAATGCATTAAAAGTTTATTTTAAATAAAATTATAAACCTCTCCCTTTTCTTCCTCTCATTGTGGCAGCTTCCTCTCTGTCAGAGTGTATTCATATTTTTTTCTGGAGCAGCTAACAATTGAATCTATTCTTCTGCCCTGGGTTTTCAAAGGCTGGCATGTAAGCAAGCCATAGGCAGTGGAAGTGAGAAATGAGGCTGTGGATTTTGTTTAATAACTTCTGTGCCAGACATCTCAGCCTGCCTATTCTATCGTCTGCCAGAGAGAGTTGCCTAATTTCTCTCTAGCAACTCATCCCTAAACAAAAGCTTTTGACAAGCCATGCACATTGACTAATTTTTTTTTTTTTATCTGAAGGCTTGGCAAGTCAATTAGCCCCTTTTGAAGACAAAAAACGGGGAAGGCACCAAGCTAGGGAAATGCTCAAGTAATAAAAGCTAGCAACAATAGATCCGTCTTCCTCAGTCAGGGAGGCAGGAGACAGTCTCTTGACATTGCAGTGTTCTTTGAGTTGAGGAAACTCTAAGAGACTGTGGTTGACATTCCTAAACAGGCAAGTCACTTCTCCCCACTTGCCTTGGAAAGGAAAGGAGAATTCAAGTTCTTCGCAATTATAGACAAGTAGATTAGGGATCCACTAAAACTACTAATTTTTTCGTGTGTGGCTTTGGCAGTGTCAAAAACAACATCACTTTTTTCTGTGATTTGTTGGCATTCCTTGAGAAAATTAGTGCCTTTGTTGAAATATGTTGCTTGGACCAATCACAGACCATCACATCCAATGACAGTACAAACCAAGTCTATGTAATTGTAGAACCGGGTGGGGAAAGTGTGACTGTGAAGTAACCCCCACTCTCTAAGGCAGTGTTTCCCAACCAGATGTTTTCTGGGAGGTTGTGGGTCATCTTACATGTGTTGTAGCCCTTGTTAAATAATTTCTTCCTTGACCTTTCACAACAGGATATTAAAGTTAGTTTGTATATGTAAGAAACAGGTCCTTGGGGGGGGGGGGGGAGAAGCCTCTATTTTCTGAGAAGGGATTACTTTACCTCATTAAAAATGCCTTTTATGCAACAATGGAGGGGGTCACAGGCTACTTGGCTATTATGAAAGGGGATCATAACTCAAAAAAGGTTGGGAACCACTGCACTAAGGGGGACCAGGAAGATGTCATTTAAGGTGCCATGTTTTCAGCCACTTTCACTTCTTACAGACTCATGCATGGCTTCACCCCCCCCCCCCAAACCCAAAGTGACTTCCAGTTAGTTCTGCTTTTGGAAAAAACGCTCCCCCAGGTCCGGAGCAGATCTGGAGGGAGGAAGCATGACAGCATGAGGAGCCTTTTTCAAGCATTCTTTTCAAGTGGTAGTATTGGGAACAGGCTACAAAGTCGAAAGAGGGACATGAGCAGCCTCTAGATTGCAGGAAGTTGCCAAAACTTTTACTACTGTAAAGCCCACCACATGGATGAGCTATTCAGGTAGGTGCTGTCACAAGAAAGTATTTCAATACAATTGTGGTTATTATTAGCTGCAAACTGAACTCACAGGCAACTGGTTATCCCAAGTATCAGTATGTAAACTGACCCGTTCAGCAGAGTCTGGGGTAGGCATCACAATACAGGTGGGAAGTAGCACTGTCCTCTCCCAAGTATTCCTACCCTCTTTCTGCTCTCTGTTTATTTTATTTTATGTATTTATTTTTAGATTTCTACCCCGCCCCCCTAGACAACGTCTACTCGGGGCGGCTTACAAATGTCATCAAATATATAAAACATTAAAAACATTAAACAATAAAACAATTGAAACAATAATATAAAGTATTCAAGATGGGAATAATAAAAAATAAAAAACTAAAATTTAAGAATTGACAGAAGGGAAGGCCTGCCTAAATAGCCAAGTTTTTAAATGGCTCTTAAAAACACCCAGCGAGGGTGCCAGGCGGATCTCTGTTGGGAGGCTGTTCCATAGCCGAGGGGCCACTGCCGAGAAGGCCCGGTTTCTAGTTCTTTCCGGACCTCTCTCGGCGTTAGGCCCCTCAGCCGTCCCTCCTGGCTATGCCGAGTAATTCGGGTAGATCTAGGTGGGAGAAGGCGGTCCGCCAAATACCGAGGTCCCAAACCGTTTAGGGCTTTGTAAGTCATCATCAACACTTTGAAGTCGATGCGGAAGCGAATGGGCAGCCAATGCAATGCGGCCAGAGTGGAAGAGATATGTTGGTATTTTCTCACCCCACTGAGCAGTCTGGTCGCTGCATTCTGCACCATTTGAAGCTTCCGCAACAATCTCAAAGGTAGCCCCACGTAGAGCGCATTATAGTGGTCTAATCTCGAGATTACGAGCGCATGGACGAGAGTGGTGAGGGCCCCCCCATCAAGGCAGGGCTGCAGCTGGGCGATCCGCCACAGATGAAAATAGGCAGAACGGGCCATGGACGCCACCTGGTTTTCCATGGTAAGCGCCGGGTCCAGATGTATCCCCAAGCTGCGGACCCCACTCCGTGTGGTAAGAGTAACCCCCCCAAAAGAGAGGGAGTCTCCCAGACCGCCGATGGAAGGGCCACCCACCCTCAAGACCTCCGTCTTGTCCGGGTTCAGCCTCAATCCATTCAGCTGCATCCATTGCAGTACAGCCTCCAGACAGCGCCGAAGGGACAGAACGGCATCCACTGAAGTAGGTGAAAAGGAGATGTAGAGCTGGGTGTCATCAGCGTACTGATGGCACGAAGCCCCACACCCCCTGATGACCCCACCCAACGGCCTCATATAGATGTTAAAACAGCATTGGGGAGATGATCGACCCCTGTGGAACCCCACAATTGAGACTCCACGGGGCCGAAACATTCTCCCCAATCTGTACTCTCTGGGGGCGGTCCTCCAAGAAGGATCGGAGCCAGGCAAGCGCCAGGCCACCGATTCCCAGCTCGGAGAGCCTCCCCAGGAGGATACCGTGGTCGACGGTATCAAAGGCAGCTGAGATATCGAGGAGGACCAACAAGGACATATTGCCCCTGTCAGCCTCCCTCAATAGGTCAACCAGTGCCGTCTCTGTGCCATGGCGCGGCCTGAAGCCCGACTGAAACGGATCCAGAGCATTGGTTTCATCCAAAAGGGCTTGAAGCTGATCAGCCACCACCCTCTCCACCACTTTGCTGAGGAAGGAAACATTGGCGACGGGCCTATAATTGCCAATATCGTCCGCCGCCAAATTTGGTTTCTTCCTGATGGGCCTAATGAGTGTCTCCTTGAGGGCAAGGGGAACCTTGCCCTCCTGGAGAGACCCATTAATTATTGCTGTGGCCCATTCCGTTGTTATGGGCCTGGCTGCTTTGATTAGCCAGGCCGGGCAAGGGTCAAGGGAGGAGGTGGTGGCCCGACAGCGATCAAGCGCTTTGTCCACCGAATCTGGCGTCACAGGCTGAAAGCATTCAAGCACAACCGGGCAAGGCGGAGCGCTGGACATCTCTGCTCGATCCACTGTATTCAAAAAAGGAGAGAGATCCCGGCGGATGGCCTCCACTTTTGATTTTAAAAATGCTGCAAATTGGTCAGGTGAGATATTAGTGGGAGGCCCATCACCCAGACCAATTCCGGATAGATCGCGAACTATACGGAAAAGTTCCGCCTGCTGATTTGAAGCTTCGCTTATCCGGTCAGCGAAGTGTGATCGTCTGGCAGCCTTCACCTTAGCCAGGTAATGGTTAGTTGCGATCCTGACAACTATCTTATTATAAACCGTCGGTTTATCTCTCCAAGTGCACTCTAGCCATCTCCTATTTCGCTTCATAGCTCGTAGTTCCTGATTATACCAGGCCCCTGGCCGAGCTCTGCACTGTTCATTGCTCTGCACTGTTCATTGATCCATTGTTGTTTAGTCGTTAAGTCGTGTCCGACTCTTCGTGACCCCATGGACCAGAGCACGCCAGGCCCTCCTGTCTTCCACTGCCTCCCGGAGTTGGGTCAAATTCATGTTGGTAGCTTCGATGACACTGTCCAACCATCTCGTCCTCTGACGTCCCCTTCTCCTCTTGCCTTCACACTTTCCCAACATCAGGGTCTTTTCCAGGGAGTCTTCGCTTCTCATGAGATGGCCAAAGTATTGGAGCCTCAGCTTCAGGATCTGTCCTTCCAGTGAGCACTCAGGATTCAGTGAGCACTTCTGCATTTCCCACTCCATTCTTCTAGACCCTTGTTCCAAAGGTAGATCCCCAAATGTTGTTGGAGTACAACTCCCGGAGTCCCTTGCCATTGGCCATGCTAGGTAGAAGGTTTGCAGGCTCAGGTTTGGAAAGCACTGTGGCAATAGAAGTACAGCCCAGAGTTAAGGAAATTTGCCTTTCTACTCTACAGTGGGCCATGCTGGCTGGAATATTTTGGGAGTTGCAGAGCAAAACAATTAAGTTTTCCAATCTCCAGTACAGTTTCCATCCATTCAATGTACACAATAGCTTGTGATCCTGAATAAGGATGGGATTTTCAGATTTTCTGGACAACACGTCCAATAATTCTCCATTCTAGCATACAGGCACCTTGCAAATATCTGAATGTGTTCTACCTGGGATAAAGGCCTAAATTGGAAAGATGCGAGGCTTAGCTAGGGCAAGCTCCACCCAAGCTTCCTGCTCAGAAAGAAAGCTCCCAGCTAGTACAGGGGCAGAAAAAGAAGCTTGAGTGGAGCTTGGTCTAGGTAAAATTCCCAGAATAGAGAATTATGATATTTGTAGTTCAGCAAATTTGAAAATTACATCCCTCATTCTGAATGCCCATTGTTTGGCTCACCCTAAATATAACTTTGATACAACCTTATTAAAGAAAACGTATCTGCTCAACACAGTGTTCTTACCTCATAAATCTGTTTCACTTGCAGTGCTAAGAATTGGTGCATTGAGAAGAGAAAGTCTGTGTCTTTCTTTCTTTCTTTCTATTTATCACCGGGTTGGTCTTCAAAAAAGGATGCTCAAGGCAGCTATTCTGCCCAAGGAATATTTCGCTTCCAAAGATTCCCCATGCCCTTACTCAAGATGGTAAGCTCAAAGGCAGCCTATAGCCATCTTCTCTGCTGGAAAGCAGAACAAAGGGGTTATGCCCAGTGCCTTAAGGAAGTGAGGAGGGGGAACAACATACAGTTCAGGGATTGAAGGTTGTCCTCCAAGGGCCAGATGAAGCCTGCAGTACCACCAGAGTCCCCTCATCACTACAAGCACCCCCACAGCTGCAAGAAAGAGAGAGAGAGAGAGATTAATGTTGGCTCAAAAAATTACATTATGCCCTCAGGGGGGTGAAATTTTACTGTATTTTATGAGTCCCCCAGTACCCTTTGGGTACCCCACATGCCCCCAAATTTTAAAAGATGGCCACCAGAGGGTGCAAAGGGCTTTTAAAGTTAGATCTTAGGGGTGGGGGGGCTACAAGAGGGAGCATGGCCTTCCAAGGTCCACAGACATTTTCTGGGTTGCCCTCTCCTGGACGAGAACATCCACTCTTAGACAGAGGTACAATGTGATTCGGTACACCACTTTGTCCCCACAGGAAAGGACCATTTCCTGAGAGTTCACTTTTTTCCCTCCACTGTTAGATTGCTGTCCTTTGCTTTCCTTCCTGAGAGCAGCTCACACATGCATGTTTCACTATTTGGGGCAGGGATGACCCAAGATGGCAACTCTCCATTCCGTATCTAGAAGTCAACTGGCCTGGCAATTGAAGTTTACTCCCAATACTGGGACTGAGAAAGAATTTGCCTGGTTGGACAAGACAGGCTTTGTGGCCTACCCAAAGCTCTATCTTCCCAAAAGAGAGGAATGGCCAGGTAGGGATCAGAAGGACCATCCAGTGATGGGGATGCCACTGCTGCTTCCTGCCAGCTAACACTGGAAGAAGTTGCCTCATTCTACCCAATGGTACGGCCAGCCCTAATTAGTTGGCTTCTCTACCACTGACAGTGCCAGGAGTGTCACAACATCACAAAGAGATCTTCCAGCCCCGCACAGAGAACTGCTAGTCAAAGCAGTGTATGGACATTAAGTGTTCTCATTGCATGGGAGTCCCAGGACACCAAATCATGGAGGGAATTGTGCTCTCTCTTCCAGGGGTTGCACACCTTCATGGCCTAGCCCATTTCTTTTGATGCTGCTGTGCTTCCCCGGGCAAGTATCCCGGCTTGTCTTCTGTGCCAGTTGCATGTCATTACTTTATATGGATGGTGTGATTTCCCAAATTAACAGCTGGGAGTTCTAAACTAAGAACTCTACAGATATGACTGTAAGCTATTAATTAATATTCATGATGGAAGATCGTATTTTTCATACTTAATTGCCACTTGTTTCGTTGCAATTGAGGGGGGAAGAGGTTGAGACATTAGTTGTACTTCAATTATAATTCCATATTGTTATGTGAACGGGGGGGGGGGGGGGGAGGAGAAAGATAGATCCCTTAACACCTTATCTGTCTGAAGAAATGCTTGGGGAAACCCAGGAATGAAAAAAATGTGCCTTCTTTTCCATACACAATCTCCTTTTCTGTAGTTGTGAGGATGTGTGCTACGAAGGGCATTCTTCATGGGTTGTTATTCCATTTGGGACTAATATATTTTGTAGCGTTGCCACTTCCCTGATTTGAAGGCGGTGTGTTAACTGATAGCAGCTACATGGCATATCTTTCACCTACAGAGCTGACATGCAGCAGCAGAGAGAAGGAGAGATAAAGCAAAGAACACCCAAGGAGATTTTAGCTCAGCTGGCAGATGGTTTTGCAATATATACAGAGTTAGAGTTCTACCTACTGGGCTGTAGGGCTGAGTGGCAACTTAAGGTGGGTCTGGATTGCACCAAGAGAGTCAGACGAGGAAGTTTGGGACTGCCTGTTTTTTTTAATGGTCTTCTCTTGTGCCTGCTGGAGCGACACAGATCCATAGAAGATGACTTAATACATTGGATAAACCGGTCTGAAAGAAGGCTGGCTTGGCCAAGGAGACTTTATGGAGCAAGAGGACTTTCTTTACAAGAGCCCATATTCCTGCCAAGGAAACGCAAACTTCAAATAAATCAAGCGCAGAAGGAATGTGAGGACCAAATTGCTCGAGATGCTTTCCCCCCGCCAAAAACAACAACACAATGGAACAAGTGTAAAGATGCACAGCTTGTTCCACCGATCTGCAGGCCTAGGCAGGCCTACAGGTGTGAGTAACCTACTGGGAACTACAAGCAGAGAATGGATTTGGATCTAGATAGGTATTCAAATGCACATTCCTTCTCCCTCCCACCCCCACTGCTTCGAATGGAGTACATGTCTTGATGTGCCGTCAAATGCGCTTTGCCACCTACGTTCTTGCATAACTCATCTTGCACACCAATGTCTTGTTTATGCACAAATACACCTGGATCAGAGCCACCAGAATTCGGAAGTGAGCCTGAAAAGCAGCGCAGTATAACTAAGAAGGAAGCCAGAGAAAAGGTAGAGAAGCTCAATTAAATATTTCCCGTAGTCTTCAGTATTTTCTGACTCTTGCTATAGGGCTCTGCACTTGAAGAACTGTGTTAAATACAGATTTTTAAGTGAACTTTTAAAAGGGCATCTGAAGCCTTCCCCAACGTTCAACAGTCTTGGACTACAACTCCCTTCAGTCCATGGCTGGGCTCGATGGGGTTGATTGAAACTGTATTGCATGTAGTCAAGTTGATTCCAACTTATAGCAACCTTTTCCAGTTGTTTCGTAAATGTGGAGTCCCTTCATCTGGGACTGAGCAACTCATCTAAGGCCACATAAACTTGCTCTTCTCTCAGGAGACAAAGTGGGGAAATCCTAACTTCCTGCTCTCCAGCCAAGGTACCCAACTCAATGAGCTATCCCACCAGCCTACTGGAACTGTGCGCCAACACAATTAGAAGACAGCAGATTGGATAATAAACAATCATCATCATGTGCCATCAAGTCAAATCTGACTTAGGACGACTCCTTCCGGGCTTTTCCAGGTAGAGAGTACTCAGAAGTGGTTTACCCTTCCCTTCTTCAGGGGTAACCCTGAGACTCGGCAGATTGCCCAAGGCCACACAAGCTAGCTCTACTTTGCAGGAGGCACACTGGGGAATTAAACTACCAAACTTTGGCTTCACAGCCAGAAAACGAACTCACTGAGCTATCTAGCCAATTAGTGGATTGGATACAGCTGTTTAATAGCTAGTGCACGTATTAAAAATTAGCAACTCTCTAGCAAGCTAGGATTTACCTAGAACAGGGATGGGCAGCTTCAGGTAGCAAGAGAGGTGGTGGGGAGAATAAAATAAGTGGTGGCAGAAGAGGAGGAGCAAAATGGTGGCAGAGAAAAAGTGAAGAATGGCAGGAAAAGATGGAAAAAAGAGAAATTATAGGAAAAGGAGAGGATGGGATACTGTCAACTTTTGGTTCTGCCTCTAGCTGCTGGTGTGAGACACCCTGCTTCCCCTTCAGATTTCCCCGAAGAAATTTAACATTCAACAGGACAAAGAAATGTTTTCCAGCCCTAAAACAGAGGATCTAAGTACAGTATGTATCACTGCTGAGATCAACCCTCTTATTAGAGAACTAGAAGGTAGTAACTATAATACCATTATTATTTTTTAAAAGTATGACAGGTCCTTCACCCTAGCCATTTCCCCAGATAAAGTGGTAAATGCTCCAGTGAAAATGGTTGGAAAGAAGGGCATGATTTGCCCAAGGGAGCATCGGTACAGCTTCTTTGATGGTGTTGCCAAGGGCAGGGAAGCTTTTTTTCTCTCCCTTCCCAGGCCAAAACCATTTCTGGTTCAGTAGCACTGGTTTGCCACACACTCTCAGGAAAACACCCCGCAGATCTGGTATATATTAGAATGGAGTCAGAGGGACCAATATGTGTCGGCCAAATGCCACAAAAGGAACACTGGAGGCATTCAAGAGAAAATTGGACCACCATCTGTCAGATCCGCTTGGATTTGGATTCCTGCATTGAGCAGGGTGGTTGGACTTGATGGCCTTATAGGCCCCTCCCAACTCCATTATTCTATGATTTTATGAATCGAAATCTACCCAGGAGCCCAATCAGTATTCCAGTGTTGCCAAGGCACTGTTTCCTAACAGAGAGCGAATGCCTTCATGTAGTGACACCACAGCCAACTCTGAGCAGCACAGGGACGTTTCAATGGCATGGGTGTGACCATAATCAAAACTGGAGTAGCTACCAGGAAAAGATGGAGTTCTTACTTCTCAGTAATGCTAAATAAATCCCGCCATCTCAATATAAGCATGCTATTCAGTCGATGGGGTTGATTGTATATCTAGCCATTAACGTCAAGTGCATTTTATACCCAAGATAAAAAATTAGAGAGTGAACTGACCCTTACATGAGCCATCCATCTTTTGGGACTGTAATTGGTATCTTGCTGCCGGCATTTATTAGTAGCAAATCTACCCCAAATGCCTCTTGCTTTCCCTACACACAGCCTGATTTTCTGCTGGGGATCATGCTGCTGCTTATTTCCTTTTATTAAAAGACGGGGAAAAAATCAGAATTTGCCATGAATTTTCCATTACTACAACTCCTTCTTCTTCCAGCTGCTTTGCTTGATTTTACGGAACCCTTCCAATATCTCAAAGAGCAACTGCCATGCAAATGTTATCAGAGAGATTTATTCACACTCTCTGCCACCCATCTCCATTTAACCCCAGTGACCCCTTTCTATTACTCTTAACACCTTCTAGCCAGACAGTGTTTTAACCCAGTTACTACCAGCAAAGAGAATTTCTCACGCCTCTCTCCAAACTCAATCCTGACACTCTCCTGCCCACTTGTGGCCATTTAACATTCATGCAGCTTTGTGAGGTATTTTGTGTCTGAGTGTGGAGTGACGGGGAGAATATCTTTTCAGGGCATGAGAGCCAACCATTTCAGACTATTTACTAGCATATTTTTATTTATTTGTGACATTTATATTCCACCTTTTGTTCAATGAGATCAAGGTGAAGTACTGTACATAGCTCGCTCTCTCCCCACTTCATTTGGACAACTACCCTGTGATGTAGGTCAGCCTGAGAAAAAGTGACTTGTCACCCCTTGAGTTCATGGCCAAGTGGGGATTTGAACCAGGTTGCTCAGTCCTAGCCCAACACTGCACCCACTACACCATACATGTGCATGTTTTTCATATAGACCTTTATCTTATATGTTTAGGGTGAGGTATACAATTTTCAAAGGTCTGGGGGCCAAATATACCTCCCTGATCTCTGAAGTCACCCATCTCCAAAAGCATGTTTGTTTTGTTCTGGTTTTTTTTGTTGTTGTTTTTTTTATTAACAGAAAAGGCCATTTCAGAAGCAATTTCATCTTGTTTCAGCTGCTCATGAGCAGTTATAAATGACTTTGGCTATAACATTCAGCCTAAAACATTTGGGGGATGGGTAACCTGGAGAGTCCCCTGGAGAGTCCCCTGGATTGCAAGGAGAACAAACCTATCCATTCTGAAGGAAATCAACCCTGAGTGCTCACTGGAAGGACAGATCCTGAAGCTCCAGTACTTTGGCCATCTCATGAGAAGAGAAGACTCCCTGGAAAAGACCCTGATGTTGGGAAAGTGTGAAGGCAAGAGGAGAAGGGGACGACAGAGGACGAGATGGTTGGACAGTGTCATCGAAGCAACCAGCATGAATTTGACCCAACTCCGGGAGGCAGTGGAAGACAGGAGGGCCTGGCGTGCTCTGGTCCATGGGGTCACGAAGAGTCGGACACGACTTAACGACTAAACAACAACAACAACCAAATGATGGTAAAATTGCCTTTGTGCCCCTTATAAGGGGCAAAGAGCTTTTGGAGTAAGAAATGTTAAACAAAGAGGTGCATTGGGTTCCCTTAGTGTGGGGTGCTGGGAGACTTGCTTTTGGTATATAATAGCTCTGCTGGTAGCCAAACATCTGTATAGTGTTACCTTGCATTTATATGCCACTTTTCTACCAGAAATGGAACTCAAGGTGGCTTCCAAAGCAGTTGTTTTTAAATAGAAAATTTAAATGCAACAGAATAACTAATGTTAAAGTAGAATTAAATTCATTACAACATTAAAATTAAAACAATTTAAAAGATGTAATTAAAAATACTAACACTAGTTTCACCTTCAAAAGAGAACCAGCATGTTGGGTAAAATGTCATTTTCGGAGGCACTGAATTGCTGAAGGCCTGCCTGAATAAAAAGGGCTTTGCCTGCCACCACACAAGCAGTGGGGAGGGAGCAAACCAGGCGTCTCTGGGCAAGGAGTTCCAGAGCCTGGCCATGGTCACCAAGAAGGCCCTCCCTCAAGTCCCCACCAAGCAGGACTCTGAAGGTAGTGGGACCATGAGAAGGGCCTCCGCAGCAGAAATTAAATCCCAGGCCAGCTTGTATGGGAAGATACGATCTTTCGGAATAAGCTGGACCCATCCGATATGGCTTTATGGGTCATAACCAGCTCTTTGAATCATGCCCAGAAACAGACTAGCAGCCAGTGAAGCTGTTGTAAAAATGGAATTATATCTCCCCTGTACCTGGCCAGCCTACCTACAGCATTTTGGACCAAATTTAAGAACGCTCAAACACTCCGCAAAGGCAGTCCCGCACAAAGTGTGTTAGAATAATCCAGTCGGCAGGTAACTAAGGCACGTGTCAGACATCTCCAGGAATGGGCACAACTGGAGCAGCAGCCTTAAGCATGACAAAAGCGTTCCTGGCTGCCACTGAGACCCGAGCATCAAGACTCAAAGACAAATCCAGGAGTACAACCATGAAATTTATTAAAGCAGATTGGGTTGAGTCTGGACTTAAGGTTTGTTATTGTGTTCTGTCAAGTTGCTTCCAACTTACGGCAACCCGAAGGAGCAGTGACTTCCAAAAGAATCTGTCATCGAGCTTCAGGTAGGATTCATTAAAATATTTTGTGTCAGCTAGAATCCTGACCAATTAAATATAACTAACAGGCTGCTATTAAAAGGCAACTTGGTAAGCCTAACTTGTGCGACAGTTTGCAAAGCAGGAAAATAAAATATTTCTTGGTTTTTCTAGCATGGTGAACTAGAGAGGTAGCCATTCTGGATTAAATAATGCCCAATAAAAGGAACAAATATGGATTTATTGTATTATTAACGCTTGGCCCAAAACAAATATTGTACAATGTCCGAATAGATTTCCAACCACGTGACAAGCATCAACCTACAATGATAATCATAGCAATTGTTTGCAGTTCTGTGATTTTGTAAACTAGATTTTAATTTCCTTTAATTTCATTTCTCTACTGAGGGCAGGGATATTGGTATGGGTAAAATTCCTAGAGGCAATATTTTAGAGAGATTTGTACTGCTGATTAAGTGTGTGCATTGTACTAAGAGGAAAATGGATCATTACCGCCACCAAGTGGTCTGATATACACCAAGAAACTCACACCATCTTGTAGACAGATGGATGTTCTCCAGTTTTGTTCTCCAGTTCTGTTCCAAGCAGCCTAAGACTGATGGGAAAGTCAAAGGAAGGTGGAGGTGCCTAAGAGACAAGGCTGGCCTTATTGTTGGGTACAATGCTCTATTGTCAGGCAAAATGTCAGAGCAGGCCCGTCCCCTTCTGAGCCCTCCATCTTCTAGACCAGACTTCTGCCTCCTAGTGTGGTAGACCCATTGCCAGGACACTTCATTAGGACACTTCCCTCCATTTCTGTATGGGAACTGGAAGAGAGGCACTTTCATCTCCTTTGTCTCAGACAGCAAAATATTTTGGGCTGACCCTCCCAAAGGGTCAAACCAGAACTTTAAGATGTCAATAACAAAACTAACATTATATGAGAAGCTGCCTTGAATTTGAGCAGACTTACCTCCCTCTCCACACCCATAGGTGGGGCTCATATCATTTTCTGCTTATCATGTCATTCTCCCATCATTCCTGAGCTTTGGCCAAGCAGCCTAAGACTGATGGGAGCTGGAGTCGAGCAACATCTGGAGGAATGTGCCTTCTCCATTTTTGTCCTACAGAGTTCCAGAGCTCTTATGTCTAGAATCCTGGAAGAGGGAGAAGCTGAGCACAACTTCAGAGGAAATGTGAAGAGTCTCAGGCTCTGTTGCTGCTTAAAAATATATTTCACCCCAATAAATGAAGTCGTCTCTGCCATATATTCTCAGAAAAAAATTGGGTCTGCCATTTTCTGAGAAACACCGATCCCGAGGTTTCTTTCTATTTAGCTTGAGAGTGCAATCCCAGACACGTCTACTTGAAGTCCCAGTCAGTTCATTAACAGAAGTGTGCAGACGTGCTTTTGGACTACAACTCCCAGAATTCCCCAGGCAGCTGTCAGGGGAATTCTGGGACTTGTAGGCCAAAAACACATATC